>CM052294.1:1977438-2062330 GCA_028455765.1 Lasioglossum oenotherae | reverse complement strand
ATTATCCTTTATTTGTACGAACTTCTAGTGTCTTATGAATAAAGGATAATATCGAGCCAATAGCTGTACATTTAATAAATATGTTGAATTTTCAATAAATTCTATTCCTATACCTATTGTCTTTCACAACATTTTGCAATTTTACCTTCCTTCAGATCAAAACATACGTATTATTCAAACTGGTTCGCCCCGGGCGGAACAATGTCATATATCGTCTTGTTCTATTTAGGTAAAGAGACGAGATAGTATCTCGTCGGTGACAGTATTATAAGGCAATTGCAGAATGGGTAATGTCAGCGTTCTACTATATCATTCTTCTTCAACTTGACGAATATCTCGTCGATGGTGGAACTTTTAGCGCTGTGGTATATCAGATCACTGTAACTTTCACGTTATCCCCGCGCCCGTCGCGCCCGGTTACCGGTCCCGCTGAATAACACAGGGGCTGGCAGTCTTTAATAGTATCTCGTCGGTGCTATCAGTTTCAGCGTTTTGTCAATACGGCGCTAAATGCTAATGGCGCTAAATCTACATTTTCGAAAATATCGCCACATTCAAATAATATGTTCTAAAAAACTCAAATAAACAATTAAAAATGATTAGCTTTTCCAAAGGAGACAGACGACTCTCGCATCGACTTTTACATCAAATTAAATTGAAAAAATACAAATTCCACTGTGTCACCACCGCTAGGTGCCAGCAGTTGTACCAAGATCGCTTTAAAGTGAGGGTACGCGACTCTGTCGACTGCTAACAAAGTCGGGCTCTTATTTTCACGACACAGCATTATTACTTATCGATACCAAAATTCTAGGTGCCTCTGAATAAAACACAAAGATTTATACACGAACAGAACACCGCGTTCTCCATCGACAAATCCGAAACATAGCTTGGCTATTCGTTTGCTGCCACGTCGCAGCAGAAGGGTATCAAAGTAAATTCGATTATATGGATGCCATGACGTCACATCCGTTTATTTAGGACGAGCGTACGCTGCGACGAGCCCGAGTCACACCATTGCCTATCGCCTATCCCATCCGCGAGTCCCAAAGTGTTTCGAACTGAAATACATTTCTACAGACCATGCGAACGCGCTATTACCGGAGAAACTTTTTAGCGCTTAAAGTTCAGTAATAGGCTGCGATTAGAATAGCTTCCGACTTCCGCGCGTCATAAAATTTTTAAAACGTTCGCGGAACTTCGCAAGAATCATTCGGGGACCAGATCTTTATTAGCCGTCGAAATGGGGGGGAACGGAAACTCGGAAATTGAACGCTCGCTTCCACGCGGCGAACAGAATTTTCCGATAAGATAGGCGGTGTGCGCGCGTGCGTTACATCATCGTAATCGTGTTAGAACTACGAATCCGCGGTTCTCGCGGCCGTATAATGTACGGGCCCGGGGTATAGACTTTGTACTTTGTGTGTGCAACAATTGCCGGGTTTTATCGCCTCGGCTCGGCTGTGTGCATTATTTTTTTTCTTTTCTCTCTGTTGCTCCTATCTTCGCAATATGTAATATCAGCGCCGACATCAGAATGCTAACATCGTTGCACAGCGCGCGCGGGACAAATAAACATTTTTAAAACGGCCACCATGCGAGCGTGCGTCAAGCCCTACAGGCCACCTCCATTACGGTGACGTATTAACCTCGTTTGTGCAGTTACGTTAATGCACCGATGTTCAAGCAATACACCGTATCGGCTACCCTTGGCAAACAGCACTCGATCGAACCAACTAATCGCCCCGATGCGATGGAAAAATTGCTCAAGTGCACCGCCACTTTGTTTTTAACACGAAACCATCGGCATCGGTCGGAATGACTGGTTCTACAATTTTTAATTCACAATCGTTAAAGTCACGTAAAGGCAGGGCCGGCCATTTGAGTTTTTTTGTACAACGAAAAGTAACGGAGACATTTAGGTGTTCTGTTTCTTCGGACTCACCCTGTATGTTCGTGTTTGTAAATGTTTTTTTACTTTACAAAGAATTTAGAGCCCCAAATGGTTTCTTGCACCCAGGCCCCTTTACAGAGAAGACCGGCCCTGAGTAAAGGGTGGAGAAACTGTTACTGTTTTAAAGGTTCACTGTTTCTTCACGTTCATTGTTTACGCTTTCCTTTTTCAGTTCTCGGGTGTTACAGGTAACTAATGGTCTTCTAAGCTTGTCAAGGCGTGTCCTTGGGACTTTCGATTTCTGAGGCTTGCGTCGCTCTAACGAAATTTCTCTAGTCAACGACGTGTCGTCTCATTATCAAGATAGTTTCTTTAAGATCTTGATTGATCATCGTTAGCCTCCTTCTTGTTCACTTGCGACCCACTTTAAACAATTATTTCGCTGACGGTAATTGCAGACATATCCACAGGTTTACGAACACATTTTGGACGGAGTCTCCGTTAGACATAAAGATGTGTGCGGATCAAAGAAGACCCGAAACACCGTAACAGGACTAAAACTACAATCACAACAGACACTTGCTAAAACAGCAAGTTGTTATACAACATGAGGAGCTGAAAGATAGTACTCTAACCGAGTTTGGGCGACCAAACGAGAAGAAAGGGGACAATCAACGAATTCAGCGAGTTCCCAGAGGCAAACAGGTGGAGCGCAACGCGAGACCTCGATTTATTATACTTGAACAGTATTGAATCTTCGCATAAAGGAGCCTCCTAGTCGAGGCGAGGCGAGGTTTTTACGCAAGTGCTCGCGCCGCGTGTTGGTGCGCTTTGCACGGATGCAGCCCGCGCGCATCGAGCATACTATGTATACGCGCGTTCTTTATTCGGAACGCGTGACCACGTGGAACGTGAGCACGCATACGACACCGCTGAATATTGGACGAAAGTCAAATCCATCTTGCATTATTTTAGCGTACGCGGCGAGCGGCGAGCGGTGTATTACAGAATTACGCGTCCGTCCGTCCGTGCGATTTCTGCCTGCATTTTAATTACGCTGACGTCAGCACGCTCCGCGATATATGTATCCGCGCAGTTTTCCTCGGTCGAGCCAGCTTTTTTGTCCTCTCGAACGTCTCCGCGATCGGCGCCTCCTTTCCGGTCGAAATTTCGATCGGGAGCCGTTTGCTTCGCCATGACACAAATTAAGTCAATCAATGGACAGTTCCATGCTGCAACTGACGCGAACATATTGAAATCATTTTTGAAAAATTGCTACACCACTGGTTTTCTCGTTTTCGAGGATGGTAAACTTCTGGCACAATTATCGAATTCTCAAAAATGTCTATAAAATTTGAATAATACAATTACTTTGAAAAAGTTAGCTGCGTCACACAATGCAATAAGTTCAAATAGAATTTTCACGCATTTCTCTCTATTTAATACAGGATAAAAGGCATTTATATTATTAGACTGCGGATTTTATGCATTTATAACGAAAATTGGTACGTACAATTTAAAGCAGTGGACATATTTAAAAAATTTAAGAACATCAACGTATTAGTTTCAGTTCAATAAAATAATTAAAACAAGAAAGAAATTTTTATGTAACCTCTGTGTCTTGGAATCGACGTAGACATTTTTTATTTTGCATAAAGTTCCGCAGTCTATTTGTTACTATTCACGCAGAGAATTTGTCTTAACCGGTCAACTAACGGTGCTTTTACCTTAAATTTGATTGTACGGTGTGATATTTTCAGTTTCACATTCGCAAAATGAAAAAATCGCTACTTCACTAACGGTTGTCCCGCGATCGAGAAAAGAAGTGTCCCGATGACTTCCTCCCACTCCGTCGTCCGTTAATTATTCAACCCGGTGGCAGTTAAACGTCGAATTATCTGCGTGGAGGATCTTCAATGAATTCTTTCTTTGTCCGGGAGAGGAGCTTGATGTCTTCGCGTCGGTGTCTCTTGCATGTTCCGGGTCCGTGTCGACCAATTCGCGGGGCCTTCGCGCTCGTAAATGCAATCGGCGGACAATCACGTCTACGATTGCCCACCGACGTAGGCCGATAGCGGTTTTTGTTTACTACATTATTGAAATGCTTTGATAATCCACTAGTTTGAAGGTATATTGTATTCTCATATATAAAACACAATAAAATTAAACATAATGAAGTATTTGAGCGTTTATTTGACGTATATCACTTGACGAACGATCACCCGATGTATCGCTGCGATTGCCACTGGCACTCTTTGTAGGCTATGTGTGACTGTAATATAATTTGAATTAGATATCTATTTTCCATAATTATATTTTCATTTACACAGGAAGTAAGGTAAGCATTTCATCTTTTTAACATACTTCTCATCGACAAATTCTTTAACTTCTGGTGATAAAAATAAGAATAAGGTATCACCTACATAAGGTAGAAACCACATTTTCTTGAAATTGTGAAAGTTTAACGAATTTTCTCAAGATTAAAAACCGTTCGTACCGTAATCTCCCTATTTTTCCCATATTCTGCAAAGTTTCAGCTTTTATTTAAAAAAAAATCATCGCTCTACTTCATTTCTACCGAAAGTTATTTCTTTTTGAATCGAGTTAGGTCACTTTTTCCCACTGTGCGACGCGCCGCGATATGAGCTCTGTAATTGCGCTCGCGTTTTTTCCTCTGGCCGCCGAGTCGCAGTTCCAACGATTCCAGTCGTTAGCCCGTAGAGTGGATTGCTTTCGTCGTAATGTATCGACAACGCGTGCCGTTTACCGAATCGATGCGCCGGCAACTATGCGAAAAAGAGCGAAAAATCTGCCGCACCGGTTTCTTTACAAATCGAAAGTTCCACTAGATCGGTGGATCTTCGATCGAAACGCGGCTTAACCCGACGCGCGCAACCTGGTCCGTTTTTGTCCGGATCGAAATTTCACTCTTGCATTTATTTCGTGTGAAATTAAATCATTTCCACGTCCACCGTCGACTGAAATTAAGCGAGTGTACTGATCCGCAAAAATCGGGATTCCATCGTAGGACAAGGGGTTAATCCACGTTCCAGACTTAATTTCCCGGCAGCACAAGCTCTCCGTAGATTGCCTTAATCCTCCCAGATATGGCTCCAGATGGAACTCATTCGCGATTTACTCGCGCTGGCGGAATCCGCGAAAATATTGAAAATCAAGTGCCTGCGAGCACCGGTCCTCGTCGTTGCTACGGGCTCTGATTGTATTAATTATTTCCCTGTTGCGAGAGATACTTTCGTTCTCGGGTTTTACGAACTATTGGATTTTTGTTCTACCAAGATCATGTTAATATACATATGTATACATACATATACGCCGGACGAATTATGAAAGTATACTCGTTGAAGCAACGAGAGAGTTTAATGGCGAACTCGTTCGGAGTTAATTAATGCGAAATTTTGACGAGTAATAGGAGGCACGTTTTGGAGCGTTGAACGATTATAGCAGTCGCTCAACTGCGGCGTAATGGAGCAATAAATGAAACCATTTTTGGAGAATGATAGTATCTGCGCAGCAGGGTGGTAAATAGTGTTGCGTAAGTTGCAATATCGTGCCATTTATTATCGCGCAGTGGCTTGACTATTTCGATGATGGCGGTAGTTTGTGATATCTCTGACGAGAACGAAGTTCCACCAAGCTATTTCATTTGGTTGCAGTTCAACTATAATCACTAGAGAAAAATCAGCGAACTGTCAAACATGAGGAACATTCAAAGATTTTAAGAATATCGACACTATAGAGAGAAACCTGCATCTTGCAATTAACGTGAGAAATTTTTATTTTAAGATCCACAGTCTACTTATTACTAACGTCTACTCTAGACGTTAGGAAGCTATAGTTTTACGTAGAAGACAGTAAGCACCAGACATTGAGTGATTATAGTCACCGTTAGACACGGTAAACACTAATCGTTAAGCAATTATGGCCATCTTTAGAATCGGAGAAATTGAGGGACACGAAGAAGGAGAGGGGGCATTTGCGATCGATTTATTAGAGAGCAACGAATAGAGGTAACTGGAAAAAAAATAGGAGCGACGAGTGGCGGAGCGGATTTTCCGCGAGGAGGAAAATTCTTGGACGAGGGACGCGAGTCGGTAAGCGCTGATGCAACACCGTTGGCAGCTGCACCGAATCCCTGCGTTCCGATATTCATCGCGAGCATTGGCACGCATCGCGGCGTTCTTATCCGACTGTACAGGGTGTTCGCACAGTTACCAATTGACATTCTCCCCGAATATACCAAACATAAGAACTCGACAATAGAGGAAAAATTAGTAATATTCTTCGCGAGCTGAGTATTTAACCTTCCGTCGGGCACAACTGATCTGAGAGGCACAGCGCGATAATTTAGCTACCTCTTGGGTACCCCGAAAACAGTCACCCTCACCCTTGGGGAGGGCCCAAAAGGGCGGCCCTACGAGTATAGACCTCACCAAGTGCACTATTTCCCTAATAGCAGTTGTATAAATCAACTTAATTAGGTGTTTATCATGTTTTTTGAATGTGGGCCCGTCAAGCACATTGCGCCCGAACTCGGCGGTCCAGATATTGCGCTCGACGGAAGGTTAACCAATTGAAATACAATGAAATACCTTCACAGTCATACAAGGTCAGAAATAAAAGGAACCTCTTCTTAAAGAAAGTATGGTAATCTTTAATTTTCTGACTGAAACACGCTGCATGTTTTGTACAAGCTACTAGCAAATACGAGCTATCCGCGTCTGGAGTATTTGTTGGAATGTAATTTGTATACAATAGAAAAGCTTGTGTTGCGACGAACTCATGCACATTCTATGCGATGACCTTCGCAGTCAAGCAAGGTCAAACGGAAATTTCTCCGTAGACTTTCCTCGTGAACGAGGAAAGATGCTAGTAATAGCGAGAGCACCCTGTATGTGCAACACGACGGAGCGCAGAAGGGGCGACAGAGAGAGAGAGAGAGAGAGAGAGAGAGAGGGAGAGAGAGAGAGAGAGAGACGAAAAGAGCGAGAGAGGTCGAGAAAGAAAAAGAGAAAGAGAAGACAGAGAAGAGAGTGGGGGAGAGGATCGTGTGGAGAGGTCGCGGAGGCAGAAGACGGTGAATATCGGAACGCACCCTCGCTCGGAAGAAAAGATTCGAGTGCACACGGGCGTCGGCTTGTCTCAGTGCTTGGGTGAACGTTGAACGAGGAACGGGGAACGGCGAACGGCGAGCGTGCCCGAATACTAGAATGTGCCCGTTTCCCGGCTGCCATCTTGCTTTTGCGTGATGTCACGGCGTGGCCTACTTCCGAGCACTCCACGTGCAAGGGTCGTCGACCCTGTCCTCCTCTAGCCCCCTTTCGCCTAGAAACGAAATGCTCTAGCCCTCCCGTACCTCCGAGCCAACCAGCGACCGAGGATTCCTCTCTCCCACTTCCTCTTTCTCTCTTCCTCCTCTAGTAGCCTAACCACCGTTTCACCTTTTTCCTTTTCCTGAGTCCTCTTCCTGCACTGCTCCCTCTTCCACCCTCTTCTTCCGAGTTTCCTTCTTACCTTCTTCCGTCCACTGCAATTTCTTCTCCTACGTTTTCCTCGGAACGTTCTCCCGTTCGTCCGTAAACAATTCACACCGCCCACCCATTTCCTCCCTCTCTTCCCTCTCCTCCCTCTGCAGTCTATTCATTTATTTAGCGGATTGCCCTGCAAGACGCTGCTCCCCAGGAATTAACCCGCGATTTCAGAGCACCGGTTAACCCCTCGCGATGCAGTTTAATGTCTACGGAATTCAACCCTTGGCGAAATTATTACACCCTTCACTCTCTTTTCACTCGACTGTCCCCTCCGGGGCACCGCTAAGAATTATCATAATTCTACCAATTCCAGGATTCCGCTGTTATTCACAGGGGAGCGAGGGAGTGGTTCTACAATGTTTGAGACCTTCTAAGCTCCTCGTGATAGAGGGAACACGTGGCGGGCGGTGGTCGATCGTCGCGTCGTCGTCGGTTCGTGGAAAAAGAGGCTACGCTTTCGTTTCTGAAAATTATTCTCGGCTCGGTCTCCCAGCGTGGTGTGGCGTGGCGTCTCTTGCCGAGAGAGCCGAGAACGCGGCCTGTGTTCTAATTAGGTCACGCACAGGTAGAGCCATTTTCATTACGTAGAGGACAGTCCCGTGGCTCTACCTGCCACCGCATTGTTATCATGATTTATGACGCGAGACGAGTTAACGGATCGAATTAGAACCGCGGAACACACGCGCCTCGTCTTTCCTCGCCTCGCCTCTCCTCGTCCACGAAACCCAGGGAAAATTTTCCACGTCCGATCGAATGATTTTCATGTGGGCGGATGAGGGCCGCTATAGTCCGCACCTGCTTGCTGTGCTTGCTGTGTGTGCGCGCTCTCTCTCTCTCTCCCTATAGAAGAACGCCTTACTTACATAACGAAACCAACGACCAAGACGGACCGTGCCAGCCCGACCGTGTCCATTGTTCGCTCTTTGGGTCATCCTTTGAACCCGGGGAACCCTCCAACAGAACCCTGTACCCGTTCGTTCCTCCAGTTACGTAACACTTCAATTAGCCTCCGAGAACCCGCAACCCTAATTCTTACGATTCCGTCTCTCACGAGGCTCCGCTTCACTTTCGGACAGAAGTTGACCCTGTCCCGCACTGTTTCTCCTTTTTGAGAATTCTATTTATCTCACCACTATTTTAGATTACATCTATTCAATCTCGTCATAAATGCACCAAATCCGCAGTCCAGTCATTAACCTTACCTTCAGCGGTTCTGAATGAGGCATGCAACGTTCCGGTCCCTCAATCGTTCCTAATGGAACTGCAAGTAAATTAATTGCTAGAAATGGATAATGTGATTCTGGCCCGACGTTATCCTCGTTCACGTAGCGTTCTGCACACAAGAAGTGCAGGTAAGAGTGCAGGTAAATAAAGATAAATAAAACAAGACAAATAAATAAATGGTTGAAGTCAGTGTCGACCGGCTGTGGGACGTATCTGGTCATTTTGATTCAACGTTCCCGTTAACTTTCTTCTTTACACGAGGCTCTCGAGTGGGGCCGCGCTTTAAAAAAAGGTCAAGACACTCGGAGATTCATGAGGACTCATCCCACGGGTCGCAGGTTGAGAAACTTCGGGTGTTGTTCCTCCACGCGACACGTGCGTGCTCTGTGTGATTTCTTTTTTCTTTTCGAGTGGGAACGTTGCGCTTCGCCTTTGTGCGTCGCTTTGTTTGGGAAATGTTGATACACCGGCCCACGAAACAGATGCACCGAACACGTTGCACATAACGATGCAGCTTCGACACTTTTAGTGTTTATTAACGAGCCTTCGAAAATATTGTCCGCCGAACATCCAGCGTACACGGAACACATAACAATGCAGCAGTGGCACTTTTACTGCTTATTAACGAGTCGTTGAAAATATTGCGCATTGTACGGTTCACCGACTTTGTTTGGTGAAAGTCAATACTGTGTATACAGAACATGCAGCAAGTGCACAGCACGTAATAATTGTAGCTTTTTATCGTGTGCAATGATTCTTTGAAAGTATTGCACATTGTTCAGTTGAGTGGCTTTATTTGGTGAAAGCTGACGCTGACTACGAAACGTGTGGTGAGCGCACTGCACGTAACATTGTAGCTGTTGGCAGTTTTATTGCATGTAATGGGTCTTAATAACATTGCAAATTTGATGGCTGACTAATTTTATTCGGTAAAAGTTGATATTGTGTGCAGAACGTGCAGCAAGCGAGTGGCATGAGACAATGTAGCTTTTAGAGTAGCGTGTATAATGAGCCTTCGGCTGCATTGCTCGTTTTAAGGCCGTATACTTTAGCACAACAGTCACAAACGCACGGTTTTAGGTTTTACTCAGTGTTAATCCTTTGCACTCGAATGGCGAGTCTCAGGCGCCACGAAAAATTGTCCATACCACTGTTCACAACAGTTTTAACATTCTTTACTTTGTCTGTATTCTATAAATTGTAAAAATCTCAACTGTTATATAAGAAAACAGGATCAATTTGATGTGCACAATGTTTGATGTTACACAAAACAAAAATGATCTGGGTTGAGACAAATATCTTGATTTTGAAAAAATAGTCAGGCAATTCAAGACTAACGTTTCCGGTACAAAAAATTCTCAATCGTAGCTTGAACATTAATAAAGCAATAAAGTGCGCCAAACCGCGTTTGAAAATCTTTATACGTTCACCTAAAAAAAATTCCACAAGACACCGTTGGAGGCGGAGCTCTTGAAACACGATGGGTGTTTCGAGGGTCGTATTTCATGGATATTTATTTTGTTAGTAAAAAATGGTGATCAAGACGAAGAGTACAGTTTTCGCCCTTCTTCCCTGTCTGTCTTCGCATGATTCCCAGTTGGTTTTCTAACGCGACAACTGTCTCCAACGGTCGTATAAATGCTCGCGCGCTCGTCCATCCACTTTTCCCATCCGAGCGGAAGAATCCCAAAAAGGGGTCAATGTTCGATTTATGGCGCTACTTTCAATCTTACTCGACGTGTCTTTTCCGTCGCTCCTTATTCCCTTCTCTTCTTCCTCGCGCGTTTCTTCGTGTCGGAAGTTTGTAATCAACGTGGATTACAAAGTCATTTCCACCGTTTCTTTATGTTACGTAAGCGCAAAGTGACCATTGGAAGCTTACTAGAATAGGGGTGGCTGCCCTTGAAGTTTCTAATTACGTGCTGCACCCCCGCAACTCGATTAACCTCAGAGATCCCAGCTTCAGTTTTTTGGAAAGAGTTTTTATATGAATAAAATTAAATCTGTTTGTTTACTTTTTATCCTGTGTGTTATTCTGTACCCCAAATTTATTAAAAACGAGGCTATTTGTGAAATTGACAAGCATGTTTAACAAATTGATAGGCATGTTTAATCTTTGCGTCTTACGTATAAACAAACCACGGATGTTGATGCGACCGAAGCGTCTACGGAACTAGATGCTTTAATCAAGTTTAGCGGTACACACCCAATAAGCAAACAAACATCTGAAAATTTTGCGCTAACATCCGCGGCCTGCTTGCGAACTGTTCAACGCCCCGAGGTTCTCTCTGAAAAGTGAGTTTTCGAGTCCGACAAACTTCTTTTCTGTGTGCTTGCTCGTCTAGAAGCGAGCGTTTCTTTTACTGTAATTATGTGTTAAGGTCGAAGCAGGTTCGCTAATAATAGATTGCGGATGTGTATGCAAATTTCCGCGTTTGCAGATGGTCCCTGACGAACAGGAATATAATTATAGTCTCGAGAATAAAATCTCAGTCTTCTCGCTGGTGCAAATATTCTATAAATTTTCTCAATTTTGTTTCAACTTTTATTTTCAGTTCTCCCGTTCTGAGAAAGTTTCTGTCTGCGAATATGAGTGCTGCTTTTTCGAGGCTTCCTTCACTTTCGGACTTTTAATTTCAGAGCTTGGTGAAACGGGAATATTCTCGCAAAAGTAGAAGGATGAAAATTTTCTGATTTCAATAAACGAGAGATTGAAACTTATTCCTGGCTCTGTAGACGAACAGGAAGCTCGACGATCGATCGAGCACGTTTCCCCGAGGCTTCCTTGAAATATTCACGAGAAATATATAATTAAAAAGGCAAGGCTGTATAAATTGGAAGTATAGACCGACTTGTAGCTTCAATGAATGAGCAATTGAAGCACATTCGTGTGCCACCGTTCGGCGATCGATTGTTGCGTGAACAGCGGAATTTTGTTGAATAAACATCAACACAATCGACCAACATTAATGACAAACGATCTTATTATTTGATGCTCGGCAACAGGTGGGAGAAGATTGGACATTCCCTGCTGCAATTGGACGTCATCTGTCCTTCGCCGTGTTCGCGATTGCCAGTCGCGAAAATATCTCCGCGATAGTTATAGACTTAACGTCTGGCAGGACGACGCGAGCGCGCAACACACTCTAAAAATACATGCTGATGATTCAGCTTTATAAATGGTATCGATAAGAATTAATTCGTCGAAATTGTCGAACGCCAGAAATAAGGATCCAATCGTCCCGGGAAAAACAATACTACCTTATCGTGACCCGGTAAATATTTATGTGACAATTCAGAAGTCAATGTAGATCGCCGATTACGTAGGAAATATTGCAAAAAGAAATGTTCGCAGCGTTGATTTTTTTTTAAAGTTCAAGGATCTCACCTCGATGAGCATTTGCAGTCAGACGAAGGTGCAGTCTGTTCAATCAGTTCCTTTTTCTTCATTAATGGGTAATGCGTGTTCAGCCGATCGTTACCTGGAAAACCCATAAATGTTGTTTGAGTAGAATCATTGTAGTTAATCTTGTATTATTACTCAAGGGTTAAACGTAATGGACTTTGTAAATAATTAAATGTCGGTGCTCTCGTGCTCTGACATATCGTCGTTCGATTATTCGGTTCGCTGCAATGAAATTAAGTGGAAAATACTGTTTCGGATGCACATTTAAGACCGACGATGCTAGGGAAATATCTTTGTTATTATTATCCTCTAGCTTCTCACCCCTGACGACGAAAAGGATACGAACGATTCGGACGCAACCCTCGTAAGGACGCTCTCGATGATTCGATGTCAGAGTAATTTCTATGAAAACTTCTCGGGGCTGATAATTGAATTACTGGCCGTGGCCAGTTCCATCAGAACCGCCGCGAACGAAACGAAACGTAACGAAACGAAAAATGTTTCGCTGTCGAAGAGCGGGGCGAAGGCGGCGGGAATGTAATTGCGATTGGGTATCCAGTACATCCCGCATCGATCGAGGCTGCAGTTCGTAAACTAACCGGCGCGCGGCGGGTTCCAGGTCACTGGGTCAACCCTGCCATCGATCCAGCCCCACTATTGAAAATTCAGCCGCCTAGTGAGCGGCGAGGGCGAGGACGAGGACGAGTCTTCGTATCTATTGGGTGGCTGCTGAATTTTTCGCAATTTTTCCAAAAATTAACGAATCCCATCATCCTACCACCAAATAACATCCATGACAAAATTCTCCATTTGATCACACACAATCTAAAAAAAAATTCACTGCTCTACGGCCTCTAGTTTCCAAGGTACGTCAAGAAATGCATTTCAACCCTTAACTGTTAGAGCTGTATAGAGAGACCCCTTCTCGCGATGGCTGGTAAAAACAATACCCGTGGAATGTTTAGCTAATAAAATGGCTATTTTTACACCGTATTGTTGCACCCCTGTCCGACTCATTTATTTAGCAAATTACTGTGAAGGTTCGCGTAAGAATCGTCCTCAACCCCCATACAATTGAGAGAACCGCGAACTGTGTATGATTTCATCAGAATTTTTGGAGCCACTCAATAGATACGGCCCTTTCGATCAGCCCCCACCCCTTGCGCTGTCTGCGTCTTTGTTGCTCCAACAATCTAGCTGACCGATACTAATTATTTACGAGTCGACCGCCACGGGAAACTCACCCCCGCAGACTACGGATATTTCCGTAACGAGCCGGCGCCATTCGAAATTGACTGGCTATTTGCGCCTCCTCTCCCACGAATATTTCTGTAAACGAGCAGCGAAACGAGGGAAGTACTGTTTTCAAAAAATTTCTGCTCTTGCCCCCTTAACCTGATGACCCGGCCCCGCTTCCAACACCTGCTCCCATTAATTTTTACAGGACTCCATTATTGCCCAGAACGTTCACGAACGTTCCACCAAATTTCTAAATTCTAGATTCTTTCTGTAATAATTAACCGACATCGCAAAAGGAGGAAGTTACTCAATTCGATCTGTATGTGCCTTTTCTTTTTTTATCGCTTTTTTTCTATGTATGTTCACCAATTACACCGAGATGGATGGACCCATTGAAACGAAACCTTTTGCATCTTGTAGAGTATGCCCCCGGGATGGTCCCGTGAAAAAAATTTTGCATTTTTTTACACCTTACGATTTTATTGAAAAGAATTTAGTGAAATAAAAAGTTGTATAAAAAGAAATTAAACCGACTTCGAAAAAACGCACTAAAAAGTATGAAATAATTTCCATCTAATTTATGTGAATGCACACGAACTTAAAAACAATACAATCTTTTCGGAGGCGGCGCAAAATTGAAAATTTTTGACACTGGAAATTAATCAAATCCTTAAATTCCTCCACATGCTTTCACATATCAATGTATCTTCTCTTCCCATCTACCGATTTCCAAGTCCATCATACTCCAATGAAATCATAATCAGCAACATCAGTCATTTGGAAAATTTTCAATTTTGCGCCGCCTCCGAGAAGATTGTGTATTGTATTTAAGTTCGTGTGCATTCACATAAATTAGATGGAAATTATTTCATACTTTTTAGTGCGTTTTTTTACTGTGTTTTTTTCGAAGTCGGTTTAGTTTTTTTTTATAAAATCTTTTTTTACTAAGTCTTTGCCTGCACCAAATGCATAAAACGTATATACAAGGTCCGCATTCGAACCACATCAAAACTCAATCGCACCAAAGTCGAAGTCAACGACGGAGAATAAGTACTTCCAGGCAATAATATCTTGAAAGTGAACTGTCTCGGCGTGATTTATGTGCTTTTGTCTCCTAATGACAGATTTATGGAACAATATTTCGTGGTCGGTTATAGCCCCCTCCCGCAGCACACCGTCGAAGAAACAGTTCGTTCATTCTCGATCTTTTAGCAGAATTTCTATTTCGTTCGCCGGTCGCAGTATTTCACGATCGCGATGGAAAACGGTGGTTTTTTTTCGTTTTTGCAAACCGTCAAGCTTGTAACAGCAGAAACGCATAGCAACGCCGGACTTTCGCCATTCATTTCGATGAACGAGGTCGCTAACCACGCGATTGGCTGCGTTTTGCATCGATCCGCAACTTTTTGCGAGAATGTCCGAAACCGAGCTCGGGGCTGCATTCATATATGTATACATACACAACGAACGTGAAACCCCAAACCCCGGAATAAACTGTGGAAATGTGTCGCCACTCTTTATGGAGCCAAGATTAATTACATCGTAAAGCGATATTTAACTTTTATGCGCAAAAGTAAAAGTAGTATACATCGTACACTTCGAATTCAATTTAATACGCTGGCTGCCGGTGTCTATCACAGTCTTCGTAATTGTGTATCCTTTCACGAAACATGAAAGAAAATATTACGTCAATTTGAACGCCTCTAGAAACTCTGAGAAATTTTTCACGCGAATGAATGTACCATGGATGTGAAGATTGAGCCTTTCTCTTTGCAACGACACCTCAAAATTGGCTCTACGATTTTTTTACCGACCTATTGCACTTTCAATTAAGAACGCCCCGCAAAATTTGCGTCAATATAAGCGGCCGAGCTTGGTCCACTTTATTGCTTCATAAAACGGTTAAAAAAAGTCGCAGAGCAAATTTTCAGGCATTGTTGTAACGAGGAGGGTTCAGTGTGCAAATCTGCGTTGGATTCAGTCGTAGAAAAAATTTTTCAAAGTCTTCAGATACGTTTGAACTTGTAGCATTTTCGAGACGGAGTACATCCTCGGTTTACCACCTGCTGTATCACGTAGAAACGTTTTAAAGAGGAAAGAACGGGTGGATTGCGAAAGCGGAGGGTTGGAGCTTTAAAACGAGTCCCGGTTTATAGTCTTACGGTTCGTTTTTACGATACCGTAACAGTGCGAATATCGTAACGAGCGTGTTAATGCCCCAGGAAGAAAATGAACGCGCCGATTGAAATGTCGATTCGAAAGGAAGCAGGGAGAGCTCGAGAGATAAAGACATCGATTGCGAAAGGAGAGCGCGCGCGAGCGCGTTCGCCAAAATGTCAAGATCGAGGCTCTATCGAGCGAGAAAATCGGTCTCGCCGGTGTAAGTCTGCCCGTTACCTCCGCGGCCGCTGACAAGCCAAGGTTTGACGTAACACACCGGCAAATATCCAGCCAAGACTAGTGAAATTCCGATGGCACTTGTTCATCCCCGGTTACATAATTGCAGAAAAATCGGAAGCCAGCGGAAACGGTGACTGGCAAGCAGAGCGATACCGAGCCTTGGCAACGCCAATGTCGAATTCTGTCCTGTCCTTCGCGTCCATATTATTATTACTACCACCTTGCGCCACGGCCTCGGACAAGCATCACTTTAAATACCAAATTTCGCTTATTTTCTACCGTACACATAATGTTTAGCTTTCGCGAAATTGAGTCGTTCCGACGAGCATCGAAACTGTGACAGCGACATCGTTTATAAAACACCTGCTCCGTGCGTGTGCAAGAACGAACACAGGCATTTATTGTCTCGTTGGAGCTCGCTGTTGCAGGCGTCAGAGATTGAGAAATGAAATGCGTACTAATAAGTAGAGTGCGGATCTTTATGTATATTTAATGTGACCACATACGTCCCGTTTTTAGCTAGTCTGTCGCATTGTCCCCAAGCACATCTTCGGGACGCCGAAATAATGTCCCGTTTTTAGAAAGAGAGCAACCCACGGTAACAATTTCAAAAAAGGACGCGAAAAATCGAAAAAATCATCCGACGGTAGCGTCTACTCTAGCCTACGACATGCCAATAAGTCTCGCACATTGTAAGTCGATAGAAGCGTAAAAGTATAAGACCATATCAATTACAGGGTCACAAGAAATAACGGAGTTAATCGTTTCTTATTATAATTCTGTCAAATTGACGAATTTTGAAAAACCAAATAATAACAACCATAACATGGACCTTTAGTATTCATATATTTAAGAATTATAAATAAAGAAATATTCGTTTTCTCGAGTACGCGTACTATTACCTAAAAATTAATAGATGTCCCCTCTTAAGGAAAGAAATAATTGGTCACGTTATGCATATTAGATATTGGAATTATGGAGTCGAAAGATTTCATCATCTATTATTACAAGCTTTAGATGTTCCTGTCGACATTTTTTGATTAGTTGTCGTAAAATGTGGAGGATCGCAGTGGTTTCCGTGGATTTTGGAAGGAAGATACAGGGTCCTGGCCAGGACGAAACGCACGGGCACACTGGATCCTGGAAGGGTAGTAGGAAGCGCGTTTTCGAGGGCCGAAGCATGCGCGAAAGCAGTCGTTGGGGTGAATCCGGGGCTCGATTCCCTTTGCCCCATTGAAATCCAGCCCCCTCGAGCACCCCTCGTCCCTCTATTGAGCCCGTTCCCTTCCAGGAGGCAGGTGGCATCAGGGGTGAGACGATCGGGCGTTGAAGGGAGGCGAGGGGATACGAGAGGGATGCAGCGAAAACAGTGGGAAGTACCGGGAACAGAGAGACGAGCAACAGTAAATTGTTATTCCCGCAAAGAAAACGATCCCGGCGACACTTCGACAGGAAAAACACCGAATTCGAACGATTTTAACCTGTCGGCCATTCGCGACTCCACGTGCATCCCCAAACTGAGTTTAAAATGGTTGGTCCAAATGACGACGAAAAGAATGAACGTTACACGCGAAGAAAGTTGATCCGTGTATTCGCCGTTTGGAAATGGTAAATGCATTCGAGTCATTCGTTATTTCTTTTCTGTGTTTAGTAGACATTCTAAACATTTTAACCCTTTACCTACCGGAAGCCTATTAATAGGATTTTCAATAATTGTGCTGTACCAAAAGAAAGCATAGAAATCTTCTTTTACATTGCAATCTTAAATGAAACTATTAGATGACGTTATTGAGGCTGACTTGTTAGTTCACAATGAAAATTGCTGTTGCTATTGAAAGTTCCATGAAAAAGTGTTCAGCCATGTAACATAGATTTTTCAAATTTATACAATAATCGCCGGTTGTCAATGTGTTAATAATCGTGTATTCCTCGGCATAATAGTACACATTCTGATGTAATCGTCAGTTTCCCGAGTTTCATCGAAATCTACACGAGTCTGGAATCATAGCGCAAGGGTTCGATCGTGGTTAAAAAGGGAACTTGATTCCAAAATAGAAGAAGTTTAATCGCATCGACCCGTGAACGTTCGAAATACACGGAATCCGCCGACCGGTAGTAATCGCGCGATGCAGGTCCTGAAAAATGCAGATATCCGTGCAGAATTCGCGGGTTCATAGGAAGAAGATCTCGGTGCATGTATCTCTGGTCGGCGATCGAACGCGGCCGATTGTTCTTCGGCTTAGCCCGACCGATAATTTCTGCCTGACGACAGCGTCGACAATTAGAGACTGCGCCCCGCGGAAAAGCGGGACGAAATGTTCCGTAACAAGCTTGACAATGGGGGTTGCACGGCAATGGTGGGAGGGGTTGTAGAGGGGGATATAAGAGTCGTAGGGGTAGAGAGAAGGCCACGAGGACCGTGGACAAGGGTGCGAGAGAGCTCGTGTCTCTCGAACGGGAGAGGAGAATCGTGTGGAAGAGCAAACTGAGAGAGAGAGAGAGAGAGAGAGAGAGAGAGTAGAAGGGAGGAGGGGAGAGTGTGGTGGAAGGAGAGGAGAAGAGAAGAGAGGAGCAAACCAGGGCGCGCAAGTATTGATCCCGTGCCGGCGGGTAGTTGACACATTTACCAAAAGCTTCGCGTGGTCTAGTTTCGGTCTCTGAGGTCGCGGGAGAGGAGCGGCGAAGGAAATAAACCGCGCGCGCGTCTTTTTCCCCCCATTGTTGAATTTTCCACGAGGCCGGCCGACCTACATTCCGATTAATTAAAGCCTCAATTGCGATTGATTTCAACGGCGGCTGCGGCGATGACGGCCACACAACCGAATATCGCCGCCCATCCGAGCCAGATTTATCGGCCTGCTGCCCTGCCGGAACGGGGACACGGGAAGAATGCGAACTTCCGAGCCTAACAAGGGACTCGGCCTAACGCTATACCTATCCCGATCGAATGATAAGCTTCTTTTTCTCTCGCGATCAGCGACATTGTGGAGACGCTTCCCTCGAAAGTAGTCCAATACATATTATTATTAACCTTTAACTATACCCGCGCTGGTGTACAAAGTACACTATTATGTAATATGTAACGAATCAAGTGCTGGTGGCGAACGTGCTAAAAATGGAAAATATTTTTCTGCAAACTGTATCCTACATCATTAAAATGAACGGATTATACTTAAGCGATGTATGCTACATGTAATAGCATCGGCTCTCTCTCTCTCTCTCTCGCTCTCTGTACGAGAGGTATGTTTTTCTCTTCTTTAATGAGACGGTTTTTAGTGGTAGGAGGAAATTGCATGGAGAAATGTACATAATTTTTGTATATGTATGTGAAATGCTGAGGCTTTCTTCCGAAGTTTCTATTAAACGCGATGTATACCCCTCTCGAAATGCTAGCAAGAAATCTGATTAACTAGCCTCGCGTAAATTAGAGCGCGTTGCATGAAATTAATTGTATCTTCGTGCCAGCTACAAGGTGGTGGGCGTCGTAAATATACGACATTATTAATGATCGTTTTAGCATCTTATGTTCGATTTATGTTTTCGCTGTTGTTGTCGTTAGCATTTGGTCTTGTTATACAATACCTGGTAGCCGACACAGAATGTGGAACGAAAGGGATAGGAGGATTCCTGCGACGGCGAGACAGAAAATGGATGCATTTTGAGAAGAAATGGCACAGGACAAGGTCCGTCATAAATCATGTTCCGGGTGGACACTGCGGAAGGTTCTCGACCGGCAGAACCCGAACTATCACCGTGTTAGACCGCCTCCTCCGTCACGTTAGCGAATCGTTAACACGTGCCTGCAGTCCTCCGACGGTTTTGTCAACCAATAGAAACACGCACTCTCCTGAAAACGCGAAATCCCAAGTCGGTAGATCGAACGTCTCCGCGTAAAGGAGGCCTCGAGAGAAGCGTCTCCTTGAAATCGAACGAAACCAAGTCAGATTCCACGAAAGGATGCGCTCGTTCGTTTCACCCTTCGACAATCGATCCCCGGTAGCTTTTGCAGGACTCTTCCATCTTCTTCTCTCTTTCTGTTGCTTTACGTTTCTCTTTGTTCCGTTCCAGTCGCGGCGAAACCGGGTCGAGCTTTTCTGGGACGCTTCTGTTTCCGAAAGTTCAAACACGAAGAAGGGATTACGCAAATATACGAGCCTCTATGATTAGATAGCGGATCGGCCATACCAACGAGAGCCGGTAGTCGACGACGACGACGACGACGACGACGCGTGGTGTATATTTACTGCCGCTATCGCATTAAAACTGCCCACTACGAGAGACCGCCGCAGATATTTTATCGCGATTAATTCTTCCTTTCGTGGTTTCCAGAGCCGATAACGGGCCCGCTCTCTGTGTATATCGTGCCGTGAAATCGCGGATTTCGAGGGAACTTTTCCACTTTGGCGATCCAACGTCGCGTGGAAACCTCAACCATCGGACGAAGTGTACCGAGAAAATGTGCAATTTAAAACAGCGAAAGCATTACAAAGAAATGGGACTCCAATTTGTTGCAGTTCAGGTACACAAGATTTCCTATTTCGCATGAAGATCCGCTGTCTCTTCAGCCAGAATCGATTTAAGAGCGCCTCCGTCGAGGAAAACGAACAAAGAAATCGGCGAAACAAAATGCTAAAGATCCTCGCGAGAAGAATACTGCGCCAACGCGAGGTTGCTTCGGATAAACTATGTCAGGGATGCTGCGGCAGCCCGATTCGGATAGAAGAGTACGTTAGAGTAGGCGATCCACCCCCGAGTTAATTCTCATTGAATTAGTTTGTGCAAGCCTGGACCGATGGCCGAGGATGATGGTCTCGCGGAACAATAGAAGCGGAGAAACGAGTGAGTGACATAAGATGAGCAGCGCCGGGAGAATAGTCGCTCTCCGCCGCTGGCCTCGCTCTAGAATCGCTCTAGATCGGCGTCTAGGGGCCGACGGGGCCACGGGGGGCCAAACGGGGGTCGGTCGAACGAGTGGGCGGTAAGAGAGGGGGGCTTAGGTCAGCAGTACAACGTTGTAGCTGCTGTACCAGCTCAATACCAGTTCTGACCCATTTGGCAGTGTTCCCGAGTTCAAGCCACGGGATTTCCCCGTATGAGATCACCAATTCAATTTTTCCACTTCTTCTGCTGCACCCTCCTACACACCCCTAATCTCTCTTTCTTACCACCCTCTCCCTATTCTCTTCCTTCATCCAGATCTCCCAAACAACGCTTATCGCGGTCCCCCGTAAGTCATGCGGCCTGCAACGCCGCCGTGGGAAAATGATCGGCTGCGTTGAGTTATCCGTGACCAGCCGAAACGGAGTCGGAAGATGGTTCGGGCAAATTATGCTTTAATCAGCGTGCAACTTCACTCAATTGTACCGGCGAAATTAAATATACATAGGCTGGCTCGTGTCCAAATCCTCGGGAATTAATTGTCTTCTCCATAAAATTACAATTTCGTTTCGCTGCGACGTGCTCTCGAGCACCTTGCATCCCATCCTAATTCCCAAGCACGTACACATCGTTTTGTAAATTGTTTGGAATAGACCGAAATAGATTTTACGCGTTTACGAGAGTAATGGAAACGTGGAATTTTTGACAAACACCACGGGTGAGTATAATATTAATACAGAAACTCGTATGAACAAGGCACCTTTCGCGGCGATGGCGACACTGTCCGAGGTTTAGCACAATTAGTTCAGTCAACGAAAAGTTGTAGAGGGAAATGGAAGGAACAGAATTTTTAACTTTGGGTCTTTGTTTGGACTAGTTAGGAGGTAAACGTATTAAAAGTCCCCACACCTAGGGGGTGAGCGGAGTGCAGGGGGCACGTAGAAGGTCCCCTTTATCGGCTTTAATTTTGTATAGAATGCTCTCATCGCTAGAATACATAGTTTCCGAGATATAAGCGGAAAACCGAGAAAGGGGACCTTCTACGTGCCCCCTGCACTCCGTTCACCTCCTAGGAGTGGGGACTTTTAATACGTTTACCTCCTAACTAGTCCAAACAAAGTCCCGAAGTTAAAAATTGTGTTCCTTTCATTGCCTCTACACCCCCCTTACGAGCATTCATTGACTGGACTAAATATTAATACAGAAATTCGAACAGTCAAGGTGCGTCTCCCTCAATGGCAGCTAGAGAAGCGAGATACGATTGTGTAGCTACAGAACTAGCGTGCTGAGGTTGCTATAGCGTTGTCGTTACGTCCGCTCCGCTGTCCTTACTTCTATGCACGCTTTCGCAACGGAACAAACGGCAATTATCGGAGTACACGTACACTCGAAGTTAACGATACACGGTGATATACGCGTGCACGACGCAACGGCCCCGAAATTAATTGAGCCGAATGGGACACATGCACGACGAGAAACGGGTCCTGCACACTTTCCGAGGATCACGTAAGCCAAACTTGTCCATTTCACTGGAAATTTGAGCAAACATTAGAAACGCCATTACCGTGTGTTATAAAACTTTCATTTCCCATAAATTCGGAATGATCCATTCGGAACCCGGACAGGATCGTGAAGTCCTGGAGAGTCGTGCATTATACATATGTATGTATATGTTGAGGCTATACTTTATGTGCAGTTTTTAACATTAGAGTGACCGACGGTGAAGCAGAATGTTTAATGACAAGATTGTTGATTTATTCGTAATGTGATAAATGCAATGTAATGGCAATTCTGTATGCAATTCCATGGCCATCGGGGAAGACGTATATCTCGAAACTGGAGTTTCCGTTTTAATTAGCGGCGATTCTGCGTCTGAGAACCAATGGGAGCCTTGTCTTTATGGTCCCGATGGATTCGCCGTGTCAAGGTATCGTAGGAACTATGGATCGGCTAGCGCACGCGACTATATTCGTTCGATCCGAAAGCACTGTAGGATCGGGACAGCGGTAATTCTATATCTTTCTTTATTACCGCCATTAACGATTCCGGTTCGTTAACGAGCGAAGGACTTCCCGAAAAACGCGTCGCGAAACGAGGAAACGTTGAATGGTAGTTAATGGCGCCGCAGGGACATCAATCTTGCTGTTTAATTTATCAACGGTGTCTGGTAATTGTTCGGTTTCGGCGTGAAAAGCTGCACAGTGATGTAGGTCATGGCATTGTTTCTCTCTGGCACGCTATAGCCTTTTTCGCGCGAGCGCGCGTCCCGGCCGACTATAATTGCCGTCCGCGACGACAAAGTACCCGGCGGATCGAGCGAAATTTCATTAACTTCTCATTCGACGGAAAAGAAAAAATATATATACATATACATATAATCCGGGCCCGCGTTGCCGTCCGACTAAATAGCCTTTCGGTTATCTCGCGTTACCCGCGTGCTTTGCGCTTTCCGTTGCTCCCCGGAGCTTCGTCCGTTTAATTCCTGCCAGTAGCCTTTGCATTAAGCAATAAAACGCGATCACGGAATATTAATAAATCCGCGTTCCAGTTTACAAACTACCCTGCTACACTGTAATGTTGTAACGCGGAAAGAAATGGGTCAGCGTTTGACCAGAAAATGGCACGAGCAATTGTTGATATTGTCTACTATATTATTTAAACAAATCGACCTTTTGTTAATCAATGTACACTGTGGAATATGATGTTTGGAGATTGCCAAATACAAAATTTATCAAATTACACGATATTTTATCTGCTTCTCTATACGAAATGGGCGTGGCCTCGCGGCTCTCAATTACAATTACAATAACATGATTCTCAATTAAATCTCAATCTCATCCCCAATTAAAATACATACAAAATGTTGTCAGGTTGCCCACACAAGAATAAACAATTACCCTAACGAAATGATCATCTTTCGAACGTAACGTCTCGAAGAGCCCGAAGGTTTCTCAGGGACCAACTTAGATCCCTCTTCCTCGAATCCGTGGAAGGTCTCTTCGAAGATTGGGAAACCGCGGTTAGGTAAGCGAAGCGTTGCCAAAAGCTGCGAGAGCTTTTCCGCCGCGAACCTGACAGAGTATGTTTGTTCTCTCTCCCGAGAGAGAGAGAGAGAGAGAGAGAGAGAGAGAGAGAGAGAGAGAGAGAGGAAGAGGGACCGTTTTATAATCCGCTAATTAACGAGCCGACTCTCGATAATTGTCTGCAACGCTGGTACCGCAGCAACGTATTGTCCCGCGTCGTCGTCGGCGAGATTTACGTCACGAGTAAATATGCGAGAGCATTATTTATCCAGACGTACATACGTGCTACAGTTTATCGTCTCGGCGAGATCTCAAACTTTACGTATCGCCTGACTGTTTCCTGACACGCGGTCAGGCCACGTGATCGAATATAATACTTTTCACCCACGAGCTGTCTCCGTCTTTGACAGCCTTTTTTGTCATTTCGCACAGAATCTACTAGATAGGAGTATGATGAATTCCCTATGAAACGAAATAAAATTCTACGATCGGGATGGAGGGAGTTGATGAAACTAGTTCATCTCGAAACAACATGGGAGAATCAAGCGTGTTCCGAACAGACAGTGTTATTTCCGATCGACCTGTCAAAGGATCGAACGAGAGTTAGATGTTCTTCCGCGTTAAACCGTCCGTGTGTTTCCTCCCTGGGACCTCGAGCTGTATTCAGCATCGCCGAAACCACCGGGTCAACAGGTTCACGTTCATGCTAGCGCGGCGAACGTTAGGTCCTTTTTCGACAAGGTAGAGTACGTCCAGCTCCGGTATAGTGACACGCAGGGTTCGAGCCCGCAGAGAAAGGACAAGCGGCCGACAGAAAAGAGTGGAAGGACGGAGGTTGTCAAAAGAGAAAGGAAGGAACAGAGAGATGGGGTTGGAATAAAAGAGGCTGAGGGGAGCACCGGGTAGAAAGGCAGTGAGAAACGAAGTGTGTGTGTGTGTGAGAGAGAGAGGAAGAGATAGATTCAAAGAGTGAAAGAGAGAGAGAAAAGACGGAAGAAAAAAGGGGGGGCAGAGAGGCTGGTGGGGTCGATAGTTGGCCGAGTTGGCGGGAGAGCCGGTTGTGTAACAAAGGAGCGAACCAAGTAACAAGAATCCCAAGGTGCATTCGTCGATACGTGACGGCTTCCTCGAGCCACCACGTTTCGTTGATAAATCCTCAGCGAACCCGCTCCTCGATAGATCCCGCACAATTCCTGATCCACAAATCTCTCCTGTATGATCGAGCTAGGCCCTCGATCCATCCGCGATCCGTCGACGATCGTGACGCAGACGTTTCGATGGAACTGTCCACTGCAGACGTGTTTCGCAACGCGTAAGAATATTGTAATTAGAACGGGTCAATCGATGTCACGTTCGATAATGGTGTCGGTAGCCGACGTAATGACGACCGCTCGTCCGATCGATAATAACACCGTCCAATACTGATTTTCCCTCCCTGTCACATCTGCTGATATCTACCTGCGTGCTTCAACCAATTTCCCAACGAAAACCTCAAAGCCTGCTTTTCGAAATCGCTTCGGAAAGAACCGTACCGAGTACATGAAATATATTAAAACAACTTAATTTAGTTCAACAACCTCTTACTCTTCGAACTGCTTGTTCTATCGTATTCGGCTGAACCGAAACAAAGAATGATTTGAATCACACGTCAGTTGTGTCTCATACTATTTGTCAAGCAACAATAATTAATGTATCCGTAATAATTCATTATTTCGAGCGGCTGTGTTTGTAATCTCTTTTCAACTAAAACCCCGGCTAGTTCTGGCAATACACACACACACAGTTGCCGGATGGCGTGCAGTGAACGCGATATTTTTCGTGTGTCGTTGCGCCACTGCCTATGATAAGTGGAAGATTCCGTGGCGGGGGATGGGGATCCATTTATCTTCGCTTTCCAGCGAGCATAGCGCAATTTGTAATAGCGTACACACATATAGCACCGGTTCGAGGTGGTCGATGTCACACAGCCTGACGATTTGTCAGACGCCGATCGAAATCACGGGGTTCGATTAGTATATACCCGGAACAAAAAATAAACCGATACAAGTCGTCTGGCGTGATAACACCGCTTATCTGCGCCCTCGATATCGTCGGTCTCTTAGAAAGACGTGACTATTCCCGTTGTCGAAAGGGTTGGGCACAAAGAGGATATTATACCCAGTCGCGGGCTGCTATTATAGTCGGCGGACCAATTCGACCAAATGAATTGAATGTCAAAAATAAATGTGAAGCTGAAATAGTCCAACTTCTAGCCGTGGTGCACACCCTGAGAAGTCTGCAGAGGTTCGCAACCGATCAGAAAGCGAGTGAATGACAGCAGAAACAAAGGCAAGTCATAATTTGAATAATTCGTAGCATCTTCCCGGGGCGATGGCTCTTTAGCCTCCCCTTCTAGCTATCCTGTGTGTCTTCATTCTCTGCAACCCTCTTCCTCGATCTCACCCTCGACACAGTCGTCCCTCTGCATCCCCGATGGAAGTTCTCCACCCATTTCTCACCGATTTCCATCGTCTTCTTTCAGACTATTCCTCCCTCTGCCCCTATATCTCCTCCCCTCCCTACTAGGATCTATCTTTTCCCCGTCTTTTTCTTCGGGAGCGATCGGTGGACCCTAGGGACCACGTGGTGGGGGGCCACGTGCTCCCGGTACCGAGTCACGCGAGGGTAGGACACGTGGTGTGTACACGCACGTCCGTCCGGGGACGCATTGGCGCAGCAACGCGTTTTCTTACCCGCGGGCCCGTTCGGTACACACGCCCGCGGAAGTCGTCGCGCAGTGGGCCGTCTCTATAAAATCGGTGGAATCAATTGAAAAATTTTCTTGTCGCGAAATGTCGCGTAAAATAATATTCGGTATTCTGAGTCAACGCTATGTTAAGGGGGAGACTAGCGTAACGAGTAAATCGACTCTTTCGTATTAAGTATTAATGTTATTCCTTTCGTTCAAGGCGAGAGGCTCAAGTATAACGGGTCGAACAGTTCGATTTCTTCTTCATTGCATAAATCAATGCTGTCGCATGTCGAGGATACACTCCGGAAGCATTTCTGAATGCTCTTTCAAGGAAACGTTCACGTCGGAATCGGAAAGAATTCGCCGCTACACCCAATAAAGCGTCTATTGAGCGTAATCGACGATTCAAATTTTTCGATAAGAGTCCGCAGCGTTGCCAGGTCGAAACGTGCGATGTTGCCGCGTGTTCCCGCAATGGGCCCGCGCCGCGGCGTGCGCGCGCGCGATATAGATTTTTTAATAGATACATTGAAAGCGTACGGAACGGATCGTTTCTTGCTCTCGAAAAAAATGTGTCACCTTTTATCTTATCGGTGCGGAACACGTGTATGGGTTGCAGTACGAGTGTGCGTGCGCGGCAGTACAGAAATTCGAGCTTGCGAGAGATAGGCTTTACGCGTGCGTCAACGAAACGAGCGGGTTCTTATCGGTTTCATTGTTTCCTGCTCCGATCGTGGACTCTCGAGAGTCAGACGAAGGAGAGACGCCGGACTTCCTACGAGAGATAGCGGCCGCACGCTAATTACGCGGGCCCCGTGTAAATTCCCTTTCATCGCTTCCGAATCCGATATCGATCTTTTTCGACAAAGAGCCCCGGCTTCGGAAACTGGGCCACGTACTCCGCAATTTTCCAAGCAAAAAAGAATAACTTCTCTCAAACTGCACCACACGACTTCAGCTTCTGAAGCTAGCAAAGAATTAAATGTAAAAATTAAAGCACGAATCGAAATGTTTTAGCAACAAAGTTGAAAAAAAAATGAAAATCATGAGTTAATCCGTTATCAATTATTTCTGATAGGCAGTGGTCCAAATTCACACACCAGCTCTGCCCTAACACTATACATATGTTGTAACATACTACTACCATGATGCTATGTGAACGGTTCAAAGCCGATGGAAGCTCAGAACGAGGTTTAAAGGGCTGTTGGAAAAATATTGGAAAACAGCTGGATTACAACTCTGAATCGTTGATCGATTCGGTTGGTTGTCGGCTCGGTATTATAGTTGCTGGTCGGCCAGCTGCACTTGACTCTCCTATGTAAGATAAATAGGTGCGGCTGGTTCCTATTAATAGCGGTTGGTTCACGTGGGGATTGCAGTGTTCCAGCCTCGGCGTAACTCACCAGCCGGTTCACCGTTCCGTCAAGAATTACTCCGTCCATATCGTAAATTACCGCAGTACTTACGTAATGGCACCGGCTCGATCACGAGGATGCCCGAAAACCGCCGACCTTTGGCTAGAAATTTACGGAGTTGTACAGACGATTGACAATGGGAAAATTGGTATTATACTTTGTTCGAGCATTAACTTTGAGTTTCACCTAGTATTTCCGGAGGACGGATGCCGGGAGCCGTTTCGAAACCATAATTTATGACGGTGGGATCGACTGGAGGACCCATTAAACCACGCTACGATTCTAAAACGGGTCCCTAAATGCCTGCTTTTTATTACCCGGCTATCGACTTTTCACCGACAGCTTTCCCGTTTGCGGTTTAACGGCGTTTATGCGCGCCCCGTTCAACCCCCATGGCTCCGAGCTAAACGGAGCTAGCGTACAAAGTAATTCGGAGACGCGTGTGTGTACATACTGTTGCGCAGAAAAATTGCAACATCGGCGGTAAATTAATAAAGGTGAAAGCTGTTCGCGAGGCGCACAGATTAAATATCGATTAAGCCGATTCTGCAATCGGTCTTGTCATTTTTCATCTGTCTTGCGCGCGGTAAAAAATTGTTCGATCCGGCTGTACTTGATCCTAATTTCTGTCGCCGCGTTTATGCCCGCTTTTCTGCCTTTTACGCGACCCTGACATAAAATGTATTATACTACCGTGGCATCTGTTGTCGGAGATCAATTGGAGTCTCTCGTAAAAGTTTTCTAATGAATTTCTAGACGAAGTTCGCTGTGTTTTCTATTAGTTGGTCAAGCCGGACTGGAATTAGGATAAGGGGCACGATGATTAGCCGGCCGAGTGGGAGTGAAGAGAGCGTGAACGGGGAAGGGAGATCAAACAAAATCCGGTATAACGGGCGACGACCTTTAGGCACGTGTCCCACGCCACGTGCTGCATTCGATAAACTGTCGAACCGGCCCTTTTGCCTCTCTTATCTCTCCGTATTTCTGTTTTCACCTCGTTCTGGTTGAAATTGTTCGCTTGGCCCCCATATCCGGGCCCTTGCGATATCCTTTTATCGAAGAACCAGTCCCAGGCTCCCTTATCCGTGGACGATGTCAATGTAGAAACAGAGACAAAAGGTCCAACTTCCTCGTGGAGTCTGTAAATTAGGTTTGGAACACAGGTTGCCCTTCGGAGCAGTGGTGTGGCGCGGGGCCACAAAGCCGCGCCCTTACGCAAGCTACACAGAGGGAAAAGCAAGTAATTTTTTGTTAAGCCTTTGATAATTCCATGATGACCAAACGAATTTACGTTGCAAGCATGAAAATTAATTCCGCGAACAATATGATTTATCGATACCTCATCATTAGCAACGTTTCACCAAGATACTTCCTGTTAGAATCGACAGTGTTACCGTGAAATTCTCGGCAACGTTTCTGCTCGAACATTTGCAGAAACGAAAGAGAATGGCATGGGACAAAACTGGCGAATTTCGTCGGGGGTCTAATATATCAAATCGGATGGCTCCACGAAAGCACTTTGAACGATGGAGGGAAACCTCGAGCACAAAGGACGAGTTAACTCGTTCGAGGAGGCAGATTGGCGAGGATTGCGAAAACGCAGACCGGAGGCACGAAAGAGGAGTCGAAAGGGGAAAGAGCTGAATCAAACGAATAGCTTTGGCAGCCGGCTGACTGACTTGTTAGCGTAAAACGAAATACGATTCTGGAAAGAGGAGAGAGAGAAGAGAGTTGGCGAATCGGTGAATCGGCGAAGAGCCGCGAGTCGGCGAAAAAATAAAAAGGAGAGGAACGTGGCTTGCGAGAGGACGGAAGAGGAAGAGAGCGAACCGAGGCTAAAGGCTCGCGCGAATCGCTGCTTACGTAAGTACAAGCGCAGATAAGAACGTGCTTATCTGAAGAACCGTAGCTTGCAAGCCGGCTCGAACGATCCGAAAGTGCGCGAGCGGAATCGGTATGGCGGAACTACGTTTTTGCGAAATTTACTGGCTGCTCTGCTTAACATATCGCTGTCAAAATCATTCCCCTGCGACGAAAAATATTTTGAGCGCAATGTTGTTGTCAAGTGGTCGGACAGCAGTTTTAGGATTAAATGTTTTCTATATCAACATTTTGTATAAACGCATAGAATCCGCAGTGTAGAAATAACAAAGTTATCAAGGATGAAAATACGACTGCCTTCTCACGTGTCTGCACGAAGCAATTATGTGAATAGGTAGAACGAGTCTCGGCTATATTCTTTAAAAACAAGAAGTTCTAGCGACTAACTGTACAGCTCGAAAGACGGCAATTTTGTGGGCAGCGTTTCGCTTGGCCACCTACAATGCAGTCCAGCTCGTAGACGTTTTAATTTAGCTCGTAATTGGCGGCCTTGTCAGTCAATTTTCATTCACGACACCGTAGTACAGAACACGAAACGATGAAACGAGGAAAAAAACGTGCAGGTTGGCGAGGATTAACGCGAGAGATTGTCGAGCAGCTTGGAATTGCAAAGCCGGTGAACTATGAACCCGAAGTGTTTGCCAGCCTCGATGAACAGTCGCGGTGTTCGCGGAAAAATTTGTCCTTCCCGCGATAAGTATCGGGAGTCTCGGTACCGAGAGGAATAAAAGAACCTCGCGCTCGTAACAACGATTACGTATCCGGCGTTGTTGCACACAGGTGCACCGTAAAGTACATACATAGAGCTCTGTCGAGCGCGCGCGAACACACGCTCGTCGGCCGCCGCAGAGATAATCTCTAATTTTTTTGCCTCTCCTCGCATTTACGTCGCCGATGCTATTTCATTCCGCGTTATTGTTGCTCGCCCGATGAGCAACGGCTCGTCAGTTGACGGCGTTGACGGCTCGGAACAGGCTGGCCGTTATGCAACGACTGCGAACCGCGCAACGTTGACTTTGTTATGGTCCTTGGTCGGAACTATACGCTGTTCAAATAATCTTAAGAAAGAGGGGACACCGTTGTGACGACGACAATTTTACGCCTTACCTTTTGTCAGGCGTTAATGAGCACTCGGGCGAAATGTTAACGCGGTGACCGACGTTCGCTGGTAATTGGGTGACACGTTTTCGAGGAGTTTCCTTTTCTTACTTCAATGATTTAGGGGCATGCTGTTCGAACACTGCTCAATTTCCAGAAAGAAGTCTCCTCAATTCATCATCATATCAGTCTAATTAATTTTTTAAAAACGTGTCAAACGTTTGTATTAAAAATGATCCACAGCCACAGGTTTGAAAATAAAATCTAGCATATAAGATTGTGGACCAACGGCGCCTGAATCTGGAGAGTTCGGTCGCATCGGTCTTGTTTGTTGTCACAAGCGTAAACGGACCGGAAAGCCCATTTGCCGGTCGCCTCGTTGGCCTAACGCCTCCCATAGTCCCGCAGAATTATGTAAGTTCGTTCGCCTCGCGAAAAAATTCGAAGCAGCGCTGCGGTCGGCCGTTTCCTCTCGCCGAAAGGAATTAACTTCAAGGTCTTCGTCGTAACTGGCAATAATCGTTGCCCTGAAATTCTCAATTTGTCGGCCTCCCTCCTGTGGCCGACCATGCGCGCGTCCCGCTCGCCAAAAATACGCGCCGGCTAAAGTCGTTGTCGTCGTCGTCGTTGACGCACGTTGCATCTTGCGTGTTGCACAGTGGCAGCCCGACGGAGGGAACCGATGTTTCCCCGCTATAGCGAACAAATTAAAAATCAGGCTGGGTCACCGGCGCGTCATCTGGCTTTTTGCGAGGTTAGGCGACGACGCGGCTCTGCCACTGTGCCAGCCCCGGTGGCATGACTTTTCTTATGCAGATGTCGAGCGCAGTCTCCTCGAACGCTGTTGCGTAAAGACGCCATTTTCATGGTTGACCTTTGGTCGCTGGGGTCGGTCGAACCCTAGTCCAAGCCTTCATCTGCTAGGTTCGTCTAAAAAATATTTTTGTTTTTGAAAACGCTGTTCACATTGTCACAATTGTTAGACTATTCGAGATGACTTGTTAGTTTTCTTTGAATTATTGAGAGGCTCTTAGGTATTAGTTGGTAGGTACAACGTTAAGTTGACAGCCGCTTTTACCGGGTCTAATGTTGTTTGTCCAAGCAGACGTCCGAAATCGATTGACCTAATTGCGAGATATCAAAGAGAACACCTTCTAAACTCGGAGTACATCGTCGAGAGGCTAGTACATAAATCCAGAACATAATCCTCTAAAGAATAAATAGCCAAAGGCTGAGATAATTATTAGACTCTTGGGCTCGCTAATGAACTGCGGATCTTTAAGCAAATATCTAATTTTATAATCACCATCGGAATGAGAAAAAAACTTCTACTGTATTGAAAAAACGCGTTTATAAATGCTCAAGACCCACAATCGATTAAGGATGATGAGGATTACACTTTTTTACGATTTTCTATTTTTGCCCTCATTAGCCGGCCGATATAGCTGACCCAGAAAATTGGCAGAAAACCGACCCGGTTATATTTGAACGTCCCTCTCGTACTTCCGGAAGGACTCACTATTACGGAATCGGGCGAACAGTATCGGCTGGATCTAGATGGTGAAGGTGTCACTAGTATCTTTTGTGAAAACAGTTTCGTCGGCGAACTCTCGGAAAGAAACGGAAAGAGGGACGGAAAGAAATAGGCCGCTTTTCGCCAGGCCCCTCTTTCCTTCCGTTCCCTAGCCACGAGGTAGGTCGATCCAATTGGGGGTTCGAATAGCCTAACGTGGTGGCCTCCCCTTTGAGTTGCCGAGTTGCGATCAATACTCACGATGCCAAAGCCAACGCCGACTCTCTCGGCTCGCTGCTCGACTTCGCCAGAGGTCTTCGCCGCTGTCCTTGAGTATTATAGCAATTCACCGCGAACACACGGCCTCCCGTGGATCGCGTTCATCATTGGACGCCGTGCTTCGCGATTCCGGGAAATTGCTACACCGCGGGTTCTACGGAAAAACGCATGGGACACGATCTGCGCATCCTAGGAAATGCCATGGGTTGAGAAACAACAGGACTTTCGAGTCGAGCCGACTTTCGAGCTAGTCTCACTGGTTTTCTTTCTTCAGATTGTTCTTTAGGTACGCTGTCTTTGTCAGCACAATTTCCTGGCGTAGTTGACGCACTCGTGTTCGAATTCGAAAAAGATTGAACAGAAAATGAGGGTGAAAGCTACCAGATATTTTAATGTTCTCAAGTCTTCTCTACGATCGCCAGTGAACAGTGGCAGCCGCGTTGAGGAAAATTTTTATCAATTTGAGTATAATATTAACAAGTTAGGCATATACGATGTCATTCTTCTTATTGCAGTCGGATTTAAGCACCGTCATCGTGACGTTGACCGTGATAACTGGGTGAAGTAAAAAGTCTGAAATCATTGGTAACTTGCAACGCGTTTCCTCGTACGCCTGACGGTTTCCGTTGAAGAAGCGATCGAGAAAAAGCGATACTGTTCGAGGAAAAACATATTCGAATACACGATAGAATGTCCTCGTTCATATTCTGTGATATACTCTTCCATACTCGGATGTTTTATTTGAATATTTTCATTATTTGTACCAAATCTAAATGTCAATTGAATCATGCGATTTTCTGGTCGAGGATAGACGATCTAAAAATATAATATTAGAAAAATTCGAGACATCGATCAACTGCATACGAACGAACGAGCGCTCCATTGCAAGAAACCGTTCCCTGCTGTCGTACAGCACCGTGCTTCCGCCGGCGAATTCAACACTATACTATACCACACGCATGCGAATCCACGGGGTGTGCAAAAATAACCGACCTCGACCAATCAGACCATAATTCTCTTCTAAAAACATAACAAAACCGGTCCAAGCAAATCAGAACTTTCTGTCTCCAATAATTAATCATTCCAAGAAAATTTACGAGCATTCGTTGTAAGTAACTATTTTCAAAAATTAATAAAATGTAGATTGAAATAATTAGCAAAATCTTTCGGGAGACGTTTCAAGGAAAATCTCCCCAGTAGCAGCGTTTTTGTGAACGGTTCCTATGAAAGGGGATCTACAGCTGTTTAATGCCGTCGGTTCGATCATGCGAGGAATTTCGGGACACCCTGTATGGGGAGTTTGCGTGCGCACACACAAAAGAGCGTTTCACGTACAAGAATCCGTACGTACAGCTGCGCGTTGCGTCACTCTCCGCAATTTCGGATACCCGCTTACCTACTCGTAATCGCTACAAGGAAGAGGAAGCGATGGATGGGGCTGCTCTCTCGCTCCCCGATGACCTTTCTCTTTCTGTCGATTATCATCGGGCGTGCGCATATGCGTCCACACGGGGCACGCAGGAACGCGCAACACGCGTGCTTTGCTGTGTACATACGTAAGAACTGTATTCTCTGTGATGCGATATGCTACACTGTACCGTGGCTGTGCTGTTGCCTCGCTCGCTCGCCTTGGAACGTTGCACAACCACACGACTTCCCGTTTTCTCGACCTTCTCGATCGTGGATCGTGGATCCAGCTCATCCACGGAATCCTACCTCCTCGACGTGGACAAGATCGAAACGCCAGATTGCTGGGACCTTAACCCGACTACACAGTGCTCGCATGCTACTTTGTTACAGTCCCCCATACTTCCTCCGAGATTTCCCCGTAAAATCCCGAATATTTTAACCAGACAGCGTTTCTAACGGTTTCAATTTTATTGAGGAAAGCGCTTCACATCTACCTTGGAAATCTAATGGATAAGGATTGTATACTAGATCCTTCAGTGGCAATTAGTGTTGTATAAAGCTCGAGTCTTCGAAGCTCCAGAGCTCAGTCTTAAAGACTAAGTTTCTATAGAAGAACTCTTTAAGACTGAGCTCTGGAGCTTCGAAGACTCGAGCTTTATACAACACTAGTGGCGATGGTAATTTTAATACTGAACCTAATAATCTAATAATTACGTTGGTAGGAGGATCGAGCATGATCTTGAAGAGGTAGGCAGAAAAATGTGTGAAGAATATTGATAACTGAGAATTAAACTTTGTTGCAAAGCTGATAGACGCAATTGAAACTTTTCCAGCACTCTTATCGAAAACTATTCAGCGGTCGCTCTGACTTATCAGTTTAAGATATTCGCTCGTTTCAATCTTCCCTATAGCTCAAGATTGGATTAACACTGTTATGAATACTTGTCGGATTAATCACTGTTCACTCCGGCGCCAGAGGAGTCTTGAAACGTGGATGTTTGATATCGAACTGACTCGATAAATTCCAGAAGAATTCCCAACGTTCGATAAAGACGAATAAGAAAAGTTATGATTCCGCGCGGTGCTTCATAAGAAGACCGTTGGAATATTTTCAAATATAATTTGTCAGACGTTTGAACCTGAAGCACCGTGAACCCCAATTTCAGCCATCAACTCGACGTTCTCGGACGTCCCACGCGAATTCATTCCTCGCTATTCGCGGCGCATGGGAATCGCCAGAAATGTATTTGACGTAATTTGCATAACGGCATATGCCACGGCAACATAAAACTTGCCATCTACTCGCTGTCTATAAGCAGAGTCCACCCCGCTGCCTAAAGCTAGACGCTGCCGCGCCGTCGTGCGACGCCCTTCGTTGAATGAACTATGTATGTATGTACATATACTGCTACAGTTCCTCTAGCATGCTACTACACTAGCAACTCGGTCTTCGAAAACCCTTGACGATTACACGTGAGGGCCGTAATACGTGGGTATAGCTTCAAGGACGGGCCAGCCCACGAAGTATAGTTCCCGCGCGGCGTTTGTCCTATTCAACCTTGTTCCGGCGGCTATACATTGTAGAACATTTCGTACTTCGCACTGATTACGAGCTTACCCGGCATTATGCGAGAAACAGGTTCTCAAGGAAAGTGTCCACGCTGGAAAACTGAACGGGATTCATTAAAATATGAAAAACCCGCGGAGCTGACTAATGAGGTCAAGCTAGACCAACATGCGCAGGCTGGCTCAAATTCTAAACCAGCTTATTACCACCTTGAAAACTTTTAGAAAGTCCAGAACTACTTTGTTATCAACTTATACATCTCGACTTGTAAAATCGTTGTGACCCATATACGGGGCCGGTAACGTGTCACCCACTGCAGTATTTCTAACCACTGCAGCAGTCCGCTTCATCCATAAAAGTTGCTCGTTCGGAATAACAAGTCTTGGGACTCCCAAGTTAAGATCCTTCGAAAATAATATACTGATATGTACAATAATGTTAACAAATTCATTTCACCGTGGTAGGTTTACCGTTAATTTTGTATAAAGATTCGCAGCCGAAGAAGCCTGTAGCTGAAGCCAAGATAGCCAACGACCACGTTAAGGTTGTTCTGGAGATACGATGGGAGACAAAAGTACAAGAGATTCGAAATCCATCAATAAATTAGCAATGAAAGCCATTCACGAGTATATTTTGCATTAAACTTTTGCGAATACTGTACCCTCTGTAGCTATATTCAGTGGTCTACACTTGTCGCGTTTCCATGCTTGTGACAGACAACACGATAAATTTGACGTTTTGTAACAGTTTATAATTTTTTTGCTCTGTAACTGTTTAGTGAGAATCCTAATAAATTTTGAACATAATTAATTATATAATTTTTACTACATATAAAAAAAACCGGAGTTTCTAGTTGCGTTTTTTCAAGGTTTAAATAGGGTTTGAGGTGGAATTTTATTAATTCTCCATAAGATGTGTTAAAATGTGCAAACTTTAAGTTGCCGTAATTCTTAAATGGTGCAGCGAATCGAACCCACACTTTGGTAATTGCATTAATTTAGTAAGAATTATATATTGTCAAATTTTCAAAAATTTTGTTGCGTTTTTATATACCTCCAGAACATCCTTGAGGTCTAATTTCGACCGTCCAGTTAAGGGTCAACTAATTCTTTGTCATTTAGGGGGTGGGCAGTGTTCCGCGGGAGTTTGTCCGAATCGGAAAACCGCAGAAATACTTTTCAGCGTGTCGGATACATAGACGACGATTAGAGGCGTGATAGACGGATTACGCAGCCGCTGTCTCATTTCGCAGAGTGCATGGAGCACGGAGAGACGCGTGTAACGACTGTAACGATGGTCACGCTCGCACACACACATACACGGGGCGGCGCGCTGCGCTGGTAAGGAGCGCTTGCGCTCGCGCGGGCACACAGTGTATCGCACACACGCGAGAAAGAGGGGAACAAAGAAAAAGCCCTAGCGACCAGCAATGCGGCAACGGTGAGCGCCTGCGCGCCACGCTATGTGAGTCAAGGACGACACGTGCGGCTCCAAACGACCTACTTATACCCCGTTGGTTCGTGCGCGATCGGCTCTGCCGCACGAACCTTCCCGAGCGTGGAAATAGGACGACACACCGAGTCGTGTCGAGTTGAGTCGAGTCGAGTCGAATCGAGACGAGTCGGGCTCTCCCGATGTTCCCGTCGAGCCGAACCGAGCCGAGCCGAGCATTTCGTCCCCTTTACCCCATATTTCTCCTCCCCTCCACCCCCCCTTGCAACAGTACGCGAGCTTCGTTAATCGACTAACCGCTATACGCGCAGCACCGTTCTTACGCGTTTAATACTTGGAATGACGAAGATCCATTCGGATCCATGAAATTTTCTCGATCTTTCGCCGGCTCGATCCGGCTTGAGAGTCAGTCGTTCACGAAGCTTCGCCGCGATTCCGCCGATGCACCGCCATCTATTTATTCTATTCGCGATACCGGTAGAAATCGATGTCCATGGTTCTGGAGATCTATTGCTAAATGTTTCTCGTACCAGGAGAAACGGTTCCGCGGATATTGTTTCGAGCGAACACCCCGCCGCCGTTACGTAACGATGATTATTGAGAAAACATTCAATCGACGCGACGCGACGCGTGGATCCACGAACCCGGTCTACGGTCTTCAACGATTTTATGCTCGGCTCGGGGAAGTAGAAGGAGCGAACCGCGCTAGAATGGAGGGTGAACTCTGTACTACCCCTCGCGAAGAGTGATCGAAATTGCGAACGGGATCGTTGCTAGCGGTTGACGATATTCGTATTCGACGAACATTGCTTCAGTTGTACACTGAGAAAACGTAGAAATTTTCTCAAGTGGTGGAGATACGCAGGAATGAATATTTCTGTGATAGTATTTCATCCTGGATCTTCTGGGTTGTTATCGATGGAAATATTTTTACAGTGACATCTGCAATGTAGTTCGAGCTAGCAAATATTTTTTGCCAGGGATAGTACTTGCTGGACCGACACGAGGTCACCGCGGAAGCTCGAGTGTCCGGAATAGCGGATCTTGATGGCCGGGGGCCACCGCGGCGCCCTATATGCGAAACGTGGAGGATCGATAGAAAAATGGGTCAAAGGTTCGACGCCAGTCTCAGCGTGAGTAGTAGTGGCAACGATAGTCTGGTTACCTTTACTACTGTGTACCGTAAATATTGCACAGGGCGATTCTCGACATTTGTTTCGTCAGCAATCCTCGCGATTACAATGCTTTATCGATAGCTCTACCGTAATTCACAGAAAGGCGACCTTGTGTATTCGACAAAATTTCGGATATTTCACTGCCTCAACTTGCTTACGTAAAAAATGCGAAAGTGGAAATCCAGTAAACGGGTACCCGGTTGCCAAGGGTTAATTTGCAAATCTTTTGCGAGTTGTATCTCCTCTAGAAAAGCACGTAGAAAGACTTCGAAGACATTGATTATTGCAAAATCGAGTACAACGCGATGGAAAGAGCGTTAGTTGGTCGCGGTAATTCTTTCTAATATATTCCCGAAGTTCATAGGTGATCGCGTCATGCGGTGGACAAGAATCGGCCCCGGTACATCGGATTGATCATAGTTTGCGCATAGCGGCAAGAGGGGCGGTTGGCCGACATCCATCCCCGTGGTTGGTGTCGGGGAAGCTCTGTGCACCACTACATGCCGGCCCTTCGGACTCGTCGAGCATCGAGTCCAAAGGCGGCGGGTATAAAGGCTGCCTTGATTCGTCGGTTTTCTTCCCACCGGCAGCATAAGTAGCGCGTTTCCGCGCGGGTAGCGGCCAGTTCCTGTTCGACCGTCATACGACCGTAGCCAGGCGCGGGCGTGTGGAGTCTCCCAGTACCGAGTACACACTTATACACATACAGAGAGAGAAAGAGACAGAGAGAGAGAGAGAGAGAGAGAGAGAGAGATAGAGAGACAGACACATACACCACGACGCTCGTCGAGAGACACAGATCCGCGACCGCGTGCGCGCGCGTTCCTCACACACGTACAAGAGCTCCCGCGAGTACACGAGATTGTATGTGCACGTGTGCGCATATTTCCCTCTCTCTCCGGCTTCCAGTGTCCCCCCACTATCGCGATCTATACGTACAGAGACATACTCAGAGATATACTCACGTGTGTATGTAGACGACGCGCGGTGTCCTCGTCCCGCGTTGATCATTTCCGTGTGTGTGAGACCTCGAGTGCCTCGTGTGCGCGCTGGCTCCGTGCATGTGTGTACCACCATATACATTTATACATACGTGTTGGCTTGCTGTGCCCGTGTGCGTGCCCCATGGATAGTGAACGTCGCGGGAATCCGTGGTGTAGAACCGGCCAATCGCGGGCCAAGTAGCAACGGCCGCGCTCCAATCAACGGGCCGGAGTGCTCGCGAATGCGCGCCACTGTTGCCACCGGATGTACGATCGCGGACGGTGGTGGGGATGGACTGAGAGTGCGGCATAGGCTACGCGCTCGAGCGCATCCTCGTTCGTCGCTGCTCGCCCTCGGAGTCGGTCGTGTTTCACGCTCTCGAGTTCTCCTCTCTCACCGGCAGTTACCCGAAGCCCACCGGAGAGTTCACTTGCTAGATTGCGGTCTCTCTCTCTTGCATTCTCTCTTACTCTCGTTCGCTCTTTCTTTTTTTTCTCTCTATCTTTCTCTCTCTCTCTCACTCGATCGACACACACCGGCCATCATCATCACGGTGCTACCGTGCCAACACGGTTCCTCCGAGTCTCGACTTGGTTCAGTTCCGATCCAGCCGCGTTCTGTGCCGACTTGTACCACCACACACCGTCCGTTCCTGGGAAACCAACGACAGCTCTCACTCAGAAGATACATCATCGCGTACGTAAACTCGTGTCTGCCGCGAACCACGGTCCCTCGAGTCCTCATTTTGTGCCGTCGTGGCGTGGCCTCAAGACCAAACGCAACCGGAAACCAGTATCTCGAAACCATAGACCGTGGAACCACGCGGTTTGGACATCGCCGTTTAACACTTGTGTGTATCTCGAATCTATTCTTCGACGAGTGTGATCGTACCTCGCGGGCTGCATCGAGTTCCGAGCATTTGACCCCGGAAATGGAAGTAGGTCACCGCGATTCTAGTACGAGTTTATCGTTCTTTTTCCCCCCTATCGCACTTCCGATATCTCTCCCCAGTTTCGAGTCGCGTCGTAAATGGTCGTCGTTGAAAAAATTGTTCCATTCGGTTCTTGAAGTTTGCGAAGCGAGAGCAAGTGCCAGCGCGGCACCCAGGAACGGTTTTCCTAATTATAGATAGCCGAAGGTAAATCCGCGGGCGGGTAACGGCGGGTTTGCAGTTTTTAGTCAGTTTCGCGAGGCGCGCACCGGTTCTCCCAACGGGCAGAGGCGGCTTCGTGTCGTTCGTGCAGTTTTTGGAAAGAGAAAAGGAATAGAAAAATGGAAACGTTGCTCGTACGTCGCGATGTTCGTGTTCGTGTTTCTTCTGGCCTCTCAGTGGGTAAAGATGGCGGTCCGGTCGTTCGTTGGTTCGTTGGTTGAGTGGTGAGAGGGGCGACTGTGACGCAACCCGGTCGTCACGTGATCAAACCGTGGCTCCGCTCTCGCTGGGCCAGTGTGTGATCTAACGTTTGTTGCGGCAGTTGGTGGAGAATACGCAACAACGGCTGGAGTGCAGAAAGGGCAAGAAGAGAGAATAATAGTTCTCCTTTTTCTCCTGTCTCTCACCTATTCAACGCATCGGGTCCGTTATCGGGGAGCTGCCACGAATCCGGTCCACCGATGCGCGCCACGCACCCCGTGGATCTTTTCTCGGTCGCTGGGTCAGTGGGGGTGAGAAACTGGCTTGGCTGTGTGCACAGATAGTCAGTCTTTTTCTCTCTCCTATCGGCCTCGCGGCATATCCTTTGACGTACTACCGTGTTGGGCTCTATATCTCTGTCTCTGTCTACACGTTCCAGAAGAATCCACAACGATGTTGTGTGGACTACGTTTGGTATTTTGTATACACGTAGGAGAGCACGGGCTCAGCAGTGAAAACCGTGTTCCCCCAGCTGTAACGCAATATCTTGAAAAGGCTCTGGGATCACGGAGAACACTGCGCGAGTACTGACCGTTCATCGAGCATCGTCATCCTTCATTGTCGTTCCCTCTCGTTTTTCAGTCGCGCAAACGAGGTCGTTCCACGCAGCACGTAAATTGCTTTTCCGCTCGGTCCAAGAGTGAATCGTTACCGAGTCAATTCGCGCCGCTGATTCTCTCCTGCCCGAGAGAGGGAGTTCAGTATTTTACTTTTATCTCTCTTTCTTTCTTTCTCTCTCTCTTGAAAAGCCCGCTCTCGCGACAAGGCCGCGGCATTTCGACCGTTATGTCGCCTGTTTTTAGTAGCCGGGCCCGCGACGTATGTCGTAAATCGGAAGGTGTGCACCTGCTACATCGAACAGCAGGCCAGCTTGCTCGCTTCGCCTTTGCTATGTGTAACACGGCGAGCAGAGCACGGCCGTCGTTGCAAAGCAACTTTGTAATTGCTGTGCAAGAATCCCCGCCGTTAGAGCGCCGTTCACCTCGAGAGCCTTCTATACTTTCTAAAGCCGCTTACTTTCGTAACTTGGCAAATACCGTCCGCCTCGTACCGTGTACCGGATCGTTGCCGCGATTACGGGCCTCGATATTTTTCCCCCGATACTTCTCAAGGGGTTAGGACACCGTGAAAGGCGAAAAAGTAGCCCGGTTTTCTATGAACATCGCGGAAAAAGTCGCCGCGCGATCGACTCTAAATACTTCCAGTGTATCCTCAAACTTACACAATTATTGTTTGCAATTTTTTCAGCTCGACTTTGCTTCTTCGGTGGAATTTAACCACCTCGTTTCCAACTGTTGACCGCGTATCCAACTGCAACTCTATAATTTTTGACTCCTTTCAGAACTGTACACTTTTTCTTTCAGAAAGATTGCTCTTTCGGTGGAATTTAACCTCCTTTTCCTATTGGAATGTTGACCGCGTTTCCAACTGTGCAAATCTATAATTTTTGACTCCTTTCAGAACTGTACACTTTTTGTCGAGATCCTGGAAAATTGGATTTGAGAATTAGCTGTAAATACTTTTCATCGGACGCTTAAAAAATCCTAACCTGTCGATACAACGACCCGTGGTCGTTTTCCGTGTAATCGATGTTACGGTATTGTCTTCATCGATTTCGATCGTGGATATATTTCTTTGTAAAGAGAACGCTGCACGAGGTAACAGGAATTCGACATGCACGTAGTTTATTTTTATAGCACTTATCAACGTTGCACTCGCTGCCATTCCGTACTAGGAATTTACAATCTGGTCGCATGATTCGATAGACGTCATTTTGCGCATAACCTATGCCTATGCCGATGCCAAGTTTGTATGTAGTAAGTTAGTCACGCTTCTCTACATAGTGCTATACATAGAACGGGGTTGCATTATGGTGTTCTTCATTTTACCGTTTTCATAGATTTTTCAGTTTGTCGACGAAAATACTTTATCGCAGGCACCTGTGCCCAACTTACCTGTTGGATAAGACAGTCCTGTTTGTAGAATCAAGTTTTCCCTACGATTCGCGAGAATCGACTTTCCACGTCACCGCGGCCTCACGTATGCCAGGCAGATACCGTGAATCATCTTTCGAAAGGCGGCATAACCTCATTCTATTTACGACTTGGATTCCAAGATGAGAACCGTGTGAGCATGAAGAATGCCTCTAAAATGCGCTATCGTTCGGCTAATTTTATGAGAACCATAATATCTTGCATGAATCAACTTCACTGATACACTACACTTCGACGACTTATAACAATTAAAACTACCGCGCGAGTTAAAACAACTGCTTTATGAAATCTCATAAAATTGACGAGAATTAGTAATTAATACCGACTCGTAAATAAAGAATTCAACGAGCTATGCCGGTCCGTTCTACCGAGTTCAAACGACTAATTTATTATATTTAATGAAATTACTAAACCTGCTTTACAGATATCGTGGCTCTTGAAATATTCAGGTTGGATAAACTAATTTATTTAATTATTTTTAGTAATGGTTGCTTTACGATTTTAACAGTCGTAAAATAGGAGATATATATGTATTTATTAAATAGACTCCTTTGACCGGTGCAGTAGATAGTTCTAGTGTCGAACCAAAATGGCGTGCGATGAGATCTGTGTCAATTCGAATCGCGAAGAAGATCGGAAACGAGTGTAGAGGTTTTCAAAGACGTCGGGTCTCGCTTTAAAGGACCGCATGTCTGTCGTTTCTGTAAATAGAAGAACGTGTTTGTTTTCGCTGTGTAATTTGTACTCTGCTGTCGACCAGGAGAAAACCGTGTCGAGAGGAATCGAGCGACCCGTTTGTTTCGCAACTGCTAATTTAACGCGCCGCACGTTACAGGTGTGAATTGCCAACTTGAAAAAGGTAAGCAGAGACGAATCGCCTCTTGATTTAACAAATTGTTTCACGGATTAGCCCACCTCGAGTATGTTCAATTCAAAGAAACAAAATTCGTTCTACCATAAGCACGCTTTGAATTTAACCCTTTGACAACGAATGTCGCTTATATTGATTCGTGATCAAGCTCAGGGATTCAACCCCGGTCGCGCACAAATTATTTAATTGTTCAAAGAACAAACAACATTTTTCTTTGTTTTTCCTCTGTATTTGAGTCTTTGTTGCATGACCTAGTTCCCCGAGAAACATACAGTGGGTGTACAAAGTATTCGTACATCTTTTAAAAACTAATAACTTATTTATAATCGTGCCAAACGACCTGATTTTTTATAATCAATTAGAAGCATTGTTTACGAAATGATATGCAAGAAAAATTTTCCAGAAATTATAATTTACAAGGTTACATGCAGAAATAAAAAGGGTAAGTTTTAAAAGTTTTTTATTTGGGCCCTTAATGAAAATTTAAAATATATGTGTTTTGTGGATCTATGTTAGTTATACACATGCTTTAAATTTTGATCGACATCGATCAACATACACACGAGCTACAAGCGGTTAAAAATGGTAAAATTCGAAGTTTTACACGATTTTTGATCAGTTCCTGCTTAAAATAAACAGTATCGTTCATCTTTCGATGCGTGTCGTTTTTTCCTGCGTCAACCGATTTCGATGAAATTTTCAGTATGTGTATAACTAACATAGAGATCTGCAAAATATATATTTTAAATTTTTATTAAGGGCCCAAAGAAAAAAGTTTTAAAAAATGCCTTTTTTATGTTTGCATGTAACCTTGTAAATTACAATTATTTGGAAAATCTTTTTCGCGTATCATTTCGTAGATCAATGCTTCTAATTGATTATAAAAAGTAAGGTTGTTTGGTATAATTATAAAAAAGTTATTAGTTTTTAAAAGGTGTAGGAATACTTTGTACACCCACTGTATTTGTGGCTATTGCTACCTAATCCTTGTTTGACAGAGGTTAAGAAATGCAAGGTGAGCCAACAACCCCTAACTTATTGTGTTCGTGCTATTAAAACATAGACAAAGTAAGCAAGTATCAGAGGACGTCACAAGGTCATCGCTTGGTTAAATAAATGATATTAATATTTTTACACATTCGTCGTTTGTGAAAATATTTTCAATAATTGTGTAAATTATCGAAAAGTTGGGTTTGATTCGGTCGAGATTCGTTTGGCGGAGAGATGTTCGCCCGGGGGTGTATCGTTCGGGATTCCTCGGGTCCTATCGACGGACGATCAAACGGCCAAAGGAGAAATAGAAGCGAGAAGTTTGGAAAGTTACCACTCCTTGGGAAGAATGGTAGGAGGGACAGAATGATGGAACGAGATACAGTGTGTAGAGTTATACCTACTGTTGTGTGTGCCGGCGGCACGGCGCGGCGGTGTGTGCCCGCGTATAATACAGACGCTAGGAGGAAAGGGAAGTGGGACTGGCTTGCCTTGTGCCACTTTGTACGTACGCACCGCTATCGAGATTGTAGTCTCGATAGTTTGTACCGGTCTCGTAATATACCCAGATTCGTTTCTTCTCCTTTTCTTTTTCTTTCTTTCCGCCAGTTCCATCGACTTCGTGCCCACACACGCCACCACACCGTTAATTCCATTCTAGACATTATTCCAAACGCGTAATTGCACCCGTTCCGTTCCGTTCCGTGTACACAGCTTATTCGAACCGTTTTCTTTCACTCTGTGCCTGCAAATATCTTAATTTATCGTCCACGTGTTACATTATTACCAGCAACTCCGAGCAACTCTCATTAGAGCCCCGCGCGATACCAGACACGCTCAGAAAAACCCAACCCGATAAACATATACAATTTATCGATGTTTCTTGTGTATCGTAATTGCCTCGTTTCAAAAGGTCTGGGTTAGGCGAATTCATTTATAAACGATACGATCTTCTTGCAGTTCTCTCTGCCAATGATTACGGCCATTCTGACCGCATTGTTTAAATAGCTAAAGCAATAAACGTTGCCGCACTGCGTGCACGGTTCATTAATAGACTTTTCTGAATTCTTACCCATTAAGGAGGAATTCTCCGAATTCTTAAGTATTACCTTCGAGCATTTGCTATTACATCGCCTTCTTTATATGTGTATCTTAACACGTAAGAAATGTTTTAGAGGACCCGGTTTACTTTCATCATTTGCATTTCGCATCAAACAATTTGCTTGGTGCCCGCATAGTGGCCATTTTAGGGAAGTGGCAGCAAACGGCAGTGCCACCCACGGGTCGCAGGCATTTTTATCATCGATCTCGAGCATGGTCCGTCCTTTTGGGTCGTAGAACCAAAATGGCGGACAGCCATGGCGAGTCCGGAGGACCGTAAAGGGAGTCGAGGCCTGAAAAAGGATTATTCGGGTGAAAGCGGTTGGGAAACGCAGGCCACCGAGAGCAGCGGGTGGTCAACAACCGCCATTTTATAGGAGGCCGCCGTGTCCCATTGCGGCCATCTTTCTTGTACATCACCCGAAGCGTTTCCATTTCCATTTGGGCAGCTCGATTGGCTCGGATTCCATCCACGCGCTGTCTAATTTTACACGTTGGCCTCGAATCCGCTCGCCATGGCTCATCGCGTGCTGGTACCTGTCTCCAAAAAGAGTCTCTCGCACGATCACTATCGTTCCGAATAGTCGAATCCGCCGTTCCGTGACCGAGATCGAAAATCCCGCCATCCCATTGCAACAGGGACACCTGTATCAACGTCACAATCACCGAAACCACCTCTTTCTATAATTTCGCCATCAGCGGCTCAATTATCCTGCGCCTTTGCTCGAACTCATTTGCCACGGTTCTAATTGAAATCAACACGACGAGTCGCTCTCTGACGCTGGATTATTTTAGCGCCAATTACAATTTATCACTCCAATTGCCTCAACTTTGTAGACACACGTACAGCACTTAATCCGATCTGATACGGACAGTGTCGCTCGTGTTTCTTGTGTAATTAATAAACTGATTACCGAGCGGCGGTCCTTTATGCAAACGTTTTCCGCGGCAGTTGCAAGAAACTGCACCAGCCTCGTTCACTTTATCGCCGAATGACTCTATTACACTATTCTCGAATTCTGTTCGACCTTTCCTACTGTAAATGCATAAATTCCACGGTCTACTTACCATTTCAATAGCCTCAACTTTATACATCACACAATTTACTCAAGCGCAGCAGACTCCCATATAAAGCGATCGAAAGATTATTTGGGAAGACTAATACAATCTTCAACCTTCTTGCATATTACAGATCTCGACTAAATACTAAATTCTCATGTAAAGCTAGTCGCGTCTTTCGCAGAATTAGTAATCCAATCACTTTGTAAAAGCGAACGACGGAGAAAGGGCGTAATTGAATTAACACTAAACGCGCCTAGTAATCTCTCTCTCTCTTTCTCTCTCTTTCTTGCGTAGGATCAGGTTCCGCTGCGTATCACGAGTTATCAACGAGTTCTCGCGTATTAACGCTAGCGAATCCTCTAATTAGCTGGCAACTAGGAGACAGCCTAATTGCATACATTTTCGATCGGCTCCTCGGACGTTTATCTCGAGCGTTTTCTTTCAGCCGTGGAACAATGCACGCTGAGAATGAAAATGAGTGCCAGGTTCCAATTAGCCGGTTTCGCTTGTCGCCGACACGACAACGCAAGAAGCTCGGAAATCTTTCGTTCTCGTTAAGAGTAACGTCCGAACCCTCGTCTCCGTTAATCGCATTAGCGACTTCGAGAAGGGGTTAAACCCCTTTTGAAGGGATCGAATAATCTAAAACGACGATACCCGCGAAGCGTGACCCGTCCACTTCGGGTTTCCGTTTAATCCGCAAGGTGCGAGCCCCGCTCTCGATCCTATGCCAATTTTTATCCGTCCAACAACGATCTTTCAATCTGAAAAATCCTGCAAAACAACGGTGCATCATTTTTAATTAATATCTTTAAAACACATTTTCAAGCACTGTGTAAGCCTAATTTCGCCGAGACCAATTTGATTGTCAATCCCAGTGACTTCCGGCCTGGTTCCGCGAAAAATGGCGGCCGAGGAAGCCGCGGGAGTCCGTGCATGCGTCCCCGAAATCCAATTTTCCGCGCGGTCGCAGTTTGAAAATTCGCCGGTGTCTGCGCCAATGTTGCGGATGACATCATTGCGAAACGGCTGGGGAGGTCGACGGGGTGCGAGGGGCATCCGTAAAGATCGTGGATCATCGTGAATAGGAGGGGGAGAATGACGGCGAGAGCCGAGGGGAAAGAGGCGAGGCGAGGCGAAACTAGCGATGGGTTGAACGTGTTTCGAGGCGCTACGAAACATGCGACAGGCGTAGCCGAGTATCGTCCACTGCCACGAGTATTAACAAACAATGAAATCGTCGGGGAAGATCAGACCTGGAAACTTCGGTAATTCCTCGTTTCCTGTTTTCCGGTAGAGTCCGCGACTCTAAATACGTTCTTGCGTGCAAGAGATTGCAGGCAAATGTGTGCTAAGACTTATTATTAGGTGACTCATGGCTAACGATTCCACGCAACCAAGGAAAATTTCCATGCCGATCGCATCTTTTTCATACAACGCTCACGCCGACTGCGTTTTCGTTCGAAAATCATTCTTACCGAGATTTCATCTTTCGCGTTGGAACAGGTCGAAACGAAATCGTCAGAATTAGAAGTTTTCAGACTAACGAAGAGTATTTTAAAAGAAATATAGCTCCGGCCGAGAAATTTCCATAAAAATGCGGCCTGAATGTAATGCTGAGGTGCACGTGGGTGCAATGAGAAACGGCACAACCTGCAGGATGACCTAATAGATACCGAGAGAGCTCGAAACGGGAGAGAAGGAAGGAGAGAACGGAAGAAAGGCGAGGAGAAGAGAACGGCCGAGGTCTAGGCGCAGAAAAATCGCAAAGCTGCTTCGAGGTGGGGTAGAGAAACGGAGGGGAAGGGACGGAATGGAACCATGATGCGATAGATATAAGCAGGAGAATCGAGCGGTAGGGAGGGTACGGGTGGAAGCGAGGCCTTGACGAGGCAAAAGAGAAGAAAAGGCGGCGGGGTTTCGACTATGCTGTTTCTACTGCCACTTCATAATGTTTCGCTAAAATCGGCCGAGATTCCTCCGACCAGGAATTCTCGATCCCTCGCATCCCTCCACGTCTCCTGCCTCCATCGTTTAACACTTTGACTGCCGTGTCAGTCACGTGGAGACACCGTTCCCCTTAGAAGAGCTGGAGCTCGGTCTTTGTGGTGGAAACTTTGGTGCATCCTTCGATTCATATTACATAAAATATATTTGCACAGGTTTTCTATCACCGAATTGTGCACCACTTTTTCGGTATATGTACAATTATTACTAGACTGTGGATTTTATGCATTTATGACAAAAATGGACACGTACCATTTAAAGCAGTGGACATGTTAAAAATATTCAAGGACATCAACGTATTAGTTTCGGCTTAATAGGATAATTAAAAGAAGAATACAATTTTTATATTTGGATTCTATGTCCTGCAATCAGTGCAAACATTTTTTATTTTGTATAAAGGTCCGCAGTCTAATTATTACACAACATGAATATTTTCCTCTGACAACACAATTATGTATCAATGTCTTAAGTAATGGTTGGCCTCCAAAGGGTTTAGTTGAACAATTATTACGAATCATCTCATTTTTTCCTCGTAGTTACAATCGCCGTTGCGTAATAGATTATTATTGATGCTGTAAGCACTTACACTGCAATTCGTTTTTTTAATAACCTTCAGTTTCATCGAGAAACGAAGGTCGTCTTTAGTTTGCTCAGCGGACGCGTCATTTTCCCGGAAATGCGTCAGAAGAATCCGCGAATGGAGCTTAGCGAGCTAACACGGGAATAGCAGCAAGACAAAGGAATGACTACTGTCAAATAAACAATATAGGCGTCATTATCAAACGCGTTGCTGCATCTCGCCGGAGGTATAAACATCAAAGGAGATACATATTACTTATCATCATTAATCTTCCAACTCGTTTCACACGATTTAAAAAGCGAACATATTATACAATTAACGACGTAATCGTTAATTGCTTATGATTGCGGAAGTTTGCGTGCAGGTACGTCGAATGTAATGTGTGAAACGAGAATTAAATTGAGCAACTTTTTATTCAATCCCGATGGTGAAATCATTGTAGAAGTAATCTCGTGTCGACGCTAATTTTGCGAATTGCGAGAGAGTGTTTTGTTCTGCAGTTTGCTGGCGATTTGTCGACGATGTACACCCAATTCTCCGTTTACACATGTACTCTGTACATGTGTCGTTTACAATGTACAATTTTTATTTTACATAAAAACCCGCGGTCTAATTATTATTTGATCTCGTGCGAGCAAGCATGGCACCACTCGAGGGTTAAATTCGAGTGCACGGTGCAACAGTGAACTTACATTCCGTTTTCCGGGCTGTGTCATTTGTAACCCGGTGCAAAAAGATGCTAATCGTGAGCGCACGGCATCGTGCCGCAAGATTCATGCACGTGGCCGCGTATCGATCGGCAGTTCGCGCCAGTTCTCGCTGGACCCGCGGAACGAAATTTAAATTTCAAATGTGCCTGATATTTTCGCGATCGTATGCGTGTCCATTCGCCGTTTCTCGAACTCGGAAGAAATAAAGCCGGTCTCCTAACGTCCTCCGAGAGACCGGGTCCCGGGTTTTATCGTCGGCCCACAGCCTCGACAGAGCCTCTCGACTACGCCCACGGGAACGACAGTTTTACGCTCGCGAATCAATTATTTCTTCCCTCTCGACCAAATATGTTAAACCGACAACTTTTTCAGGCAACAGTCCATGCGCGCCCGCGCGCTCTCACTGCAAACAAATTAAAACGACGTGTCAACCGCACACGGTGGTGTGCATCGTACCCAGCGTGACTCATGCCTAGGAAAGTGAAAACTCGTCGGTAAACATAGCGACCGGCAAGACGAGCTAACTCGTCTTCGATGTCGAACAGATTAAATCGAAGGTCATCGGAAGAGCCGATCGGAATGTTGCGTAACGAATCTACATTGTCATCTTCCTCGTTCCGAAGGCTGTTTGCAGAGCTCTTGCAGGCCAGCTGCAATGTTTGTGCATGGTAGAACTCGAACTAGGACGATTCTGTGTAGTCCAGTCAATGAATGCTCATAAGGAGGATGTAGAGGGGAATGGAAGGAACACAATTTTTAACTTTGGGTCTTTGTTTGGAGTAATTAGGAGGTAAACATACTAAAAGTCCCTATATACTCCTAGGATAGGAGATCCTAGGATTATTGAAATTTGAGCGCGTATATCTCGGAAACTATGCGAGATAGCGAAAAACTGAATCAAATCAATCTTGTGGCACATTTTGTCAGCTTTAATTTTGTACAGAATAGTCTTATCGCTAGGACACGTAGTTTCCGAGATATAAGCGGAAAACCGAAAAAGGTGACCTTGTACGTGCCCCCTGACTTTTAGTATATTTACCTCCTAACTAGTCCACACAAAGACCCAAAGTTAAAAATTGTGTTCCTTCCATTTCCCTCTACAACTTTTTGTTGACTGGACTAGTGGTACTTCGAATATTTGTTGTAAGTTGTAACTAAATCGGACAAGACTGCAATCCCAAAGATGGTCCTCAAATGTGGAAATGCGAGGTCTGTGCAGCAGGGCAAAGGGCCAAAGGGTTAGGAAAACGAAAGTGAAGAGTTTCGGGAAGGACGGTGATGCGTGGGTGAGGGCACTGAGGGCGTCTCCTTTCACAATGGAGGCACGCAGGAGGATTCCACAGCACGGAGTGCGATGGTGGTGGACGTGGTTCGAGCCTCGCCGAAAATCCACCCCAACTTTCACCCTCGCATAGCCCGGACAATTGGACTTGCTCAAAGATGGCCGCCTTGCCGGCTAGGAGGTCACCGGGCGAGCTCCTGCTGCTGCTGCTGTGCTAGACCACGCCCAACCCTCGGCAAAACCCGAGCTTTCCGCCGAGAGCGAGCCGATCCTGTTCGCTCGTCGCAGCCAAGGGCGCCTCAAGGACGGCCCCCGATACCCCAACTCTCCTTCAGGAAGAATGAGAACCCGCCGAGAGGCAGCGATCGCTTCTTCCCGGAAATTGCGTAACGACACGGCTCGTCAGGGTCGCGTTAATTCGTTCGTGTTCCCGTGCTCGTCTTCCTGAACCGACAGAAGGACAGCGATCCGGTCCACCTCCATTTTTTTCTTCATTGCGTGGGCGTTTCGGGAATATTGCTGGTATACACGCTCCGAAACGGCCGTTCCCTTTGTCACAGTAATAATAGACGTCGTTAGTTTGGACGATTGTGGTCTCGTTATAAAAATTGCTATTTTAGATCCTAAAATTCCGATAAACTTGTTTGTTCAACCTTTATGACCATACTCAACATTTTCCACAGAAATTGTGCTATTTATCAACAGGAATGCGTGTTTCGTGAACTTGTACAAGCTCTATCTTCAATCTAACAAAATTGCACGAACGTGCCGTCCGCATTGCAGCTGTCTTCATCATTGTTCGAACACCATCCGGTACACTTTTTGTCTGTCTTTATATCCGTCGAATATGTCATAATTGATAGCGATGCGCACAGTGAGTTCATTCGGGGATCGTTTTTCCCGAGGAATTCCCGTTTGTCGAGGCTCGTTGAGGGCTTGTTAGGGCTTGTTATTGAAGAAGAGTAAGTATGTAGATGGTAGAGAGACAAAGGGAGAGAGGACGGAGAAGAGAGGGAGAGAGCGTGTGCGGTGGTAGCGCCGTCTTTGTACTGGTGCTCTCTGAAATGGGTTTTCGGAGCAGGGAGAAGCTTTTTCGGGGCGGGATCGATCGACCCGTTTCACTGGCCTAATTACTCGTCGACCTGCCGGCTCTTCGTTGCGCTCGTCCCAGTAAACATGAGCGCTCGGCTGACTGGCTGGCTCTCTCGCGTATTCCGATGTATGCGGAATATATTATAACCGGCGGTTGTGTAACATCCTGCGCTCTGCTGTCACGGACAGGAACACCGTTTTCCATAACACGAACGGCGTTGTTCAAAGCCCCGTGCAATCGCAGCCACGCACGGTGGACCGGAAACGCAAAAAACAAGACGAAATGCATGCCTTTGATAATTATAATTAATGATTAGCAGGCTGCGGATCGTTATGCGAAAGAAAAATTGTCCAGTTCAATTATGTATAAAGAGCAACGGTTAAATGGAACGATAAATGTGACTAATTTCAATGAGAGTCGAATACGACAACATTCTTCCAGTGTCTTTACAGTCTCAAGAATTCCCCGTTGTTCGACAAAAGTTTTTTCCGCGAAACGCTTCAGCCCGTACGAACACCTTTCTAGGTTCGCGTCCGAAGATCCAATCGCTTTTCATTGTTTCCGGACGCTTTCCCACGGAGCGGTTCCGGCACTTTGGCGTCTTATTGCCACCGCAATTACGGTCAGTATTGATTCTATTCATTTGCCGAGGTCTGAACTAGAAGCGGACACTAGTCAGCTGTAGGTAGGTGCTAGACCTGCGATAAACAGATCGATGGTAGACATAATTATCGTTAAGATCCATCCGGGGGATCTCTACGAATCCCTAGAGCTGATTGCTGGAATTTACAAAATCATGCTTATATTCACCATTGAAACCGCTGTTCAGCGTGCAAACGAAGAGGAACAAATGCACACGGCGTTCTCACAGTCTACCACCGCGTACTCGGAAGTCGAAGTTGCGGATCGGATGCGTCGCAGTATCGCGGTTCCGATTCATCCTGAATCAGCTCTCGGTGGCAGCGCGAGGAGTTTCCTGGCGCGGCGATAAACGAAGGGAATCGGCGCGGCCGAAATAACGTTAATTTATTGTTCCGGGCAGTTTCATCTGGCCCACGATATCGGCGATTAATAGCCCGGCCGGTTAATTTATCGAGCAGCACTCGTATCGGATGGACACGCAGCGTGCAATCATTCCCGGTGGTGCCGATGAGAACATATCGACTCTGGATTTCGCTGAAGTTCCGTTCATGTTGAACGGTTCTCGTTCTAGCAACACTTGGCCACGAAAAAGATATTCGCGATCGCAGCAACGTTCCTGGTACAGTATATCGGGCACGGGGTTCCGAGAAGCGCGGCGATAGATAAAAATAGATAAAAGTGATGGCATATCGGTGTTGGTCTGCTAGCTTTCTGCGAACGCTTTCCTCGATCAGGGTCGTTGCGCCGTTGCATCGCTGCGTTGTGTCTCCGATGGAAGACCTTGCTGCAAATCCACATTTACAATCGAAATTGGACGAATTGAACGAGTACATGCCCGGTCAATGTCGGGCAAGCATCGTGCTGTACGTTCTAATTTTAAATAACATCGTGTACGGTAGCCGGGAATGTTCGATCGAGGCGCCACTGAAACGGCGTACAAAATTCGCAGGAAAATGTAGTTTCGAAAAATTCTGTCCAGCCGAGTCACAAATTGAATAGCGACGCGAGCGTCAGCATTACTTTCTGCAAAGTTAATCGAGTGTGCGGGAGCGCCTCTTTCTGCAACATTGTCGCGCACGTGAACGCGTTCAATCGACTGCCGATTTTTCGCCGTCGCATCAAAGGGACGTTGCGCAACGACGCACAGTGTGGGGTATTTGCCCGATTTCAGCGGTCAAAATTCAATTTTAAAAATTTTACGTAAATTGTAAAATTTTTGTGGCTCGAGTTAGTTGAATGTCTGAGGAACAATCTCCCATCATTCATTTTCCCATTCATGTATCCATTAAGCATTGAAATTTGTCGGAACTTGAAGTTCCGTTAACCCGCTTTCATTTCTCAACGAATTCACCCATTAGTAATTGTTACCTTATTTACATACACCAACAGATTTTTGTTTTATAGAAGTTTTTCTACGCGAGCTTTGACGCAGAAAACAATTTAGTCCAGCTACCACGTCGAGTCACAATTTTTTCACAAAACACGCTCCGCAAGCAAGCAAGTTCAAATGTACGACATGTATTGGTGGAACTTGCTGTATCGATGTAGACTCCAGACTGTACCGAGCCTTGAGTAGGCGTGGCTTTGTGGCTCTCGACTTCTGCGGAGTTAGGACAGCGCTCTAGAGAGCAGACTAGCTTGTACCTGATCTAAATGAGGTTTATTTAGGAGTTCTGTCTTGCTTCTAATACGTTATGATAAGAAAGTACATTGCAGCGCGATGTTCCTTGCACATCGTGTGTCGACGGTTTCCGGAAAGAAACCTGCCAGCACGCGGGTAGCATTCTTTTCGCTTTTTCGTTGGAATTGCCGGTACTCGAGCAGAAGGGGCGCCGATCGACGGCCACGTAGTTGCCTAGTTACGTCGTCGTCGCGACGTCGCCTCGAATGCTCTAGCGCGCGGCACGAGACCTGAAAAATCGATGACCGTTCGAACGAACGCGAACGGCGAGAAGGCCGGGCCTCGGGGCCAAGCGTGGAGCGGCTCCGTCGATCCCGACCCCGACGGAACAGGAGAATCGCGATTAGGACGGAGAGAACGTTAACGGTATCGGGATCCGCGAGCGTGGAGATAGCCGGGGCGTGCCGTCGACGTGGGAAAAAGACCGGGAAAACCGATTCGACGTAATCCGCGGAGCCGTATACGCGGTGCGTTCGTGCGCGGAACTCGTGACAAAGCCGGCGCGGCGTGTTTCAAGGCTGAACCACCGCCTCTTCTCTGCACTTCGTCTTCACCCGACCTCTTCGGCCCTGCTCTGACCGATCGAGCCATCTCCTCCTCCTCCTTCTTCTTCTTCTTCGCCTTGTCCTTCGCTATCCTCGTTCGATCTCCTCGATCGTTCGCTCTTCCATCTCGCTTGTCATCGTTCTCTCTCTCTCTCTCTCTCCCTCTCTCTCGCGTTCTCTTCTCTCGTTTTGCTTCCTCTCCGAACCGTTTCTTCTCGTTCCCGTTCGTCTGTGCTCGTCGCTCGGTTCGCGCCACGCCGAAGCTATCCTATCGCATGACTCTGCAGCGTTACGCAACCAGCAGAAGGATACGTGGGCGACGCAAGCCGCGGGGACAGGGAAGAGCTGGAAGAGCGCGCATGATCGCTCTATAACAGTGACGCTCAACCGCGACACTCCGCGCCGTTGTAGATCCGCTGATCAAACTCAACCGAGAACGGAGAGCTCGTTATCTTTGACCCCCGACGTGGACTTCAAACTAGAAGACCGAGAGCAGTCGCTTCCACGGTCCGCGAACCGAGTCGAGTTGTTGCGCTTCTCAGTTCTGCCGGAGCGGAACGATGGAAATCTTTGTTTGCTATGCTGCTTCGTTCGTAGCGGGAGCCACATAGCCACGCCCACTTGGACGCCTATCCAAGAAGAGAAAAAGATAGATGTACTGCAAGGATTACGATGCGATTCCTAGAGGTTCAAGTGCTCCTGAATCATTCTACATAGATTAGGCGTGGGCAAAGATTGTTCTGTGGAACATTGGTCTGGTTTCGTCGAAGTAAATGGCAACAAGGCCACGCCTATTAAGAATATTTTGTACAGAGGAAGAGAGCAAAGTAGATAATCTACCTCAAGGATTTTGGTATAATTTCAAGAGATTCAGCTCCACGTAGATCATTTTAAATTAGGCGTGGGCATAGATTGCTTTGTGTAGCATTGGCCTGATTCCATTCAGGTGAAGAGCGACAAGACCACGCCCACTCAGAGAACGTGAAACCGAAAGAAGTCGTAATTTTTCGAGGTTGAACTTCTTGTGGATCGTTCTAGATGAAATATGAACATAGAGTGCTTCATGGAGCGCTGTACTAGCTCCCAACAACTCCAACGATTTATGTCTTACAGGAAAGAAGGAGGTTGCTACCCCGAGTTTCCTGGAGAGAAGTAACAGGTAACCGTCGACACACGGCTGAGAACCGCTGTTCTACGATCGCTTGCGGCTCGGTGCATGCGTGCGCGCGTAGAACCACGCGATACACGTGGTTGTGTTGCGCCCACTTGGAATCGTGGTATTAATTTATGAGCGGAGATCGGCAAATGTAATCCGCGTGTGCTCTCGCGTACTCGCAACAGCTGCGTTACAGGTACACTTACCGCTACGCAAGCGCAGCGTATGCCTTCCTGAAAACGGTGCTTAACGAGCAGAGGAATTTCCGTGGTCAGGCAGTTTTTCCTATCGCGTGTCCGCCGATCGCTCTCTGCGGTTTCGGCCTCCTCCGATTCCAATTAGCTGCACCTAACTCTGCGAAATCGCCTGCGAATCCACGGCCGAAACGTCCGATACGAAATCCTCTGATTCTCCAATTTGTCGTACGATCACTTTTTACGAAATTGTCGCGGTTTAAATACAGGCAGTTTGTTTTTAACCGACTTCGCGAAAAAGGAGGAGGTTACTCAATTCGATCTGTGTGTATGTGCCTTTTTTATTTTTTGTTTCGCTTTTTTTTCTATGTATGTTCACCGATTACGCCGAGATGGATGGACCAATCGGAACGAAACCTTTTGCATCTTGTAGAGTATGTTCCCGGGATGGTCCCGTGCCAAAAAATTTTACATTTCTTTTATTAATTACGATTTTATTTGCGAAAATGTAGGCTGGTGATACCGTTGTGAACGACGCGACGTCGTTACCGTTATCGATTGCGGCTTTCAGATATTTATAAATTACGATTTGGAATGTGACGGCTGACAGAGATAAAAAGTGTGACAAAAGTGTGAAATAAAGAATATTTTACAAAAAAAAATTAAACCGACTTCGAAAAAACGCACTAAAAAGTATAAAATAATTTCCATTAAATTAATGTGAATACACGCGAACTTAAATACAATACACAATCTTTTCGGAGGCGGCGCGAAATTGAAAATTTTCGACACTGGAAATTACGAGATCAGCAACATCTGTCATTTGGAAAATTTGTAAGTTTTGCGCCGCCTCCGAGAAGATTGTATTGTATTTAAGTTCGTGTGTATTCACATAAATTAAATGGAAATGATTTTATACTTTTTAATGCGTTTTTGTTCGAAGTCGGTTTAATTTTTTTTATCATATAAAATTCTAGAATCAGGTGTTATTTACGCGAATTTGTATACGCACAATTTAGATGTAATATAGTAAAATATAATATAAATATGTACATATATGTATTGTTGATTGTCTTGTGTCGAAGTACATTGTTAGATAAGAGGGAATCTACTGTTGGATTCATTTAGCAAAATATTTGAGTGATGTAAATAGGCAACGAAACAAATGGCGGTGGAGAACGTGTTGAGCGATTGTGCGACTCGGTCCGGCTTCGTTTAGCACGCGCCGCGATCATTACTTTCAATTTGACGACATCGGGGAACGATGATCCGGCGCTTCTGGCGACTCTGATCCACGGCAGACGCGTTGTACACACCGATTATTTACCTGCGCAGGGACCACGGCTGGAGTCCGGCGTAGAAAAAGAAGCAACGAAATCTCGTTAAGTCGAGATCTATCTTACGTAAGAATCGGTTAGCTCGCCCCGGACCGTACATGTACAGTGTACACGCGCGGAGCAGCGATCACGTCCACGCGAAAAATTGCTCTCGGAGGCCTAGTACGGCGCGAACACGTACGAAATTTCGCTCTCTCTCTCTCTCTCTCTCTGCTCTCCTCTAAATCGCTGGAGGTTTTTTCCTGGTGGAAACCGTGGCCCCGGCAGCTCCTTTGTCGGCTCGCAATGCTCGCATACCGTTACGCCGCGTTCCCACGTGGCTTGTCGTCGGACACGTGGAACATACAGCTGCGGACGCGTCCAGCACAACGTCCGAGCCGTTCGTGTCGCTGCCAGGTTGTTGACGGCTACGTGAAAAGTGTTTGTAATTGTCCTAGCAAGACTGCAGCGATCGTTGACGACCGGCTAAGCGAGATACTTTGCAGACGGTTTTGGGGGGAGCGGACACTACGATCATCGACAAAGTAACATTTCTATTGACTCCTCCCTAGGATGATGTAGCACGTCTCTTTTGACGGACAATAGTCCTCGGTACTCGAGAAAATGAAAAACCCAGCTAGATCGTTGTGAATAATTGGCTGTCGGAGATCCTATTCGTCGAGTGGCAAACGAGAACTCTTTCTCGGAGTGGGCTATGTGGCTGACAAAGTTGCAAGGCCGATGTTCCAGCCTTCTGCAGGCGCTTCGGTCTTTGAAAATCTTGGACAGAGATCCCTCTTGATTCGATACCGTTGATCGAACGCTTGTTATCTTCGTCAAGTTTTTAATAATTCTTGCGACTTATCGCCAGCGAAGCGGTAGTAATAAATACCTTAGTAGCTTATGTTCTTTGAAAAGTACCGAACAAAGTTGAAGTAGTCGGCTGATAAGGCATCGTTTGTAGGTACAGGAGGAATTATCGCGGAAGAAGAATTACCTGAATCGATTGGGAGTTTTAAGGCACAGTCGAAGAACCTGTTCCACCGTCGCAATGCTAAAACCGCCATCAAAATCCGTCCAACGTTAAACGGAAAGGTATTCATCGATGCAGATTCCGATTTACGGTTCCGCGAAAGAGTATCCGCAGTTTTACTGGTCGGCTTCCGGGAGAGTAGAACGGGGACGACATTTAAGCGAAGGTTGGTTTCCGAAGGAATAAGCATTTTTAGCGGGGAATTGCCGTGGTAATGGGGAGGTAACGAAGCCGCGAGCATTTAATGTCGTTCAGGAGGATTGCGAGTTTGCGCTAGACGACGGAAAACCAAAAAGTGGAATAATTACGGGGAGTAGGCAGCGAGAGTAATTCGTTCTCATCGACGCTCGTTAAAAGAGACGAAGAGAGAAAAAGAGGGAGAGAGAGAGATGGAACTCCTATCCTCGAAAATTAACGACGATCCGCTGCGGTTCGGAACCACCGTGCCAGCCTGAAAGCCCGCTTCCTCCGGAATGGTCCACGATGCATATCTACTCGTGCTTCCGGGTGCCAGTCGAAATTCAGGTCTAACAACTTGTAAGACTTGTACCAGATCATCAAGTACGTTGCTGTACAGACTGTTTCTCGGAGGAAGACTTGTCCGAGCTGTTCCCCCACTTTTTAGTCCCTCGACTGTACCAACCAGGGAAACATTAAAAACCTCTTGGGGGCTGTATGCACTTTTGTGTTCAATCTCCCGCTCTTCTTTCTCGGTGCAACGTGTTATTAAACTGTCCCTTTTTTAATTCAGCACATTCCTCGTCATTGCTTTTTTTGTTGGGGACCCTAGGATTTTTTTCAAAGTCCCATACAAGTTTTTCGAGGGCTCCAGAATGTTTTCTCCGGAGGACCTACAAGTGTGCGGCGATTCAAATCGAAATCGGTCTCGCGCCTGCGTCGCACAGTGGTCCGGAGACCTTGTTTCCGTGGCCAAAATTCAATTTCTCAACTTTAATTCATTGAAAAAAAGTTTTTTCCCATGCTCTAGAACTCCAGATAATAATATGCAGTGTGAGAATTGTTAACAAGATTTTACAAATATTTCCGATGATCTGACAAAAAAATGTTTCCAACGAAAGTTAATCAGTATTCACTTTTCTACAAACTCCAATAGAAAAAGTTAAAGAGAAATCTCTTTTTTCTTATAAAAAATGAAGGTCACCTCAATGTTTTAAATATTAACATATATTTTTTACTTCATAATATTCTAACTGGTATCAAGACGAATCCAACAACCTATAATAATATAACATTAAACCTTGAAATAACGCTACAATAGTTTCGGCCACAAAAAGCGAGCTACCAGACCACTGTGCGTCGCTGGTAGGCCTCGCGTATTCATAATTGCTTATGTCGTTTCCTGCGCATGAATACGGCTGTCCCACATTTCGGTAAGTACGCCTACCGGCTCGCGTTATTTTACGAACTGGGTCGAACGGCTCGGCACTGCTCTGCTTCGTCGTCGTCGTCGCCGTCGTTGTCGTCGTGTTCCGCGCAAGCCTAATCGCAGCGAGGCGAGGCAAGGCGAGGCACGTCTGAGCTCTCCGCCTTTTCGCCGATCGACCGCAGAATTTTATCGGTCGCCTTCCCTTATCGCCCCATGGCGAGGAAACGCGCGCCGCCACCACTGTATGTGTCTACGTAGGTACACACATAGCTGCCATACGCGACCACGATCGTGAATAGGATACCGATCTCGGTTAGCCAGTCGGGGTGGCCACCTATGCAAACCGTTCCACCCGGGTTTTATTTACTGTATCTTTACGAGGAAATATACTTTAACGCAACCACCCGTGAGCCGCGTGCTGATCACGGCTAGACTGCGGATCCTTCTGCGGTTATGGCGTATCAGAATCTTCGGAAACATTTCGAACTGAACGGGATGGCGACTTGATCCCGGTTCGTTTGAATTCGTTTTCCCGGTGAACAGAATTTCACCGCTTCGGTCTTCATACTCTCTCGTTCTTGCAATAATTTTCGGTAATGTTCCCTTCATCTTTACGACGCGCTTTTATGCTGGAAATTGGTGTTATTGTACGGTCGCACATGACCGATACAATTTTTTTCACTGATCTTAAAAATCAATTTTGTTGCTAGGGTAACTGCACCAGTGTGAATGAACGTTTAAGAAATTGTTCAGGAAGATATTTTATTTAAAAAAAAAATATATGTGAATTAAAGGAATCTCATATATGCCAAATGGCTACCTATACTTCATTTGTCAAAAATAAATGAACACAAATAAAATGAAATTATTATTCGTGTACCACCGAGCCGATCGGTGGTACAGGTTCATGTACTGGTTTATATTCATTTACACTGGTGCAGTTACCCTACAAGAGATTTGTAATCGGTCTCAGTTTTCGCGTCCTGTAACGAAAAATGTTGGGGACACGGTTTTAAAATGATTAAAGCAGTAATCGTGCAGTGACTTTGTTCGAGAAGCCAGTGAATTATACGTATTATAGTTGGGGATTATAAATGTTGCATGCTCGGTGGGACCTCGATTAACCCTTCGATCGTCCGTGGTCTTAGTTATGCGGGTTATGAAGTTATCCGGTACAGCAAGGCTCCGTACAAAATGGAGCGCTCGGAATGCACCTCTGCATATCCCTCGAAAAAACTATTTTCTATTATCGAGAAGAAGAGCAAGCATGTCTGCGTGAAAAATTCATTTTAGAGAACACTCTCGGTACGATCGTCTCCCTCGTGAACCTTTCGACCCAGTATTTTTATTGTTAGAACAGTTCGATCAATTTTTGAACGGGCAGCAAGCAGGTCTCAGCTTCGCTCCCCAAATAAAACAGCTATTATGTATGTACATATGAACATCGTGGTTCTTCTTTTCTCTCCTCGAGTTCTCGATTTATCCGGGCTGTCCATCTTCCGATTAAGCCGTTTAATCGAGACCATACAGAACAACTGACCTGGAAACTATTTCGAAACCAGCGGGCTCTTTAGCCTCTGAAAGAGGGCAGTTTTTATCGCTCGCGTCCGATTGATCCTATATCGGGCTTGCATCTTCAATTAGGCTTGTTCGGCTGCCGTGCTTTCCAGCGGAAAAAATTCAAACGTTCTCGAAATATTACCAGACAGTACAGCACAGTATTATGCACTATCCAACGCAGACTACACGAAAGTCTGCAGCGACAACCGTAAATAAACGTAATCAATATTGCATCCTGAATTTATCTCGTTCATTTGCTACTCTGTCCATTGGAAAAATTAAAATGTTCCCGGAATACTACGAGACAGTAATGCACAAACATTCACTGTGGCAACGAAGTTCAACAATGTCTAATCTTCTCTTGTACACAGTAGCTAAAAAATCGTTGCAAGGGGAGATTAAAAATCCCCGGTTGTTTAATACAAATTGCACGGGTCTGCGGCACGAGTTTCGATTTTTCTTTCTCGGCTCGCGATCGGCTCGCTGGGGAAATCGGAGACGGAAAGGCGAGCACGATTGTGAAACAAAAGGCAATGCCATTATTTGCGCGGAAAGTATTCATATTGGTTCCCGTGTTCATTATCCATTCCCCGAGAGGAGGTTGACTCGGGCCGAGCCTCCCCGAGCCTGAGCCTGAGCTATTCTTTGAGAAATTAGCATGGCGTTCCCTCCGGGAGCTATGGCTGCCACTCCAGGCCCCCGGCCTGCCTACAATTTCCCAAGTACACCGTGCAGAAGAACGTAATTGCTTCCCGTGCGTTCGTTACCTTCCAAAGCACTCGCGTAATCACCGGTCTCTCTCTCTCTCTTTCTCGAATCAGCTATTTCTCCGGTTGGAATTCCTCCCTGAAACTGTTGCGATCTAGGTTGTCCTGTCGAAAACCGTCTTTCGGAAGACCTCAAGCTCGGATTCTTTGTCTCTCGTTAACCCGTTTGCATCATTCGCCGAGACAACCTGTCTCCGATTTGGTTCAGAAGCAGAAAGAAGACGATTCTACAGAAACAAGTCGAGTACCAAAATGAAAATTGTCTTCATCGATCGCAAGACAGAGAAGTTTCGTCGATTTAGAATTAGAAGTGAATATCCACGGTATAACGTAAGAGCTAAAGAACAATTTTCCAAAGAATTTAAGCGTCGCTGGTTGGTCGCAGCTGGAAGCGATTCCTCGCGACTTGACCCGGCATTTCGCGAGCCGCGGGGGTTGGGATTTATCAGAGAACATCGGAGAAATACGAGGCTCGGCACGGCTGGGAAAGGGAGAAACGAGGGGGAAAGGGTACGGAGAAAAAGGAAAGGGAAAAGAGCAATTTACGGGCGAGCAGTCGAGAAACGCGACCCTAATATTCAACCCCGCGGAGCTGAGCGCTAAAGTTGATCCAGTAAATTTGCGCGTCCGTTTGGTAGATGCGCTGGCCCAGTTTGCAGCAGCAGAAGCAGCAGATACGAGAGCAAAGGGGGTTGGGGAGAGGGTTTGATATCTGTGTCACTGCACAAGCGCAAAGTGCCTCCCGGCTCTGCCGAGCGCGATTCGCAGCGGTGTTCTTGGCCCGGTTGCGAACCCGCGGCGATCCGCAGACCACCGAAATACCATCCATCAATTCCAAAACCCTCCCTCTCCGCCTCCCCTTTTCTGCCACCCCCGAGAAACTCGAGTAAGATCACTCGAGAAGACGCGCAGCCTTGGCAAACACGCGATAAATCCCGCGAATCCTACTTTCCGGCAGAGACGCTGATCAATAAACAACCTAACCGACGCCTGCGATCTCTATTTTAGATCGAACCGGCCTCTGGGTCATCCCTACTTCTCTCACAATTATTTGATTGGCAATGCCTCTTCCATCGACAGCCTTCGTGTTGGCAAGCTTCTGCCGAACGATTGCGGATTTTCAAGAACTTCCACGTAACCCTCCAGGAACGACATGTATAGAAGAATGTCAAATAGTTTCAATCGTGAACAAATTGTAGAAATAAATATCTGTAAGATGGTGGTCGTTCCTGAACGGCTAACAATGAATTCGGAAAAAGACTAGAATCAGGTAGAGAAGAATGTGAAACAGAGGGCGAAGAGTAGTCGCGCGTGATCGCCAGCATATCGGAACGATTATATTATAGAATCATATACAAGAATCAGTTTGCAGAGTACAGTAGAGGAAGGTTTCGCAAGGAAAGGATCGCGGCATCACCGGGGGCTACCGCATTGGCGTTAGTTCCTGCTCGGAGGGATTTCTGTCCGCCGAGTCCGCTCGTTGGATCCCTCGAAATCCCATCCTCTCCCTCTGATCCGGCTCGTCCGCTCGACCCTGCCGCGATAACTCGCTCTCTAGTGGGGCGCTTACGTAAGAAAGACGTATACCTACCTACCTACCTACCAACCCACCTCCTGGCTATTCAAGGGATCAAGGCAAACCGGTAGGCAGGCAGGCAGGCAGGCAGAACAGGCCGAAGCTGGCAACCAGGGACCAGCCACTCTAGGATCCAGGTATAGGTGTAGGAGAGTGGGTAGATGGGCACATGTCGCGCGAACCACAGCGCATGCCCTCCGATAAACCTGCCAAACGGATAGAAGACCGTACACCAACGGAAATACCTGTATGCTCCTCCTCCGAAGAGAGTTCTTCTGCCCTTTCCTTCGCGTCTTCACCTTTTCCTGCTCCTCCTCCTTCTCCTCCGACCGACAGGTTACACCTGACCGTTCGCTTAACCCGGGATGAGTCAGCCCCTGTCATCCGTGAGCTCGCAGAAATCACCATAAAGTATACAGACGTTGTATAACACCGTGGAAACGAGCTGTGCACCGAACAGGCTCTTCGATCACCCTCGCTAAAATAGTATAACTTCGTTTGTTGCGCGTGGAACGCGCGAATCTTTAGCAAAGCTGGTCTTACATGCTTCCAAATTAAATACTATAAATATACTACTGAAATTGATTGATGATTCTTCTTACACGTCTCAAGAATTGTAAGAATAAAACTACAGTCACTCGCATAATATATTTTCTTACATGTCTTGAGAATCGTAGAAACGCGAAACTAAAGTAACAGTGCTCCTGCGACGTATCGTAGAACGAATTCAATGGAAGAATAAAATAACAATGTCCTTAAAGTAACATCCATCTTATATTTCCGAGTCTCGAGTCTTTCGTAACAGCATCAAAATCGCGAGCATAACAGCCTCTATGTACTCGCAAGCTCGCAGATGGTTGCAAAATGCTTGTACAAACAAGCAATTTTCGCGTTGTAACAATTTGGATAACATAAAGGGGAAGGCTACAGGCAAGAGAGTATAATATAGAATATAGAAGAAGGCTAGAGACAGTGGGTGGGCCATTTTCCACACATCCAGCCGTTCCCCTAATTCGCCAAAAGCATTTCGGATGAAGGAGCGAGGCCGTAGCTCGCTGGGAGTGAATTTCCCAAGTAAACCGGGCTAAATAGTTCGAGAAAACCGCAGGCTGCAACCACCTGTACATACCGCTCGTTAGTCCGACGCTTCTCCTCTTCCTTATCCCTCTCCCTGCCCTAATCCAGAAGAGTATCCTGCGAGAGCGCTATAATCGCGGCGTTACGGCATACGCGTTACGTTACGCAACCCCGGACTAGGTTTCGAGGACTAACGAGGACCGCAAGAGGAAAGTAGAAGTACCTGTACACAGGTCAGCGGTCGGCAAAGGTGTTAACGAGGATGTATCGAGAGTGCGAACCGAGAAAAACCGCAGTGGAAACGGAATTTTCTCCGGCGAGATTGAAAAGCGACTAATGCTAAACCCCGAGTCGTGTTCTAAAGCTTTCTACAATTACAGAGTTCGGTTTTATCCCGCGGGGGAGGAGCCGCTCGCTATGAATTCTACATTAGGTCTAACTTTAGGTAGTTCTCGCACTACCTGGATGTTACTTTTTAAGCCAATGACCATAAAAGGTGTTAGGTAGCGGCCAAGTTTGAATAATTCCGCCCTCCATGTAACTCTTTAAAAATTAAATAACGTTCTTTTAAACTAATTTTTACAAACGCTTTTTTCAGTATTGCAAGAGGTATTTCTAAGCTAATGAACTTGGCCGTATTTTGTTTGATCTCAGAACTTTTTACGGCCATAAGAACTTGGCTCGTGTTTACAGGATGTTTTTGTTGGGATCGAGTTTACCCTGTTTCATTCCCTGCAGAAAGACGATCGATTTTCCGTGTTGAACACTATCTTGGATCTCGATTAGATTCCAAAATATCTGATCAAGTAGACAGGTTTCCCTAGGGATCATTTTCACCCCCACTCACGGCTTCCGGACAGGATGTCGCAAACAAAAAGCGGAAGGCGAAGACGAAATACGGTCGACAGATCGAGCACCGATCTTCCTCGCGGACTACAGACCGTATCGTTCATTTTATTATCGGAGGAGCAGAGGTTAGACGATTTTACGACATAGGCAGGAACGTAATGGAGCGTAATGGCGGCCGGGGGGTTGTTTGTCACGCGACGGGAAACTTTTTAGCGGCAATAACGTCTGAATTACCCCACTGCTCCACAAAATCCAGTTTCCTCGGCATCTATTGACCCAGACTCGTAAAACCAACGTCTTAACGATCCCGGCGATTATGTTGCTTAGATGCACCCTGCACGAATCATGCTTGCAGTGACAAAAGCGCCGTACAAGGGTTAACGTTTGCGGAACCAGCGTATATTCATTTGGTAGACGATCATGAATCCGAGAATATCGAACGCGATAATAGTAGAGCAACGAGAACCGCAATTTATATCGTATTTTTCGAGCAATCGTAACATTCGCTGATTTTTCCAAGCTCCCTCTAATTTTCAGGGGATCTAAATTACACCGAATTTGCGCTCTGCTTTATAAAAAGCTCGTCGACGAATTCGCGAACGAGCTCTCGGCTCCCGTAGCTTCCTTTTGACACTGTTTTGCGAGGCAAAATTCCCTGAAACTTTTTCGACAGCCGAGCGCAACGCGTTTCGAGCGCATTTCATATTTGCTTTGTCCCTCGACAGTCATGAAGAAACGCTGTCAGGAGACAGGATTCGGTTTTTCAGAGCAGAACGGTGATACATGCGAGTTTTATGCATTAATGTTAAAAACAAGTAGAATAATTCTTCTAGTGGTCTCAATTTATAATAAATTCGGAACGGTTTATTCGTCATTAATAATGCATAATTAACAGAGACACGGATTCTGTCGAGCTTCTTACGATTCTGGCGCAAGTGGGTCGTGCGAAAGCTCGTTAAAATCAAAGTGGGACAGACGGGGTCCTTCCGTCGCAAGTGCTGTAAGGTGAGCCGGAGAACGTAAAGGGGGTTAGGCGTGGAAGAAGTCCGGGAAAGTGGAGCACAAGGAAAATTGAAGGGAATGCATCCAACTGGGAGGAAACGCAACAAATGGAGAGAAAAAAGAAGCAGAAAGAATTGCAGTGTAAGCGGAAAAAGCGACAAAGCCGGGGGTGGAGGTGAGAAAACCGAGGGAAAAGGAGTCGAAAGAAACGCGCCAGCGAAACAGAGCAAAAGAGAGAGAGAGAGAGAGAGAGAGAGCGGAAGAGAGAAAAAGAGATGGAGAGACAAGGTAGAAGGAAGGGGATGGGGGATGAGAAAGAAGTGTGCGGCGCGAGGAGGGTAGCTAGTTTCGACTTCGTAGTAGGCCTCGATCGATGGTGTTACCATGACTACGGGGGCAGTACCGCGGTGCTCCACTGCTGATTATTTATGTCAAGGATCCCCTCCTGCCTCGAAGCTCGAAACGCGAACTCAAACGCGAGCCACCCCAACGAGAGCTGGCAGCAATGAGCATTCGGATTTTCGTGTCGCAGTTTTCAACAAGACTCGGTCCCGTCCGAACCTTTCGATCGTTTGTACGCTTTTCAAGCCGAACCCTAGAAACCCAATTTAACTCGAACCTAACCTGGTTTCTGCCCTTGCGTTTATTGACACTTTCTGCCGCGCGCTGGACTACAACTTTCCTCTATTATTCGTCTCGATGGCTGTTGATCAGCGGTGTTGGCATACCGCGGGATATTTCTGCTTCGTTACCGCAAAGAAAATTGTTTCTTAATTTTTTAATTTTGTAAACATCAATTAGCTACTTATCAGACGTTCGTGACAGACAGATTCATACTTTGTCCAGAATATTTACAGGTGCAGCTTGTCCGAAAGAAAGCATTTCTAGCAGAAAAGATTGTTTTCGGGGCTGCAGTTTTGTAGATGCTAAAAAGGGGTGCAATTTCTAGTGGAACACTTTTCCTGTATCTCTCACCGTTCTGGAGATATTTCATCCGAAAGAAAATTCTATATAAGGGGTGAGCTCACCCCCTCGTCCGTACAGTGGTGTGAAGAAGAAATTGCCTTCTACATCTTCCAATGTTCCAGAGTTCTATAAATTACGTAAATATCCAAAACAAATAAATGTTTACTCTAGTATCGAATGAAAGATAAAGGTAATACAATTGAAAAGTGTAACATACTGTAAGAATGATTGTGAAATTATTCTGTAAATGTTTGGAAAATCAGTTATCCGAGGACGCGGTCATAATTACAGCTCCGACAGTCGTACAATAATATTGTTTTCTGTTCGATATCTTTCCCCGAACGGTAGGCGGTCGAGTTTCCATGCATATTTATGGGAATCGGCGCAACGAGGCTACGATTTCTGTAAGGATAGCGTCTTTCGAAAGGAAATACCAGCTCGAGGCAGCGAGTTATGATCGAGGGACGGCAGGGACGGCTGTGTTGGATTACGAGCTGGCATTTAAATAATGGGCATCGCCTAGTGACAAGCAGCGACTGAAGATGGAGCCCCGGTGCTCTTTTCAGAGCTGGTAGAACGGGACACGGGACGAGGGAACCCGTGGAGAGGATACTTTCGACCCAGTTTCACCCTCTCGCATGGTGGTGGCAACGTCACAAGCAATCGATACTGCGGCTAAGGGCCACGATGCCTTGTCGTGCTCTATCGCCGCAAAACTTGCCGCTCTAGCCTTGCGCAGAACCTCGTAGAGCCTCCAATTAAAAGCCCACTGAATGACATCACTTTTCTTTTCCTGCGACCATTCTCTTTGCGTTTACCTTCGTCCTTTTTCCTAGCCTGCATCACTTTCATGGATGACCTAGTTCCCATTATAATCTCCATTCGCGAAAACGATCCAATTTCCATGGAGCCTCGTTCAGCCTCGCGAATGCGAGACTCGCGCCAGAGCTTCTAACCTGCAAAACTTCGCTACAGAGAAATTCGGATAGACGTTACTCTGTTAGCAGTACGAAACATGTTTTTGGAATCCAGGAAATTTTGGCAGAAGCTTTCGCGTATAATGAATTAGGGTATGGAACGGTTGCAGTCGAGTCAGGGGTTCTCAACCTGGCCCTTCAGGGGTTAATTGATTTATCATTCAAAATAATAAATATTCACGAAGTATATATTAGCACAAATTTAGAAATAAATATTTTCTGGACAAACTGCAGAAATAATTTAGTACATTTAAGCTCTCCTGGTACATATTTGTACTCTGTTATATTTTATCTAGCAATATTTCTTACAAATGCACAAGATCCGCAGTCTATTTGGGACGTGTCGCTCGGCAAACGTTACAAAAGAAACGTCTCTTGTCAAAGAACCGAGTCACGACAAAGATCAGGACAATGCTCGCAAAAAGATCGACGATCAATGACGGAACGAATGGGGTACTGCGACTCATAGGCGTAGACTTTTAACGGGGGGAACGTGGTTAATGGAGATGGGCAGCGTAAGGTACAAACTGTTTATTCTCGACCACGATGAAACAGAAGATAACAATCTCTTTTTACCGAAACGATAATTTATATAGATTCCTTTTTCGCATTACCAAAAATATCTTGTCGTTTATATATTTCTAAAATATCGTTGAGCATAAATTGCAAAGAATCTCATCACCGCGGTGAAATTTCGTTCAATGTTGATTGCAATTCGGAATCGAAATCATGTTTCAGAGTTTAGTCGGTTTAGAAAGCCAGGTATCATTTATCGACTTTTAAAGTCAGCGCCCAGAGCTCGGAATTGAAGTATTACGCTTTGTTTTTGAACGTTATCCTACCAGTAGAATAGCAGGATTTTCGTTTAGAGCTATACCGTTAAATCTGTATCTGCGACGCAAATTGTGCGTAATGGGACAGTTACTCGTTATCGAGAGCGTGCAATGTTGATAATACACAGTGGGCGGATGAGGTCACACATACAGAAAAATTTAATAGGATATCACGCTGTCTTCCTACTCGTCTAAAACGTTTCTGGACTATGCAACGGACCTATAGCGAACGGAGAGAGATCCGTTTCATTCTTCGGTTGTCGCGCGGAGAAGAAAAGTCAGCCTGCAGGAACGGAGGACGATCGAATTCAAGAAATAATTTTCCTCTCTATCCAGAGTAAAGAACACGCCGGATATAATACCGAAAAGCCGAGTAAGGTGGTCTCGCGAAAACCAAGTGGAACGAAACAAAAGAAATAAAGGAACTTTACATACCTATTCACCGAAGCATCCTGACAATACACATCGTCTGCATATTCTTTCGAATTAGATTCTCTTAAACTGTTTCTTTTTATTCTATAGACGTACATTAGGAGTTTTCGCTACAGTCAACACCTCGCTACCTCACGCAACTTTTTTTCATTTCGGTCTTAACTTACGCAGTTTCACTATATCAAACTAAAGTAATAACTAACGATTACCTTCTTTGTTTTTTTCTTTTTTAATATTTACACGTGTATCATTAATCGTTCATATATAATACAACTTGCGTTCTTTGCTCTCAGCAGTTGCTAATTAGTTAACATCTTCGACGTGTAGAACCTACTTCTTTAACATCTCTCCCTCTACACAGCCTCGAAACGCGTGTATAACGCGTAGCGAACGGCGAATAACAACAAGAAAAATCATCATCCTCGTAGTTCCTCAAAAGACTACCGGGACACGCGTCAATAATCGTCGAAATCCACACAGACTTTCGAATGAAAAACGGCGATGTTAGCTGCGTGTTATAAAATCATTGATACGAACCTCGCCACTATACTCGTATGCTTGTGCACCGTTTTGCGTAAAATAATTACTTGGTCTCTGTCCTCTGAAACTCCATTGTTAACCACCGAAGGACAGAGACTACGAGAGACTGCGATTTCTTACAAGTCAAGTCGAGAACGTCATACGAAAAATTGTAATATATATAAATAACAGAGTGAATGATGCACGGTGATGATAAACAACGTAGGAAGCAAGCGTAATTGTTTTCTCTCGTGACTCGTGACGTCGAATCAAAGAATAAATCCATCACTTGTTTTTCAGGTGCCGAGTCGAAGTTTCGCGCACTCACGACCTATCTGTATATTCTCTACGTATAGTAAGTAGTCTAAGCTCGATAATTTTATCGTACAAAACAGTAATTACCAGCGCAGTTGGGAGTTTCATATGAGAATCGTATCTTGGGTGAAATAGGATATCGATAATCATCTGTCTTTAAATGCTAAGTCCCCCAAAAAACAAGATGTTCACGGAATTAAAGCTGTGTGTAGTTGTGTGTGTGTGAGTGAGCTTGTGTGTATGTATATATTTATGTATATAAATTAAAATGTAAGAAATCGCCTTAAGAAGAGTTCGTTAGCTTCTCCCTTTCGTTCTTATCTACAGCCGCCACGTGATCGGCCTTTTCACCTCGCGCGTATCGTTCCCACATCTTCCTGTATAACATCTCCATGCCCAACGCGTACAATTTGCAGTTGAACAGGGGACTCTCGGACCTGGCCTTCCATACCTTAGCCCTTATCGCTTTCAAGCTGAAAAATAACCGTAATGTAAAATTGGGTTGCAAGACACACGTTTCCTTATTAAAATTATTTTTTCGAGAACTACACCCTCCCAACATTACATTGGGATCTGAAGATGTCAGTTCGGGATCATCCCTTGCGAATGTCGAAAAGTTGCAGATGTCGTTTCTGATTAACAAAATAAAATGGTTCACTTACTATTCCCTGTCTGTGCCCAAACGAATCGCGATATCCTGGTACTCTTGTCTCGTCTGCGCAACTAATTCGGGGCATCCCAGGGTATTCAACTGACTAGCAGCGACACGTGACGCTAACGTCTCTCCTGGCAGTGTGACCACTGGTGTTCCAGTCCACAGAACGTCCATGCTGGTCGTGTGACCGTTGCAGAGCGGCGTGTCTAGACAGACATCAGCCAGTTGTCCTCGCCTAACGTGTTCCTCCTTCGCTGCGACATTGCTGAACAGAATCCTGCCGGCTGATAAACCTAATTGTTGAGCTGTAGCCTGCAGATTTGGCTCGCCGACTGCTGGGAAACGCAGCAGCCATAGCACCGAGTTGGGCACTTGTTTCAGAATCTGGAAATTAATAGTACATTGTAACGACGTCGACGTTCGGCTGGTGTTCTTCGTTAACCTTTAACTACCCGCGCCCTGAATTTTCACGTAACTACCCGCGCGGTGTATTCAGTACACCACATGTATCACTGTGTGACTGAGTACTGTGCGGAGCACGAGAGAAAACTAGCAGGCAGGGTAGGAGTTAAGAAGATTGCTTTTGCGTTCCCCTCCCGCTAGTTTTCTCTCGTGCTCTGAACAGTACATATATGTTTGTATTGGTGTACTTTTTACAGCAGCGCGGGTAGTTAAAGTTAAATGAATCGCAAGAGCTGCGTCAGCCATTTATACGAAAACTGAATAGCTAAAAAATAGAAAGACTAAAAGCTATTCCTTACAACGGACGTAGAAAATCTTGATTTTACATAAAAATCTGGCAGTTTAACGATGATAAACTTACTCGTGCCCACATGTGAAGCGTGAGCGGGTCAATTTTGTACAGCTGATTGAAGTTGCAATATACAACCGCGTCCTCGGGTAAACCGTACTGTTGTCTCGTCGTGATCACAATGTTCTGAGGCACTTCTTCACCCGTCGCAGTCTTGTTGTTCGCCTGCGTCGTGGTCATGCCATTTTGGACAACAACGCCGTTGACAGACATCTGACACTGACCGGAAGCGATCATCGTTTCGATCGGGGTGGTTGTCGGCAATTCCGCGACTTTCAACGAGATCTCGACAGGTTTGTTTTTCGCATCAGGTACAATTACTTCGCGGATCTCCTTCACGAGGGTGTTCTCGATCATGGGGGACAAGTCGGTAGCATTTATCACTGCTACGTTGTCCGCCACCTTGCCCTTCATGTTCAATTTGTCCGTCAGGATCAGCCGTTCCTTGAGATGTGGGAACATTTGTCTAACAGAGAACAATTTAAACAATTAATAAACCATTGAGAAGAAATAATAGATTTCATAGATTCCAATGACCTTGTCAAGGACAGTCTAAGTCCTAGATAGTCTAAATAAAGATAATTAACTTACTTGTGATCTCCAATGAAGTACGTGTGCGGCATGTACGCAAGCTTCTCGCTGTACTGACTGGCAAGTTCTACCGGCGAGGTGACCTCGTCCGTGATTAAATAATCCATGAAACTGGCTCCGGACGTTCCCGGATATCCCAGCCACATCACCTGAATCGGTGCCGGTCGGAGAGCAAATATTTCGTTTCTGGCGCCTTTCGTATAGCCGTTCATGTTTACTAGAATGTGTATTCCATCCGCGTTGATACGATCAGCGGCCTTCCCGTTGCACGGGATCTGTGATAGATCGATAAAGTGTTCTGATTCCCTGGCGATCTTAGCTCTGAAAGTGGTTCCATCGTCGGAGCTCAAAGCGTAGCAGAATATCTCGACGCTCTGTCGGTCGTGTAGTCCCGGAATCGATTGCATCAGATGACTGGTGGGGTGATTTCCAAAGTCTGACGACACGTAGCCAATCCTTAGACGAGTGCTAACTTCACGAGGATATTTGTACGGTTGTTTGTGCAAAACATGGATCTTCTCGATGCAGAGGTTCGCGTGCCTGGCCGCGATCGCTTTTCTGAAATCGTGCGAAAGAGGATAGAGCATGGAATGGTGCGGGTGGACGCTGGGCAGCCTGTTTTTGTCCAATTGTTCCGCTACGATGGAGACTAGCTTCTTCATTCGAGCCTCATAATCGGTCCAATCGCAGACGATCTGCAGACAATGCGCTAGATTGCAGTACGCATCCGGGAAGTCTGGCTTCAGCTTCAGCGCGGTTCTGTACGATTGGATCGCCTCGGGAATGTTCCCGGAGTCTTTGTGGATCGAAGCTAAATTGGAATGAGCGTCGGCGAAAGCGGGATTGATTTGAATAGCCCTCGTGTAACATTGAAGCGCCCCTTGGATATCTTGCATCTCCTTCAGGGTGTTACCCATATTCGAGTAAGCGTCCGCGAAAGTCGGCTGAATACGAATGGCCTCCTTGTAATGCATCAGCGCCTCGTTTAACTTTCCTTGCTGTTGTAACACGGAAGCGAGGTTACTGTGAGCCGCCGCGAACTCGGGGAACACTTCCAGCGCTTTCAAGTACAGTCGTGTCGCCTCCTCTATGTATCCTTGTTCCCTTTTTATGTTGGCCTGCCCACGAGAACACGTCAATTGTTACAAAAAATCTACCATAGATAGAAAATTACTTGTTCCAATGACTGTAACAAAGTATCTGCAATTACCAGATTATTAAGGGAATCGGCGTGCGAAGGACACAAGCGAAGGGCTGTGTTGTAGCAGTCCTCGGCCTCGACCACCTGCCCTTTCTCTTTGAGCGCGTTCGCCAGATTGCAATATGCATCTGGGAAGTTGGGTTGCAATTCGATGGCGCGACGATACGTGTCGATCGCCAAGTCGATGAGCCTGTTGGATGAAAATCAGTATAATTAACATCGTTCCAGCGTAGAAGCTTTTAACGCATTAAGAGAAGCGAGCCTTACCCTTGTTCATAGTAAACGCAGGCCAAGTTTCCGTGAACGACCGCATTGTTGGGACTGAGATTCAGTGCACGCAAATAGGCAGCTACAGCTCTGTATAAAAAAAGAAAACTGTCGGTTAAATGATGTTTCTAATAAAACATTAATAATATCGCTCGCGTGAATTCGCACTGTCTTTCGTAAGCCTTTCTGAACCGGAAGCTCCTTTTTTTTTGTCAAAAAACAATGTCTGAGATTCAGACGACACTAGGACTAAGTCATAAAGCTGCAAACGTATCATTTAATTGCGTACGTGGCAAAAGATCAGATTTAAAATCCCGACGTAGCAAAAGATTCTTAGTATTTTACGGTTTATTTTATAATTGCAGTGACGACGACTTTTTCTAGTAAGAAAAAGGAAACTTATGTTTGTTGTATGCCTGTATATTCTCCGGGGAGAGCGGTGAATATCACCCGGATGGAGCACGTGCTGGTTGTGCGCCTATAGAGAGTGACACCTGCACACCGGCCGGCGAGAGAGGGAGGTACGATCACGAGAGAGAGAGAGAGAGAGAGAGAGAGAGAGAGAGAGAGAGAGAGCGAGGAAGGGTGAGCTGGTAGCGAGACAACAAGTCGGAATTAACCTTTTGACAATGTGTCTAAGCCAAGAGACGCATCCGGGGCTCGAGGGTCTTGAGAGGGCTCGCTCTAATCGCGCGCGTAAAGGAGGTGCGATCGTGGCCGAGGGCGAGATCACCGTGTACACGACAACGCACTGGCAGTCCATTCCTTCCCCATTTCGATGCTTTTCTTCCGGAGAAAGCTTGCCTTGTCCCGAGAAATCGACGGTTGTCACGATCGGGAGCGAAGAGGAAACAGGATGGACCGTTTCGGACGGAATCGACGCCTCGAGAAAACTTGAAGCCGGGAGACACAACGTTTTTGATAATATGCACCAACCCCCCCGCCGTGAAGGACCGTGCACCCTCCTCTCCTCCCACAAGTAGTAAAGGGTTCTTCTCCCTCGTGGGGGCGGAGCGAGTGTTGGAATCGATAGCACGCCGAGTTTCTCCCGCTGTGTTGTGCGTAACCGCCGAGAAACAGCTTCGGACCGTGGACTACGCGCGAATAAGGAATCCGGATCGTAGGCAGCCGAGTCTACCCGTTGCCAAGACGTTGCAACACCAAGTGCGTGGACTCAAGGACAACGAGGGGGTGGCAATGGGTCTAGACCGCTCTTGGAATGTTCCAGATATTCGACGACGTAGAGACATTTTTAATATCTTTTTGGCTACGCTCTATCTCTGGTATACGTCGTCTCATAAAAATAACTACGTCGACCTTATCTAGATTCTCAAGGGTGCAGGATAATAGGTTTGTCATCGGGAAAATGTAATATGTATTTATTTTTTTGGTAAGACTCTCGAGAACACGCGTCGTGTTGAGTGAGAGGCTCATCGCGGGCATCGCTCTGAAGAGAGACAAGGGACGATGAACTTGAAAGGACGTTGCATGAATATCGATTCCCTGTTTACATGCTGGCTCATGCGCACCAAACACCGTGATTTTTACTTTATCGTATGCATTCGGGGATGAAACACGTAAAACCCTGCTCTGCGCGGTCTCTCGTGACTTTCCTCCGCCGGAAGTAAAATACTTTATCAGAATGCTTGATCGGAAATTGTAAAATTTAATACAACTCTGTTTTTGCTATAGTGAAATGATTCGATAGGCTTACAAAAAGTGATCATTTCGCAACGAGTAGATTTAGGGAACAGTTTTGTACGACTCCTTACTACCATTAAGGTCCAAACAGACCACCAACGGAATAACTATAAAGTCGGTTTCTCTAGCACAGACTTTAAAACCGACGTCAATATAGATCAAAGACGACGATCGATCAAACTGTGCATCCAGATAAGAATTCAATGGGACAGAAAAAGGGAACTGATTAAGAGTATGCCGGAATAGGGAATCGAACCCGGGTCCTCTGCTCGACAAGCACGCGCCTCACCCGTTGAGCTAATCGTCTCGACTACTGTACACCAATTAATTCAACTAATTTTTAAAAACCTACAACGAACTGAAACGTTGCAATGGCACATCATGTTCTACATTTTTTGTACATAAGAACCGAGTGCTCGTCTGGGTCGTTGCATTTCCAATTCAACAATTCAAACAATATGAGAATCCTCTTTATAAGGTGCACAGAACCATTCCTCCAGCGTTCAAACAATAAGGATCTCAAGACCAGGTCTATTCACAGTTTAAGCACAATGGACAGGCTATATCGTGCAAGTAATGGCTGAGTAATTGTTGCATAAACGCGTTCAGGAAACACCGGGAACCGAGCCAAACGACCGATCCAAGCACTCTAGAGGTCTAAGGCTGGTACGATGAGGAAGAAGGCCTTACCTATCGAAGATCCTGGCCTCTTTGAGAACGTTGCCAAGGTTGATGTACGCGTCCAGGAAGTTCGGATCCAGCGCGACTGCCTTCTCGAAGTGATGGATCGCCAGCCAGATCTCTCCCTGTGCATTGAACACGCAGCCAAGGTTGCTCCAGGCGACCGCGAAGTCCGGACGCGTTTCGATCGCCTTTAGATAGCATGCCTACAGACAAACCACGTATTAGAGGAACTCCGACTCGCGTACTGTCAGGGACGCGCCGCGCGCACTGCCCGACCTCTCCTCGCCGCGCCGCAGCTTTCACACACTTCACCATCCTCGAAAACCTCAGAGAACACAAAACACATTTATTCTCACCTTCGCCCTGTCTGTCTCCCTTCGCTGCTACCTACCGTCCCCCCCGTCGCCCCTGATTCCATTTTCCCGTATCAACAGGTGTGCGGACCGATTGAATAACCGTTCTTAGCGCACCGGTTTCCACAGAGTAATCCTCTACCACGCTCTAATTGAACACCTTCGTCAATTAACCGCGACATGCTATTTTTATGAAATTTCACAATACACGGCTCGAGGTGCTCAAGGTGTGCAGTCGCTAAAAATTGCTACTCCAAAGAAATATTACGTATTCATATTTACTTCGATGTTAAAAAGATTCTTTTAACCCCTGGCACTAGGAAAACTATTTGAAGCGCCGCTAAAAATTGCCATGCTGTCATTTAGAAAATAATTTTGTTGAAAATATCCGAAGTGATCAACACATTTTCTTCGAAGCGTCCATTTAGGCGTTAAGAGGAGACTCGTGACGTAGTCTGTCGCGCGTCTAATCTGAAGAGTATCCTTTGGATCTGCTGATTGATGTCCGGTGATTTGATCGACGTTCGGGCGATGGGGGGCGTTGGTCCGGAACGAAGACAGAGAAAACGAAGATCCCATTCTGCGAGTCGTGTTATTGGGAGGAGGATCTGGTTTGATGTCGGGAAAGAAGGGTAATCAAGGAGCGCGCTAGAAACGTCATCGTGGTAACGTGAGCGACTCGCGCGTCTCGTCTCGTGTCCGTCGACTCTCCGGAATGCGTCCGGTGGACTCGACAGGCACGTGACACGACGTGTTCGCCATCGTCATTTTCTCATCATAGTCATCATTGTCACTCGGCCAATTCACCCCGTTGAGGATTCTCCCGTCTTGATTTGTTGAGAGCTTGAACAAACATGTGTGTTGAAAGTATCGTGTGATATCATCGTCATCATCATTGTCATCACCCGCGTGTCCCCGTTACCAGCTACACAAATCTACATATAATATATATGTTGCGTGGTTAACGCACAGAGAAAATACAATAATAATCGAAATCAGTCTCTCTCGAGCGCAATTGGAAAAAAAATATATGATAGAAGCACACGTTTTTCGAATTTCCATTTTACACGTGACGACGCTCCTAAGGGTCAAGCAGGGATGTGCATCGCGCGTGCCGAGAGGCGGGCTGCATCATGTAAAACAGAGTAATCCGTACCTAAACAATAAGTAAAAGGGCATTTACAGTCGGCCGATCTCTTAAGGGACACGGTTAAAAGGCTTGGAGAGTTCAGGGGGGGGGGGGGTGTTCGGTCGATTTTGCAGCAAGGAACAACCAGGAGAAACTGGACGGAAACGAAGTTGGATGAGCTTTAGACACCGTTTCAGAGTTCCAAGCCGAATTATGGCTCCTCTGGACCCTTTCCATTGATTCCGCGTTACAGGGCTGACCAACCGGGCGTACACGGGCTGTCCCACCCCCAAATTTGGCTTACCCTCGGTTGGTCGACAAATCATTTCGCCGACACAGCTTTCATCGACGATTTGACCGTGTAGATAAAAACAGTTATTAACAGTTAGTTAAAAATATTTATACAATTAATGATCCCGAAAGATATGACTCGATTATGTTTCATATACTATTAAAGAATGCCTCTCCTCGGCATATTTTTGTTCACCGGGCGTTCAATGATCTTCTGTTATGTTAGAGCGTGACGTTGCTTGTCGCATTTTGTGAATTAAAAGTGTGGAAGAGATTGGTCAGCCCTGGAGAGTTCGAAAGTGGAGCCAACGAAGCTGGAAAAAGCAAAGAGACAACTGTGAAACCCCGGGGCGGATCAAAGGGAGATCCAACTTTCAAGTTTCTCGCGGAAACATTCGGAACAACATCGATGTGTCTGACGGAATAGTTCAGAGACCGGCCTACGGGAATTACTTTACCTGCAGAGTACCCTTCGGTAGGTTGACGGTAGGTACGGCTCGCAAGCTCTCATAATAAACTTAGACCGAGAGACAGTGTGTTACTGAATAACCACATTCAGATTCACCGTTTGACGAGGGAACCCATGGTAACCGAGACCAATCACATTGCTCCGACTTCCCCTCCTAGAGTTGATCATCCCATCCACAACAATAAGACAGCTGCGTTAATGTCTCTTCACTGATACTCTTCGCCTCAATTTTTTTGTCTTTTTTTCTCTCATGTTATATTTTCAACTTTCACAGAGGTACCTAAGTCGTGCGTGCCCCGTGTTCTGTGAGGGCACGCTTCGCTGAGACCGTCAGCCACCATACATCGAACATACAGCTCTATATAAGAAATCAACGAAATCGACTCTCCTCGAAACCGGTGAAACTAAATTTCTTCTTTTCTCCCGTTGGATCGGTGCTGTTTGCCAATTGTTTTTAAAACTTCCCGACTATTTCTTGTACACAGAGATGGGCACTGGTTTTATTTAAATAATACGCATCAAACGCGATCGAGATCCCCCTATTTAATCAAGCGAGCGCACCGCTACAGTCCGACACAAAAGTGTAGGTACGAATCAAGGTAAACGGACATCAACAATTTTATAACTAGAAATGAAACTAGATTCATTTGTCGTTTACATCGTTTAGAACAATTAGATACGCGGATGCGCAAAATTAAATAAAACACTCCAAGGATTAATTGAACCATTCGGAATACGTAGATGTAAATTAGATAGAGATCTTAAAGTAATTTTCAACAAAGAAAAGCAGAATTGGTAACTAATGGTAAGTAAAACGTTAAGCGAATACAGTGTAGTATTTCTTGTTCCTGACTGTATCTCGAAATTTCTTCATAAATAAACAATTACAGGCAGGTGTTTGAATAGCACGTTTTATTTAAATGGTGGACTGGCCTATTTCTGTGTTTTGGATATGAATTACTGGTGGCGGAACGTGCTGAGCGAACAAACGAACAAGCGGACTAGACGGCGCTCAAGAGTGGCAGGAAATTCAGCGGAAGGCCTTTCTCGACGGTCTGCGTTTGATACCCGCCAACGAGCTTCCCTGCTACACAGAACTTCCGATCAAATCCGCGGCGGAGAACGGCTCAAAGACCGTTTCGAGGCAAACGAGCCGATATTACGAGCGTTAATGTGTACCGTCTGTGAGAGCAGGAAGCTCGTAGGCAGTCGCCGCGCCGCGCTGCACTGTGAGAAGCAGACCACTTGACTCTTATCAATTTACCACCGATAGATCCTTCCATTCGGATCATTTTTTTTCTTCTATCGTATCAACAAGCTAGAACGTCGGCAAAACTCTTGGGACACGAGAGAATCCCGTGAGTTTCCAGCCGAAAAGACGACAAGAACACTCGTCGAAATTTATTTATATTACTGTTATCGGGCGCGCGATAAGCGGGCGAAAACAACATACAATTCGTCAAGTGATCTCGCGCAATTTATCATTATATATATATATATGTATATATAGATCACCGTACACACAAAGACTCGGTATACTCTCAAAAGTTGGAAAGAGTTGTTGGAAAGAAAAGGTCGCATTTGTGTCCACGTATATGTTACGGATCGGTATACCTAGAGGCAGATACACATTCAGAATGAGCTGACTCAAATGAGAGATGAGCTTACCAGCTACGGTCGCGCTCTGCGGGCCCTATTCTAGCTTGCCTCGTTTTTCAACAAAAAAAGTACGCGAACGAAAAAAAGCATTATGCATTCTCAGAATCTAATTCGAGATTAGAGAGAAACAGAGCAAGAAAGAGAGACAGAGAGAGAGAAAAAAAAATACCGATACACATCATGCTGTAATAGGACCGGCAGTTTTCAGTCAGGATTTGCAATAACACCGTGGCTAGATTTCGGTCGATTTCCCATCGGGGTGTTATTGCAAGACGCTTTGCGCAGTGCCAGGAGGGGTTTTCAAACTGTTTCCAGCTTCGACTCCCGATCAGAAATCTTGTGCGCCGCGTTTGACGCCGTTTCCATCACACTGATCCACGATCGAGAGGATAGATCGGGCGATTCAAACGCGCGACATCGTCGATCGATCGGGATTGGGGAAAAGCGCGCGCGATGCTTGGCGCGCTATCGGACATCTTTTCTATCAGGAAATACCGCGTTGTGTGTCGTTGTCTCGATAACGCAGCATCGCGCGCCGCGCGCTATTTCTCAACTGCGACGAGAAAGGCTCTCCGCGAGAATGATGCGCGATTTATAGTCGGATCGATTCCTGACCATTCCGCAGAGCTGCTTACTAGCGCTCGTGCGCATAGTGCGGAATGCATCGGTGCACTGGTGTTGTCCGTGAAGCGAGGATCAACACGTCGACGAACATCTCTTATGAACGTTCAGCTGCGCCTGGCACCGATGCATCCGAGTATGCGCATCACACGTTGAATTAATGTACATCTAGTGCCAATCGAGAAACAAACCTACCTTCGCTTCGTCAAGTCTTGCTAATGCTTTCAAAAGATTACCAAGATCGCTCCTCACGCAATAGAGATCCTGCAACACAGACGAATACATGTATTAGTCTCGCGAGTACCACCGCGCGATGGGAATCCCTCGAGAATCGTTTGAGACCGCGGAATACGGCCGTTTAACGGGGTGAAGAGTGTTTTTCATTGTAAAAGCTTAACACATTGCGTACGGGTCACGAGATCCGTCGGGTTTATTGCTAAAAAATAATTTGATTGCGGGCTTTGTTGAGCGAGCGCCGCACAGTGGGCAATTTGGTCGAAACTCGATTCAAAATCAAAGAATTTTCGATAGAAATGAGGTAGAGCGATGAAATTTTTTTTTAATTGAAGCTGAAACTTTGCAGAATGTGGGAAAAATAGGGAGATTATGATACGAACGTTTTTTAACCTTGAGAAAATTCGTTAAACATGTAGAATTTCAAGAAATCGATCTTGCGCAATATCCTGAAGTCGTAGAAAAATTTTGAGATCAGATTTGAAATCAGCGTGAAAAAATCTACGGGAAATGAAGTGCAGCATGTTCAAAAAAAATTTTGTTCCGCGCGTGGTATTGGAAAAACCACAATTTTCTCGAAATTGTGCAAGTTTAACGAATTTTCTCAACGTTAAAAAACGTCCTTAAAAAAAAGCTTCTTTGATTGATTTGATTGAAAGTTCTTTGATTTTGAATCGAGTTTCAACCAAATTGCCCACTGTGCGCCGTAGACAATGTGTTAACAATCTCTAGTTGTAATAAAGTTGTAATAAAATTACACCTTTTCGACCCCACCATCATGCTATACCCTTTCACAACAGATCGCTCCAGGGATTCGATTCTAACGTTATCTTAGATTTCTCACTGGGTTGTATTGTAGAGCGGTCACGTAAGCTTGAACAGCTTGTTCCATGTCTCCCGCAGCGACCAACGCGGCTGCCAGGTTAATGTAACCGTCGATAAAGTCTGGTTTCAATCGAACCGCGTGCCGATAGTTTTCCAACGCCTCCTGCAGTTGGCCGCGCTCCTTGAAAACGTTGCCGAGGTTGCTGTACGCTTCTGCCAGTAATGGATTTTGCTTTATGGCCAAGCTACTGTAATGCGCTGACCTGGAAAATTCAGAAGGAATTTATTGCAGATGAACCGGACACCGAAATACAATTTATCTCTTATAAAATTTTCATCGAAATATTTACTTTTCTAGCCTTCTGCATTGGAAATGAATCGAAGACAGCAACAGAAGAACCCCTGTGTTGTTTGTCTCCTGCCGCCAAAGCTGCATACAGTGTCTTTCTGCGTTTTCATAGTCCCCTGCTTGATATTCCCTATGAGCGAGCTCCAGCAGCCCTGGAAATAGAGTTCGAACCATTTTTACATCCTGCAAATTCTCGAACGTCCAATGTACGTGCAGAGCTCGTTAAAATCGTAGTCGAGCAGTGCTTGGGGGTGCTTCCCTTGTCAAATTATATTCCGCCTCAGTGTTCCCAATTAGCAAAGCTCCGGGTAAAAGTCCCCAGAAAAATCATGTAAGCGCGTCTCGGACGATCGATTTCCATTTAGCTCTTGAATTCGATCCGTCAACGTATTCAACATGCTTCCCCCCCCAATTCCCTCGTCCTGCAATTCTTTATACACCTCCCGCATTTTTAATCCTGCACGTTTTCGGCGCAGAAAGCGGCGAACGTGTAACGAAAACAACGTTAGCGTCTCCAACACGCATGCCCGAGGGGTTAAGTTTGCCGGCGACGAGAGACGCGGAACGGAACGGGAAAAATACAGCGAAAAGAAAAAGTACTCGTGCGTCGTTTTCTCTAGAATTTCGGTCACATTTCGATGGCTCCGAGCTAAATAAATCGGTAGTTTATTATCGACGCAGGGGATGTAGGTCTTCGATCTGTTGCCGTTAGTGTCGTAAACGTAAAAAAAGAATAACAAGTGAGAAAAACATTGACACCGGCGAAACAATGCTGACTCAATGACGAAACTTTTTACGAAATCTTTGACGATAATTAGTTGTTCAACAGTAAAAGAAATGACAGAAATGTAACGATAAATTTCACGAAAAAAAATAACTAAAAATAAGACAGGTTCATCACTGCGAACAATGCGAGAAAAAAATATTCGTACACCGTCGCAGCGTGTCTCGAATTACGGTCCGCCCAGTGTTCGCAATCAACAGAGTTTCGGGTAAAAATCCCTAGAAAAATCATTTGAGCGCGTCTCGGACGATCGATTTCCATTTACTCTGGCCCGACCAATGACGGGTCGCGTTTGGCCCTTCCAAATATTTGAGACGTGCTTTATTTTTCGATTTCTATCGCCTTAAAAACCCGTGTACCTATCACTCGTACTTGAAATTCGAGAAATGTCCGAGAGGAAAACAGCCGGACATGTTACGAAAATATTATGGCCGCGGTACGCATGCCCGAGGGGGTTACCGGCGACGGAAAACGCGGAAAAGGGGTGGAAACAGCACAGTGGAAGGAAAAAGTATTCGTACATCGTTTTCTCGGGGATTTTCGGCACGTAAATTGTTGGGAGAAAGTTCCGAGAGCTACGGTGGAGAACTGTGTCGGTGTTTTACGATAGAAGCTATAGGCGGTGTACGAATACTTTCTTTTCGAGCTGTACGGGGGGTCCAGATAGGTGAATAGATACGAACAGTAAGAATCAACGGCGACGTTTATGGTCTGATTATCGGCGATTGCGATTAGCTCCTTGCCCTGCGTGTCCTGGGTGACGACCAGAAGGTTTTGTCCGTTTTGCCACTCGCCGGTCCCGTTCGTCATCTCATCCGAGGTATTCACAACGGTGCCGATGATCCCATTTGCACTCCTGAGAACTGTCTCCTTTTTCTCCACCAGTCGAAGGCTCATTTTGCTCGCGAGTTCCTCTCGGTTCGTTGCTGTGACCTTCCCGGTAGTTCCGGCATGCGTGCACACGGCCGCACGTAGTCCAAACGCAGTTGCAAAGTCAAGTTCTCGACTAATTTCGCGAGACTCCGGACGCCACTCGCCGAAATACACTCTTAATTGTTTATGTATTTGAATGCCACCTTTCCACAGCGTGTAGCCCACTTATCTTCACTGTCACGTTCCTTTCGATACCGATGCGTTCGTACTTCTGGTTTCTGTATACACTGGCCGAGCCGTGGCAGTGATGGTAGATTCGTGGGCCGTGGGCCGTTCCCCTGAGTCG
>CM052294.1:1740892-1977338 GCA_028455765.1 Lasioglossum oenotherae | reverse complement strand
GCGGTCAGCGTCGATCAGTCGAGCAGGTAGTAACACGGACAGAGTAGAGGTACGCTGGTGTGTGTAGCGCGCGCGTAATCGAACAGGCACCAACACGGGCATGCGCGGCCGACACGGATACGACGGTACGTCAGGGAAGGGGAAACCAGCGACTCAGGGGAACGGCCCACGGCCCACGAATCTACCATCACTGAGCCGTGGTCCTCTACGAGTTACGTTACGACCAGGTTATCCCTGCCACAGCGAGCAGCTCGCTGATTCGTCCGTTTCGCTACTATGGCGGACTCCTGCGTCGTTGCGGCGAAGACGGAAGAGGGAACAGAAGAAGACACCCGGCTCAGGAACGGCGATATCAAACCCAGCACCCTTGCCCTTCCTCGGACACTAACGTATTTAGACCGTTTGTTGTACAATTTTTCCACCGGGAATTTGTACGTACAGTCGGTGTACAAAGTATTCGTACACATTAAAAAAACGAATTGCTTTCTCAAAATTGCACCCAGCAGGTTGAGTTTATTTTCAGACGTTAGAAGGATTAGTTTACTAGCTAATGTGTAAATAATTTTTTCTTTAAATTGTTATTGGTCGCAATTGCGAAGAAAATAGTAAAGGTTACGATTTTTTAATTTTTTATCTGTACCTGTAATGAAAATTTAGAAGGCGCCGTTGGTAGGTCTAAGTAAGTTATATACTTGTACAAAGTTTCATCGAAATCGATCAACGATGTTACAAAATATAATTGATTGAAAATAGCAAAAATTGTAAGAATCTGCGATTTAAATGAATCGCAAACCGTAAATTCAAAGATTTTCACATCTTACAATACCCATAGCTTTTTTATCCGTCAACCAATTTCAATGAAACTTTGTTTATATATATAACTTACTTAGATTTACAAAATACACGTTTTAAATTTTCATTACGGTTACAGATAAAAAATTTGAAAATCGTGGTCTTTACTTGTTCCCTTCATAATTGCGACCAATAACAATTACAAAAAAAATTATTTACACATTAGCTAGTAAACTAACCCTTCTAACGACTCAAAAATACTCAAGCTGCTGAGTCCAATTTTGACAGATTTATTAATGAATAAAAGGTGTACGAATACTTTGTACACCGACTGTATTTGTTTCATCGTTTGTATTCGCGCATACAGAAAAGTATTCATACACCTGTTTTCACAATCGGTACAGTCTTCTGTGTAATAAATATTCCACGTTAGAATTAACCCTCTGCACTCGAAGCAATTTTAATTGCAAGACGTTTCTTTCAATCTAAAACATTCTCATTCTATGTAATTATGTAATCTTTTTTACATTCTGCACACGAAATGCAAATTGATAATTTTTATCGATGCCTCCGACTCAGCATTCGAGTGCAAATGGTTAATCCGCGTTGAATTGTACGTTCGTAATCAATGTTATGTAATCAAATGTACATTAGTAATTACAACTAATGGGTACAGGGTGTTTCATTCGATTTCTGTCACCATTATTGGTCATGGCGAGAAATATCGCAAAAGATAAAATAAATGATTTTGTTTTTAAAGTTCCCTTGCAACTATTTTTGTGATTTAACCATTTTTGCTTTGAATTGTTATGAAATAATGAGTTGGATTAGGGTGGTAGTGGTAGATAAGATGCCTCGTGTATAACTTGGAATTATTGAACAAAAGAAAATTCACCGAGAAAATTCAGAGTTACTCGGGGGTGCGTGTAACTCGTTGTACGTGACTGAGTACGCAACAAAGAAACCAAATTAGTGGTTCTCAACTTCGGTTTGGAAATCCTATTTTTCACGATTATTGAAGTGTTAAATGTCGAGGTATAATACGAAAAAATATCGCTAATTTATTTATATATCGTGTCACGCACTGACAAGCTTAGCTGTTTTTTTATTTTTATTTTATCTATTGCGGGCGACATTTATTCAGTTACGTCCGCGGTGCGGAAGGACAACAGTTCTGTACAAACGATCAGACAATGTTATTATTAGACTGCGAATCTTTATGCATTTATCGCAAAATTGAGTAGATGAAATATATGATTTCTCCTGATTGGGAAGAAGTAATTTAGCTTCGCAATTTAGTTAATTTCTAGTTATTACGAATGACTTGCTGCGTTACGATTGTAACCGTGACTCTCAATTATTCGTTTTTAAAAGACCATTAAATAACCACCGGTAGGTGAACTGATAATGGTACGGTATACATAGAATTTGTTAAGACCATTTAGTAGTTTTTACTGTAAGTGAGTTCCTCGTTTGTTTTATACCTCTTCCCTCACCAAATTAAACAAGGAAAAATTGAAACAGAACCAAGAGCTTAAAATTGGTAAAATTGGAGAAGTAAAAACGAGTATAATCGAGAACCACTGAGGTTTACGAAGGGACGGCTGTCCCCACTCTCTCGCGCGGAAAGCAGATGGAATAAGTACGGAGTACGGAGTGGAATATTCCACCGTCATTTTAACGGAGAGGGGAGTCGGTGAATTGGGGAGCGACAGGCTAAAGATGGTGGCTTAACCCTCGGCTACCAATGCGTGGGTCTATTCGGACCCTATTGTTGAATACTGCCTTTCGAAGGTATGTAGTTGTTTCAATAATAGCAGTACCGTTCGAAATAGGTGGACAAAGACGAATTCTATAGATGCCGACGGTACGACGATATTTCAGGGAAAGCAGGTAGGGACACCCGAAGAAAATTACAATACGCTACAGTGAAACAGGGACCGTTTCGACTAATAAAATGTAAAGTATAAGATCATTGAAATTCAACGATTTCCCAACTTTGAACTTGTTAGTATCAACGCTACAATTTTAGCACAAACGATTCTAATTACGTAATTAACGTAAATATGCATGGATCGTTGGAAATACCGGGTTACTTTCCATACGTATAGAATTCTGCTCGATTATCGCTATTCAGTGACCTGATTTTTATTTATAAATTCGCGAGACATCTGTCTCTCAAATTCCGCGTTCAGTTTTCCAATGATATCGAAAAATTAGACAATACAGTCGTCGAATCATGGACTCGACCGAAGTATGATAAATTGTGCAGATGGCAAAGAGTACAAGTACGCAACAGAAATTGCAAAACCTGTAGAAATACTGTTTTATACTTGTGTTGATCGTTCGCGCGTAAGACCTCGTGCAGAGAGCGAAATAAATATCTATTTACAGGCTAGGGCTAGGCGGACCATCGACTTGAACTTCGCTAAATAATGAAATATCGAAAGTTCCATTGGCGCAGAACTTCGCAAAGATCATCGAGCGAGACTGTACGTACCAACTGTCGAGAGCTGCTGCTGTATGTCGTTCATCTTGAGGATGACGCCGGTACTAGCAATCTGTTGATGGTTTTGCTGTTGTTGTTGCTGCGTTTGTTGAGCTTGCATGATCACGGCCACCATAAAAAAATTTATGCTCGAAACATAACTGCCCGACAGACAGTGGGCGAGAGAGAATTCGACCGATAATTAGCGTTTCGATGGCGCAACGGATGTTCAGACAGAGATCTGAACACGAAACTCAGAGGTTTCGATGAAACCGACAAGGAAAACACAGATACGCGGTGTTTCTTACGTAGGCATGCACTAGCGCAATCTTTTAACGTCCGCCATAATGGATTCTCAAGCCACTATACGTCGAACACTGGCCAGGTCTCAACACGATATAGAAATTACGTAAATGAGTAATTGCACGGGCGTTCGATGTTTTGTTGTTCGAGACTGTCCAATGAAGAAATTCCGGGGTCACGATCAGATCAGCGTTCCGCGAATGACAGCAGTCAACGAGGCGAAAACTCGAGCATAACGTGAGCCACGGGGACACGTAACACGGCCCGACGCGAGAATCCAATCGATGAACGGATTCCGGGTTCGAGACTCGTGCAGCCTCGCGCGCGGGAAACACAAAGCGCATTCAAATAGTTCACAGGCCGACGTGAAATTCAGTGAAGAATCTTGTCTGGACTTCAGAGCCAGAGCTCAGAATCATTCTTATGCTACTGACGCATCCGAAAGTCACGCAAGAACAAAATATAGTCGTAGCTTTTTGTTTCATTTCAAAGATTGCGAGCAGAAGTACAGACAATGAAACGCGTAAATCGGAGCTAGTAGTCAAACAAAAGTGATTGTTCAAAAGGCGAACCTAGTCCTTCACCACCGTTTCAATTATTTATATTATTAACATTATTTTTGTGCAGACGCAAATGATACTTGCCGCTTTTCCCATAAGACACACTGTAAATTTCGACAAGAATCATTTGCTCCAGTCTCCGTTCAAGAATCCGTACAGCGCCATTGTATGCAGCGGCAAAACGTTCAAACTTGTAGCCAACCGTTACCGGCAGAGAAAAATTTGATAATGCCACTATTGTCGAAATTGAGAAGCTTGTTATTGTTAGCACAGTCGGCACCGGTCGGTGTCGGCTGTTAATTAATCGGTAATTAATTAGCAGATGGCAACATTAACAGTTTGAGCGTTTTGCCGCTGCATGAGATGGGGCTGTACGGACTCCTATCCGCAGCAAATGATTGTTGCCGGAATTTACATTGTGTCTTACGGGAAAAACGGCAAGAATCATTCACGCTCGAATAAAAATACGATTTCGATCATTTTCGCTTAATTTATCAGTTGGTTGTTCGATTTGGGTAGAATCGGTATTTCGTGAGACAGAAAAATACTTTAATTGATTGGTCTATTCCTATATCTCGTCCGTGGTAATGCTTTATGAATATTTCCCAAAAATATCAATCAGAACATCGCGCCACAATTTCAAATAATTCTCGTTTAGTATCGATAGCATCCGGTAGCGACAACCACCGATAGTTATCGATAGCACTATCGATTGTGGTCTCCACCGCTATGCGAATGCTCGTGTTCGTGCCGCTTCCTCGTTCTCAGACATTCGCTACAGTTGGTGGCGCGACGTTCTCCCTTTACCTCGAGTAGTTTTGCAAATTAATTATGGCCGAAAACAAAGAGCGTACTTTTATTATGGTCAAACCGGACGGTGTCCAGCGTGGACTCGTCGGCAAGATAATTCAACGTTTTGAGGATAAGGGATTCAAGCTTGTTGCGATGAAGATGGTGTGGGTGAGTAAAGCGATTTATTTAACCGGTACTCAATTATCGCTTGCGATAAAAAGACGTGCATACGTGTATGGCGATACGGCCACGTGGATATGCCGGTTTTTCGCGTGTTAGCTTTTTCAAACACCTGTCGTGTTTCCTCGATCGACTAGCAAGTAGTAATTGCTTCCGTGACCTTCGTTACCAGGCCTCGTGACATTATAATCCTCCACGTCAAGATAAAATGGTCGGAACGGAGCTCTACTCTTTGCGAATCGTCCGCAAAATATGCGAAGGCTCCTAATTGGATTTTGTTATGCTATTTGAATTAATTTCTTAACACTTTAGCTATTGAAAGCGTTCCGGTGTTTGCAAATACTATGTTCATAGAAAGTTCAGTTATATTTTTGAGCATGTATTGTTTCAAATGAAATCGTTGAAGGACTGTTAAGTAACAGATCGTTAAGTGATCGATTGTAATTTAATATTGGCATATAGCCCAAAGATAAAACTAATGATTCAATATATCTAACAGCTTCAATGAAATACTATATTTTATTTTTACCAGCCAACTCAAGAATTGCTGAAGGAACACTACTCAGATTTGTCGAGCAGACCCTTCTTCCCAGGTTTAGTTAAATATATGAATTCTGGACCCGTTGTGCCTATGGTAATTTTCTTTCTTTAACCTAACATATTTGTAGTTGAACTTTTCAGTAAATTTATTATCTTTCAGGTGTGGGAAGGCTTGAACGTAGTAAAGACTGGTCGTGTGATGCTGGGAGAAACAAATCCTAAAGACTCTGCACCCGGAACAATTCGTGGTGATTTCTGCATCCAGGTTGGACGCAACATTATTCATGGATCCGACTCTGTTGAATCAGCGAACAAGGAAATTAAGTTGTGGTTCGGAGAGGAGAAGAAGTCGGAGGTTGTCGATTGGGCTGCCTGGGCAGAGAAGTGGATCTACGAATAAACCTGTACAAAACGATTGTATAGGAAATATTGGAAATTCTGCAACCATTCTTTCGCGTAACAGAGTCTTAATCGTGCATACTGCCATTCAGAAACATAAAAAGAGGAGTCGATGTACATACATTTGTTTGAGATTAATAAATCGGGTACTCGTATAAATTGTTCTTAAAAGAATTATATGTAGATTAGTTTAATTATCGTCTTCTATAAATTGATTGGTATAGAAATAGTTAAGTGCCAGAGCTGTTTTGTATTTTATTATGTCAATGTCGTAAAAATAAACAATTTCACTAACAATATTTTGCGTACAAAAATTTCATCATAATACATTATATGTGTGGATTAATAACTTTCTCCATTTTCATATTTTTACGAGAGTTGCTCTATCTTATACTGGAAGATTTCAGTGTTCTATCTCTCAAGGTTGCTTAAGGTCAACCGAGATGGCAAGTAATTCAAAATAAATATAGTTATCAATGCGCCCTGTGAATTTCCTGGCAGCAAGGCTAGCATTCGTGTGATTCGTAGTCGAAGGTTGAAACAGATACAAAATAATAGTGTATTATCTTTTCAAAAGGATTCTTCCGAACATTTTATATATATATATATATATATATATATATATATATTTATAGTACTTTTAAATAGTTAAACTAGCGATAAAAAAATGAACGAATGGATTCCCGACCTCTTGAATGAGCTCGGCAAAGTAAATGCACATTGTTGCGTAACTTTCTTGTACGAATACTAATTCAGAACCAGAGTTGGGCATTAATCGAGCAAATCCTCAGAATTCAATGGCTAATTTAATCGTCGATCCAATCGATGATTAAACTGCTGCTTTAGAGAGAAAAAAAATGTAATTCCTAAGCTATATTTCAATCGTAATGAATTGCATTAAATATTACCCAACTCTGTTCAGAACTCTGCAGGAACGTATAGTATATTTGTAAGATGTATGCGACATGTTTCTTGTAATGTGCTATGTTCGTGCAGTGTATGTGTGCATCGTACGAAAAAATTCAACACTGTCCAGTGTGCGTCCGAATTTTCGACTGTTCTTGAAATCGTTGTCAATCGATGCAAAAGGACTTTCTTTTTCGTATCTGCGTCATAATCGCCCACGCAATTACGCGTGAATCTCGTCGTTGATGCTTTGCGTACGTCGGCGTAGAATTAATTATTACAGTTTCCTAGATACGCGTTGCACGCCGGACAGTAGTGGTTCTGCGTCATGCAGCTGTCGATACAGTATGGACAGGGGACGCAACACCATAATCTGCAATCACAAATGAATCCTATTAGATTTCTTGAACAGTTCTAAGCAAAGTCAGAAACAAATTGCAACGATGCATCCATCGTAAGTAGACTGCGGACATTTATGCAATTTTTAATTTTTGTAGACAAATTTGAAAAGAGTGGTATCAAATAGAATCTCATCTTCAGTGGCAGTGGCCGTTTTAAATACAAAATTAAATCAAAACCATACCAAATTCTATTGAATTTCGTATTCTAATATTTCTTGAAAATCTCCATACGCCATAAATTGATATAGATCCGCAGTCGAATCATAACGAATCGTTGTCCTCGAGTGGAAAAAATTAATTGTAGCAGTAATATAATTACCCGAATAGACAAAGAACCAGCGCGAACAAGTGAGTTTTCGTGGAGGTTTCGTTTTCTACTCGCGTGCTAATTTGCGCACGACAATGGGGACAGGTCATCGCTTGCGACGTAGGACCAAATGCTTGAGGTACGATGACCACACCTGCAACATTAAAACCATTATTTTAGCAATGCGACAATCTAATACATTTTATCAGATCGCTAAATTCTTTCGTTCTTCACAAGTATTTATTACTAAAAAGTGTCCGCGCACATTACTTGCCCTGGCATATATATCTATATATAAATATACATATCGTATGTATATGTATATGTACATATAGTATATGGCGTTTTTCGTCTTTGTCTAAAAGGTTTTTGGCCCTACCTGGGACCGTACAAATAAGCTTACGTGGTTGTGGACGTGGAGCGGGGGCGGAGTAAACTCGACCGTCGCGTTGCATCGCCTTGTGTTTACGTGAAGCGAGGTTAATTTAGCATATATATTCTTGCGCACGTACTTGTAATACAATATTCCAATTAATAAGAAGTGTGTGTGAGTGATTTGATAACTTCAGCCACTTCTCTCACACACACAATTCTGTTGGTGAGATTTGTCACTGCCATTGCACAGGTAAGTGTTTATTTTATATTCATTCATGGAAACATGACGGAGGTTGGAGGGAAAGTTCTGTCGTATTTTAATGAAAACATTTGAATCAATTTATAAAAATATACGTTTCATATTATTCGATGATATAATTTCCATTATTTGTAACAACATATATGTTTCTCAATGCCTCACTAGCAACATGTGTTTTCGATTTACAAAACAATATTACCTGCTTATTTAAAATACGACAGAACTTTGACTCCAACCTAATGTATTCGTGCTGAAAAATCTTCCCGTTTATTGGACAATGCTTTTCATCAAGAAATTGAGAGATTAAAGGGACACCCAGTGCGATAAGTATGATCGACGTTAGAAGAACAGAATGGATCAAATTTTTAAAACTGTGATCGGGTCAGGTTTCCATAATTCGTTTTACGCGCCTTTGCGCTTCATCGGCTTCTGGATTACGCGTGAGTGCTATCTACAATTGGATCAAAATGAATTGGCCGTCGGAGCTCCAATCCTGGCATTCTAAGTAACCACTTAGTTTCTTTCTAATTGCTTCATATTTTTGAAAATGTCTGTTTTCACTATCTTGGGTATATTCCCTTCCTACCAGCATTACATAATAATGGAAGATATACATATACAGTTGACTTTGATCGGTAACAAGTAACAATACCGCGGGTATTTTGAAAATCTAGATATCATTCACATACGTGGCTGATCATCGATATATCCTGGTGGAGCACTATAACTTGGCGGAGCACCATAATTAGATGGTTGTGGTGGTGGTCCTGTTGTGAAACCTGGTGGAGGTGGTGGCATGCTCTTCTCCATGGCGAATGTTTATCTGAAAGAAATAAACAAATTCGTTATAATATATTCAGCATTTTTGCGAGATTTTTAAACACAATGTATACGTAAATGATGGCACACAAAATCGGAGTAACTATTTTACGAACGGACCAATCGACTTCAGCTTTTCTGCCAAGCTAAATGAATTAATTTCATTCATTTCGTTCATTTCGTTCGTTTCATTAATTTCATTCTTCGTTTCATTCATTTCATTCTTCATTTCATTCATTCATTAAAAACAGTAGTAAACGTTGCTTTTCACACGTACGTCCATTCGTAAAATGTCGTTCTGATTGATAAGTGCGTGCCATCAATTATGAGACTGACTGTATGCTCAAAGAAATGTACGAACGTACAGTTTTGCAATCTCGATAATCGTAGATTAAACAATTTGAACCCTTCATTGAAGCAGATGAACAGCGTGAAGAATTAAGGAGGAAGTTGTGGCTATAATATATAGACGCTACGCTGACGTGATCGAAAACGTGTGGTGGAAAACACTGATAACAGTGTCTGTAATACTATACAGACGAATTTATATAACACGAGTGACTAACAAAGCTCGCGATAGAGCAGTGTGACTCATCGTTCCATATCATCGGAATTATGGATGCAACCTGCACAGCAACAACGACAAAATACTTCAAATACTTTGCAAAATGTATTTGATTGCTCTATCTGTTGCATTGTTGGCGAACGGGGCTTCGTGTAGATATAATATCGAGCAAATAGGATACTAGGATAACCTGATCGTTCCCCTATGCATTTCATTCGACTTTCTAATGAAATGTAAACGCGTTTCTGTGCTGAAGCCTCGACCAGGGGATTCTACAACGCTAAACGTGCCAAGCACTAAAAGTTTGTGGTAAATGTGTTGCCTTATAAGTAGACAGCGCGGATTTGTAATTTAAAACAGTAATAACGTTAGAAAAATTTAACAATACTCTTGTACAATTTTTAACCCATCAAGCATATTAAGAAAGAAACTAAATTTCCATTTCAGTCCAGTTTGTGTGTTGCAATTCTGGTAAAAAAAATTTTATATCGCATACAGATCCGCTGTCTACTTATAAAAATGGCAACACTGCATTTATTGGGATTGTCCGTAATTCTCAACAACAATTATCAACGACGAGTACGTTTATATTTCATTATTTTCTATAAATGAATTTTGATAATTTCAGTAATAGTATAAGTTGCAAAAATTGAACCAACGACTAATATCGTTAATAGACTTTCAATAGATATGTTTAGTTAATAGATTTAATGAATAATAATTAAACCACATTAATTAATTGTACACCCACTGTATATGAATTTGTATCGATTTTCAGAAATCGAAAGTGAAAATCGATAAGATTTTATCGCCGGTCGGTGGTACAGATCGCTGTCGGAATTCAAGAGATTCGAAATTGAAAAAAAATCATTTTTCAAATGCAAAAGTCCACAGTTCTTCTTGTCATTTCTTTAGACTGGTACTTGTCTGCACGGTTCTTGCGCAATGTAATGTACACTATCGCTAGCGTCTGTCGTATCCAGATATAATTTCAAAAAGAAATCTACACTGATGCAACAAGTAGATTTCCCATCTTGACAGTGACGTCATCCTTCGAGTTTGTCGAATTATCAGCTGCAATTAGCGTCGAGTATCTTGATAACATGCCGCAATCCTCTTGTACCTTTGCGCGCATTATCGGTTAATGAATACAATAAACTTGTCGTACAAATTTTACATTCTTATCCAATGAATTCTAACGATTTACAACAATCAGCCATTGATACAATTCTACTTTCTAACGGTGGAGATTTACTAAATATGTAAATAATATGCTGCAATAACTTTTATTTAAACCGACGGCGATACGTGTTTCGTAATAAATCAGCATGCAAAACGTTTCACAGCGAGTACGGCGCGTTATCAGAGTAATTCATTCTAATATTGACAATTCTTTAAAGACAATGCCCCGCTCACAGTACGTTCGCTTCGGTGAACAGGCTTGGAGAAAGTGGATCGTTTGAATGATGAAATTCAATTGAGAAACAACCGGTGTTTGAAATTCTATGCGTGTTGGTTATTTTAATGAGCTTTCGCTGTGAACAAGTCTATATGTATTTTGGAAATGAAGCACGAAAACTAGCTCGCACATGCATCGTCTCATGAGAATGACAATATTGAATTTATTTAGAATGTTCGACACATTTTTTCCTATGAATTTCAAATGTGAAATCTGAGGCCGATGCTCATCCTCAGGAGCAGTAGCATATTTGTATGCGTTAGTTGAAAGTACTCGCGATGGAACAAGAGCCATTTGTATAAATGGCATTCCCATAACCATAGCAATAAAATACTTATGAGCGTGAGTATTAATCAGCCCAAGATAAATTCATTCGATTAATCATGTTATTCTCGCAATAAATCGTTTGCAGTTCGTAAAGATGCGAGGTCGAATCGATCGCTGTAATCCGTCTAATCACTAATCGATCGGACATGTTCGATAGGATCTTTTTCCCTGGAACACATCGGAGATTCGTTATCTGTTTCGACAAAGCTACCAAGGATACAGGTGATAGCAGGTCGATAAGATACAAGGGGATAAACAAGTGTCACGTTTCCGAAATTGTCGAGCTTTCTACGTATTCCCTGTAATAAACTCACTCGTCAAAATGTTTCCCGAACGAGGGAGCGGTTTCGTCGAGACACGATTTTATCGCCGATCGACCGCAGTTGCACACGAGCCTCGCGGTTTTGACTCCCTTGTCAACACGCCGCGTGTTTGAAATTCGTCAACGCGATACCGTGCGCCGGAAGTGCCACGGTTTCGCGCTGATAAGTCCAACGTTTCTCACATTTTTCGTCGTTGCCTCCCGATCTAAATTCTTTCCCTCCGGCCACCGAAAATATTTAGCCCACCTTCTATAAAGTGGGACGAAATTTCTCACTCTTGAATTTCTTTCTTCTCGATACTTATTTTTCCCCCATTAATGCTTTAACCCCTTATTGCCGTAACATTGTTTTCAGAGTTACAGCGATTAAAACGTCTTTATCCCGCAAGAATGTCGTAAAAGAGAATTATTATTTCATTTAAAAAGAATGGCGTAACATTTACGTTTGTTAGACTTTGTTTAAAATCTTCGTCACGCGTGTGACTCGTCAAAACACGACAAAGAGTTAAACATATTTTATGTTCCAACACGTATTCCAGAGAATTCTGTTGGACTTTTCAGAGCCTATAAGTAGTCGGTACTCTTCTGTTAGGTGCTTTTAATCCTTGACTGCATTCATCCATCTTGGTCGTAAACATATTTTGCAGATAAGGAAAGAAGTGTCTCGGAGAGAGAGAGAGAGAGAGAGAGAGAGATTGGGAAATCCTGCACAAGTGCATCTTCACAATCTCCATAAAATCAAAACGCTGCGGCGAAATAGGTTTTTGTTGTTTTCGCCAGTGACACAACTGGCTGGAGATTCATAGAACTCGAGGACATATACTATAAAACAGGAATGGTGGCGCTCTGGAAAGACCGAATTGGCCAATTCTGCACAAGAGCATCTTTACAATCCCAATAAAAGTTTATAATACATACTCGCTCAGAGAAGAAATGCGCGAATTTACAGAATGCATTATTTTATTACACCTAATAAAACGTCGTGGTGAAACAGGTTTTCATTATTTTTTTGCGACAGTGACGCACGTGGCTGAAGATGTATACGTAGAACTTGTGCGACAATGGTCACGGCGCTCGGAAAACGATCTTGAACTTTGTCATTACATCTCTACCCTTTTTCCAGCGGGATTTCAAAAATTGCAGAATATTAGAGGACATCGATTGCGGCGATTTAACAATACGTTGTTGTTGCTTCGATAATCGTGCAGATTTAGCCGAGATTTTGTATACACCGAACAAGATTGTATCACCGTACGGAAAGACCGAGAAAGAAATCGAGAACCCTCAGTCTTGATGGAACGTTTTCTTGCACGGTGAACTATCGAAGCCGGTTGGCGCCGCGAAAGGAAGATAAACGACTTTTGATAAATCGGTAGATGAGAAGAATCTGGGAAAACGGGAAGAAAGCGAACGAAAAGAAATGTCGCGTGATAGAAACAAATACTAAACAGAATGACGTAACAACACTGTGGAGACTTCTGTAGATTTTGCGATACCCTATACTCGTGGAACACTCTAATTAACAGAAACACGAGCCTCGAGAACAAACTTTGCGTGTTTTGCCTTCGTCTATCTTGCTTGACCGCCCTGGCAACCGGTGTCGGCAGATTAGGGGAATTCATTCAAATTGGAGGGAATACAATTACCCTCTCCCTGTGGCAATCACGTGACATTGTCACACATGCGCGACAAAGACGAAAAGCGTCACGTGACTTGGGCGTGGCGGAAACTAGGAGTAATATTATTATTGTAGAAGAGGACTGTTATCGTAGAAGGGGATGGGTGGAGTGGGAAACAAGTCTCAATCTGACGACACTGTTGGCAACCAATATTTCCACGCGGAACACAACCCTATGGAGAAATTGTATCCCAGCCTTCTGACGGCCCGCGAAATTTCTGTTTACGATCCCCGAAGAACGTACGAAAATGTTTTGCTCGCCCAGAGAAGCTGCTCTTTTGTTTTCGCCGCTATTTTTATAAAATCTGATACTCTGCCTCTGACAATGACGTTAACGCGACAATTCGTATTCAAGGTCTACAATTCAATAGCTGCGCCGGGGCGAAACCTACCGAGTTTATCGGTTAGAATCTTAGCGACACCAATTTTAATCTACGCGAGACGGTTGAACAGACGAAACACGTCCGCACACCGTTATCGCAAAGAGTAAATACTCGATTTCAGGCCGTACTGTTTTCAGAGTGCAGCGCTCCTTTCTGGAATAAATTGACGGAATACCGTTCGAAAATAGACTCTTGTTTCAAGCAGGCACTTATGCCAGTTTGTAGAATACGATAATATGATAACTAGACTGCGGATCTTTACGCAAAATAAAAAATGTTCGTATCGATTGCAGGACACTGGAGCTAAATACCTTCTTTTAATTATTACATTCATGTCGTTAAATATTTTTAAATATTTTCTTAAATCTGCGCAGTCTAATGATAATCCTTATTGGAAACCGGAATATCGAAATACACCGGTATGACGTCATACTTGACAACCATATTTGCTAAATATATTTCATTATCATTGATCAAATTTACCAAAATGTTTGAAGGTTGTCAAGATTGAAATTTCGAAGGTGCTCCGTTATATAACCGTCGATTCTGGAACGTAGTGTAGTACATTGTGTTTTTGCTATTTATTTCGGTAAACGTTATCGCGCTCCGCGACTTTACAAAAAGACCACTGTGATGCAGACCACGACTGCCTGAAAACAGAGTCAGAACCGGTACCCAATCAAGGACAGCCACTTTTTGAATCGGATTCAAGACACGATGCTTTTGCTGAATTTCTAAATAAACTTTTAGTAACAATCTTTCTAGATATCGGCATGGCACTCGACGTGTAAACCGACGCACAACTTTATCCGGGACCGGAAGTGTCGTATAAGGCGAGGAAAACGGCGACCGACTTCTTCCGCATGCAACAGCCACTGTTTTGAAGTGTATTTCGGTGCATCGACAGATCGACGCGTCGAACAGAAGGAAACCGTATTCGATTCTTGCTGACAATTCGGCGCCGGTTACAGTCTAAAATTAACGTCACATGTACACGTAGCGCTTACCTGTTGCAGGGAACGATGCACACACTATATATGTATACACGCGGCTAGGCTCGTGAGCTAGTATACTATGCACGCGGTCGCGATGGTAGAACCACGATCACTGACCAGCGTCGTCTGTTCGCAATCGATTTCCCGCTGCTCAAATTTTCTATATAGCCATGCACGCTATCGCCGGTGTCCGAAGGTGGGAGGCGTCACTGTTTCGAATCGCAGTTCTGAGAATCGCAAATCCACACTGTACCGGGGACGCGTACGTTTCGCAGCGTCTGCGATCTCTCCTCCGGATGGCCAATCTTTCTCCCACAAAAATACTGCTCCTGATTTTTCCTCTTGCGATTTTATCGTCTCTCCCACTCTCCCGAACATTGCCAGACGTGGTGACAAAGTTTTCCATTTTCGAACGTGTATCGATCTCGATATCGATTGTATTTCCTTATTTTGGAAACGGTCAATGCCTTGTATAAATAATGATGAGTGGACATCATTTTCAATCTTGTATTAACCCTTTGCACTCCTTTGTCGAGTGTGACTCGACATCAGAGAAAGAAAAATGTAAATAAAACGTGTTTCTATATGTATTTAGCTCTCCCTTTATTTATTTAATTGTCTCATTTTTTAGTTAAAACAAATACAAGTTCCACAGATATAAATTGTACAAGAAACTTTGTAATTGGTAAACAAAATTGTTTAAAATAGGTAGCAGTCGAGGAGCTGTCCTTTAATGTAAATTTCAAATAAAATGCTTAAGATAGTAGGCAGTTGTTGGCAACAAAATTGAAAAATAATTCGGAGTGCAAAGGGTTTATCAAGAAAAACTTTCGCTTCACTCCAGTTCGTTGCAATACAGGTACAATATTTTTATTTTGCATGAAGATCCGCTGTCTAATGATAATATGTATTTCGTTATGTATTTTGGAAATGGATAATGCCTTAGACGAATAATGATGAGTAAACAGCGGATTTTATGCGTTTATGATACAAATGAGGAGGTGTAATTAAAAAAATTAAAACCATTAGGAAAATTCAAAAATACTGTTTCATTATTTTTAATCTATTAAACATATTGAGAAGGAAAATAAACTTCCACTGTATAATGATGAAATGTTTGTGTTACATTCGAAAAATATACGAAATCTTTAACTTTGATTTACCATCAAATATCAGTATCCATATACCTGTACATGTGACCGCGGTGTAACATTCAACGTGTTGAATCGAAATGAGATTATTCACAGTTTTTTGTATTTAATCATTCGGTGGAACGTAGACGTAAAGATACGTTTTTTCTGTTCCAGGAAAGTGTCGAGGAAACTGTGACGTACACATTATCAATATTTTCCTTGTACAAAAGAATTATTTTTCGCGGCAACTAACCAATCATTTTTTCGCTTTATTGTTCCGCACGACGCATGCTGGTGTAAACTGCATCGCATCTATATTGATTGCAACAAAGCAGTTGATGCACGAGTTTTATTTCTTTCGTGTTGCGTTTATCCGAGCATTTAGAATAAAAAATTCATCCAGTTTCTCACGCTAATGTCTTATTAATAAACTGCGATAACCCAGATAACCCAGATTTAAATTTTGATCTCGACCCTAGAAATCAATATATAGCAAACACAAGTCTTAGAACGTTGATTTGATACATCGGTGGAAATTGTGTGTTCGTAATCACGATCGGCTAGTTAAGTTTGAATGTACTCGCGTTTTTTTGCCGTGAAATTGAATTAGTCATCAACAATACGAGTACATGTGTACCGTATGTTAGTTTCATTGAATGGGTGTGATATTTCGTTAAAAGTCGCAGAAGTTGATTCCGAGAAAATAATCTCGCGTTGATATCGATAATCGGAAAGTGATTTCGAAACGGGCAGCGTACGACAGATAATGATCACATTTTGCGATTAGAACTCTGTAATCTTGATTATGTAAATCATTGTTCTGTATAAATATATAAAGTATCTTGATTAATTTTATACATCGATAACTAAGAATTAAAGGGATTTAAGGAATTGAAAGCTGGGGTCGAGAATTCTGACAATGAGCTGCATGAATGAGGTTGACAGAAATACATCAAGTATGTGCGTTCCAACTAATGATGGATAAGACTAAGATGCGATAACGAATGACATGTATTTAGTTATGACTAGTAGGAATGCGTCAATGTTTCATTTACTCACCTTGTGTTGTACCGCGAGGGTGTTAACACCATCCGAATATTTTTCAATCCTTGATACATACACTAACGAGCATAACTGATTCAACACACTTTAAATCAGAATAACTTTTTTATGAATGGACCAAATGACTTCAATTTTTCTGTAAGGCTAGAAGAATTAGTTTAGTAAATGACGCCTAAAAAATATTTTGAAAAAATGCATTTGGTCGGAATTGCGAAATATTTTTTAGACTTCATTTACTAAACTAATTCTTCTAGCCTTTCAGAGAAATTGAAGTCATTTGGTCCATTCATAAAAAAGTTATTCTGATTTAAAGTGTGTTGAATCAGTTATGCTCGTTACTATACATAATTTAACTATTTCTATCTATAGTCGCCGATGGACAACAAATAAACAACTCGATATTGCAGTGTTTCATCTATATTTGATGATTTATTTACGCTAAGTGTTTCCACGATTGTTGTTGCATCAAAACTTAAGGTATATTCAGGCAGTCGTTTCAATTTGACAATTTCCTCTGTGAATTTGTAAGAACTATTCCATCCGAATCATAAATAGAATACAAAAATATATACAAAATATGCGATAAATCTCTTAACGAGCGTAATTTGCGAAGGAACCCAGCAGAAATCGAAATGCTCGCTCGAGGCGATCGATAAACTAATTTGTAACGACACCAAACACAAAACTGCTCTCGCTGTTTACCCTGAATCACGCGATCACCGTGCAATTCGCTTCTGTTCAATTAGTCCTATGCAACCGTTCAATTCCCGCTCTAATCGACTCGTTTCGTTCGAAACTCACGATCTATTTGGTATTAACATTACAAGCGTATACCGTTGTATACAAAAACATCGAAATTCCTTCTTGGACAACACTTCGCTACGGGAACACGAGCTTTCGAAATTTCACTCGACGCCAGCAAAAAGGATCGTACCGTTCAACATTGTTCGATAACATTGCGATCTATCGAGAGAACCGGACGGTCGTCCAATTATTCTAATTACGTTTCAGCGTACGTACCCTTACCGTACAGTACTATGTTCTTTGGCTAAGACAACAACTCACCCTAACAACAACAGTACAAAGACAACAACGTAAAACGTGTCACGTGAACAATAAACGTCGTTTTAACATCGAATTGGAAACAAGTCGTTTTAAAAATTTCCGTTCAAACTTTACTCTCGATCAACATACCCTTCCATCCATAAAGACACGATTAATATCGCAATTACGCGCCGGAATCAATTCGATCAATTGTTCGTTCGCGATAACCGTTCCACGAAATTCAATTCCTACGTGATTTTACTTGGCTGACACTAATTGGCCAAACTGTTATCACCTACGGATAGTAAACCTATTAGTAAAACGATCGGAGAACGACGATCATCTGCGAGGAAAAGTTTCTATCGAGTGTCACTCGAAATCTGTGGTCATTCACGCGTTCCCGAATATTAATAACTACAGCTTTACCGAACGAACTCGAAGTTTGTAGGAGGAGCTACAGGGATATACTGGGCAGAGCTAAGAACATGCTCAAAGTTCGTGGGCAATTTACTTTGGTTGCTAAAAGAATTGCCTAGCTAACTCGGAGACTATAGGAGGAGCTAGAGGGAGCTAGTGAGCGGAGTTAAAAACGTGCTCAAAGCTCGTAGGAGGAGCTACAGAGAATTAGCGCACTGAGCTAAGAGAAATTCATGCAGAAGATAAGCAAATTTTATTGTACTTGCTATTGTATTGCCTGAAGATTTTGAAGTTTGTGTAAGAACCTAAAGGAAACTGTGATGAGCCTAGTTAGGAAAATTGATGGGAGGAGTTTCCGGAAAGTACAACTAGTGACATCGCGGCTCGGCGCTGTAGCGGCCAATCGAAAACACCTTTGGAAGCAATAGCCTTGCCTGTGCACCAATGGGCAACATTCCGAAGCAAATGGGCGGTGGTGGACACGCCCAGTGTGTTTCAGCGGCACATGTGCGCTACAGACCCAAGTTCCGCTCGGTTTAGCTATAGAAAGGGTTCGTTCGCGATGCGAATATATCAATACGCTGGCAGTTTGTCGGATTGGTATCTACGTTTTCGACGGTACTCGCGAGGAATGTTCGACGGTGCTCTCTCACCGATCAAAGCGGACGATTTCGATGGATCGAGGCCGATAGATATAATATAGAGGGAGAGAGAGACAGAGGGCGAAGAGAGAGCGGGGGCACTAAATGTCACGGTGATTTCGCACTACGTGTTTCGTGCACGGTGCCTTGACGCAGTTCTCAGTCTTCCGAGTTTCTTTACGAGGAACGATCGGACGCGGACTTGCTCTTCGGCTTACGGCCGAGTAGCTTGCGAAACGATGAGGTCCATCTGGACCGCATGAACGCCGCCGCGCTTTGCTGCTCGTCCGGCTCGCTGCAGCTCAACGACTCGCTGATCTTCCTGCTCTTGCCGCTGCTGCTGCTCGTGCTACTACCCCCGTTGTCGTAGCATCGCGATCTTCGATCCCCGATTTCCGAGGAGAACCTGTAACGATCGTCTCGTGTTAGTACAAGGGCTCAACCATTTATAGGTTCCTAGCTACTCCTGATTTGTATAAGGCGGGTCACCTAACATTACAATTGCAATTACAATTGCTTGCCAATTACTGTAATTTGGAATTGCAGAAATACAATTACATGTAATTGTAATTGGAATTGCAATTACTTTCGCTTAACCAGTTTTGCGGACCACAATTACAATTACAGTGATTCGTCAAGTAATTGCAATTACCAATTACAATTACATGTAATTTTAATTGTATTTCTGCAATTCCAAATTACAGTAATTGGTAAGTAATTGTAATTGAAATTACATTTTGCCCAACTCTGGTAAATGTATGAACAAACATTTCCGATAAAAGTTGGTAGGTGACTCTCCCTGTATAATTGTCGAGGAGGGTTGAGAGACCACGAACCCTGAATCGGATGAGAAGGCCCTAGCCGTGGCTGGAGCGCTAGAATTCGCCGACGACAACGAAATCTCAGCGACCGGTGTGCTGGGGTACGCCTCGTCGTCCGAAGCGCTGTTGCTGCTGGTCGTGCTACTACTGCTGCGGTTGCTACCAACGGCACTGCTGTCCACGCTGGAATCGTCGATGAAGCTTATCTCTCTGTCGGCCAACGGCGAACTGGTCCTTTGTACGCGCGACGTTGACGTTGACGATGTCGATGTCGGCGTTGCGCTGGGTCGCAGCCAGGTGCGTAGATCCTGCAGCGGCGCTTGAAGGCACTTGAAAAGATTGCCGCTGAAATGTTCAAACATTTACTTCAACTTCCGGTTCGAGCTTTTAATCCTATACGACTTATACGCGGCGCTCTCCACTTGTATCGCTTTTGGAGTTCTTGGCGGCAATTAATTATCCGTTGAAAAAGTGCAACATCAATTCCTACGTTTCGTTGACTCATATAATGCTCCCATTTCTCCATAAAACGTGGTAATTACGTTCTCGTCGCGGCCATTTTACCCACGGTAGAAAACTGGAGAATCGAGCTTGATATTCTATTTGTTAACAAGGTGATTTGAAATTATGCACCGTGTCACGGACATACATAGTTGAGAAATTTGAAATTTATGTTCCGGCGAGAAGATGCCACCGGCTCTACGATTTTTCCTGAAGCCTACAAGCTTTCTATAGTCCCTACAATTTCTCCCTGTACTCCGCAAGTTTTTCCACAGGCCTTACAATTTTTTTCTCGAATCTTTTGCAAGTCAGCGCGCATCAGCGCAAGGTCAAGCTGCACGCTTATTCGCAGAGAATTCCAGAAGCGTCACAGGACGCTGGAAGAGCAAGGAAGAATGATGGAACGGTGGACGTACTCGTCGCGATAGTCATCAATCTCGGCGAAAGTGCGACGCGCGTACAAACAAACGGAACACCGGCGACGACGGCGGCACGACGTGGCGTGAAGAGTCGCTGCTCGCAGATGCCTCGCAGCGTGTCTCAGTGTAATCGTCTCCCGGGTCAGGGCTGCGACGCCTTCCTCTCGTCTACGTCTTTCTTCTCCCAACTCGCCCTGCTCCACCCGTAGCTTCTCCTTCAGCACTTCGTTCTAGAAATAGAGAACGAGAAACTCATTACTCCAGAAGAAATCCCTTGAACCTTTTGATATTTTCTTTTAAGAATGGTATTTAACGGAAAACGACCGAGCTTCTCTCATTGTCAGATGTATCGGTGGAGCTACTCGAGAGGTTGCTAATAGGCTTCCGGTAGCTAAAGCGTTCAAGTCCGCAGAAGGATCGTTACGTTCGCAACAATCTATCCGCGGGTGGGATGAAGATGGGACGACAATGCGGCGAACAAAGCGCGATTAAGGCAAGAGACCGGCGGCTTATTCACAGCTAATCGAACTCGATGAAGGCTGCTGGCCGGTCATTTATCTAAAACTAAAACACAGTGGCCTTATTTTCACCTCTCTCTCGAGAGCGTCCCGCTCGGCGCGAATCACGGTGGCCTGCCTGACGACATCCTGTCGTGCCCGTTCGAGAGTCTGTCTGGTAATCTCGTTCTGCGCCAGTTGCATCTGCAGCCGACGCAAAGCCACCTCTCGCTGTCTGTCCAGCCGATCCCGCGCCGCCACACAGTTGTCCCGTTCGCTCTTCGCTCTTTCCGTTTCTTCCTCGAGCCGCAGGCTCCGCTCCAACTGCAGAAACAGCTCATCCTCTTTGCCACGAAGATCGGTCTCGCAACCCTCCAACCGCTTCTCCAGGGTGCGTCTCGTCTCCTCCAGCTTGTCCCTCTCGGCCTGCAAACAAACCAAACGAAAACGTCAGAAAATTAAGCCTTCTCGCCTACGCGAACTTATCTCAGCTCCCACTATCTTTTCGTGAGCCTCGAAATATTTGCTTAAGCTCTAAAACTTTATTGCTAGATATACTGGCATTTTTTTTAGGATTCCTACAATTTTTTTCTCAGGTTATACGCTTTGCTATGGTTCCAAAAGTTTTTCTGCGAGTTACTGGTGTCCACAAGTTCCCCGTTTTCATAGCTCGTACAATTCATGTATGATAATGCGAATGTTCGTAAGCTTCCGCAGGCTGATAACGAAAGATGTCGTCAAGCCACGACCCAGTTCCTAAATCGTATCGTCTAACAAGAGTACCATTTGCAACGTGACCTCGTAACGAACATGACTTCATTCTCTTCGGCGACCTCGCCTAGTTTGCGAATCGAAAATGGCACCGTTCGTATCATCGCGTCTGGAGTTACCTATAGAGCTCGACAATATTCCCCGACTACAATTTACAGTTATAAATTACATCTCGGTAGCAGCTCGTCGAAGAAAGGCTAAGATTATCCACTAATTCTTATCACAAACTTGGATTTTCATAAAAAAAAACATCGCGGTACTAGCGCACAGAAAGTCAGCGAGTTTGCGTTAAAAAGATCGAAGCGTTTCCTATTCTTGGCAACTCGTGCGCCAAGGACAAGATCATGCTCCGTTCACTTCCGGCAGGCCGATTGCGTCCGTGCCGTTCAATATTCCCTCTGATAATATTTAACCATCGATCTGGGCGCAAGAAAGACCGACGAAAAATTCAAGAGGTGCTTATCGCCTGCTCGATTAGATATAGCGAGGCAGACAGAGCCGGGCGACCATTCCTCAGCGTAATCCGAGAGAGCTAGGAGAATCTCGAAGCGAACGTTATCAGCAGCGGTTGTCAACCGTGTTGCTTTACCGCGAGCGGATTAGAGCCGTGAGTTAACCGAGTTAATAGACCTAATTAAAAAAGCGGATGGTAGAGAACGCGGTATATCCAGCATTGCATCTAATTTCATGGCCGGTGCCTCGAAATGCATCCGCGTCTGCTGAAGAAGCCTCCAAGCGCGCGCGCGCGGATGTTTGCATTTTTGCATGCTAGAAAGAAAGGCTTCCTCCGAGAGAAGAGGCTCTTTCCGCCGGTTCCGACCGTGGATTCCATTGTTCCGAGCAGTCCTCTCGGAAGCGTTTTGCGGATCGCGTAAGCGTGTCCGCGTATTTCTGCACGATGAATCACTAGAACGCCCCGCAGCGCCGATCGAAACGCGCAACCAACGTGCAATTAAATCGGGCTTGCGTCATCGAGTCTGCGGATCTCTCTGCAGACCTCTGCAGGTCGATCCGTTGGCAATCGTGTCGACGATTACACTCGGCAGATCGTCAAGCGATCCGAAGAATTTGGAAACAGCGTTGAAGGGAAATGGTCTAATTTTTCTTACTGTTAGATGAAATTATGTATTCCTCAGATCTGCCGAGCAAATTTACGCACCGGAAGATCGGTCCAACACGCGAGGAGAGTGATTAAAAGAGGTGTATTCTTCGGTGGCACCCTGTTGAATAATTAATAGATCGAGAAATCGTCGCGTCATCGCCGAGGGTTTTCTCGGAATCGTGAGAAACTTGTTCGTCGGATTGCGTAAATGAGCGACGATCGATCATAGAAGACGCCGGGTCGCATACAAGCGCAAACAGGTCGTCATTGATCATCGATTCGATCCTCCTAGACGATGGCCATCGACGGCGGCCCACGTCTGGCTCGAGTTAACACGGCTTCAAACAAGACGGCGAGGAATCAATCGGCGTGCCGCTCCTCCCGATTAAGGCGAGTACACACCGGTCGCTCTTATTCCGCGCAAATATTGTACGTATTTTTACATCGCACGCCTTCAGCCAATAGCTCTTTACAATTATAATATTCTATTAAATGTATCTGTTTGTTAGATATGAGAGAAATATATGTCACAGAAAATTTGACCACAAGCACCGAAATGAATTTAATTCTCTATAAAATTTTTGTACACAAGTTACACAACTTTAATCGTGTAAAAATTATTGTGGATAATGGAATGGCAATTTCTCGAAAGGCAATCGAGGAAGGTGTCATGGGATCGTTTTAGCGGCGCGCGTGAAAAAATCTACGGGAAATGATGTGTCACACGTTAAAAAAAATTTTTTTCCGCGCGAGGTATTGGAGAAACCACAATTTTCTTGAAATTGTGCAAGTTTAACGAATTCTTTCAAGGTTAAAAAACGTTCGTACCACGATCTCCATAATTATCCCATATTCTGCAAAGTTTCAGCTTTCATTTAAAAAAAATTTAATCTCTCCATCTCATTTTTATCGAAAGTTCGTTGATTTTGACACAGATTTCGTCGGTTTGGCCCATAGTGCGGTGTCCAAGTGTGGATTCGGCTTAATCCACTTGAGTCTCGAGCAGCACCGCGCTAGATGCCGCATTGTAGGTCAACTTAGGTGGGTAAGCCAGCCTCGAGAGGTTGATGAACGCCATCCACGGGCTGGATCGGTGCAGACGGCGAAGAGTTTCGCGGGCGGAACGGAAACGACCGCCAGGAAACCGAAGAAAGTCTCCAAGACGAGAAAAAAGACAGAAACAAACACACAGTCGAGAGAAAGACAGAGATGGAGAGAAACAAAAGGGGTAGGGATAGGAGACACGTCGAAAGACAAGACGCGAGACCGCAGAAGGAAAAACGGAGTAACGAAACGTAACCGATTCGTCTGTTCTAAGCTTTTTTTCCCTCTGCGAGCCACGATCCTCGGGTCTAGGCTGGTTTTGCTGGCTGCGAGCAAATCCTGCGGTTCGAGACAGATCAGCAGACGTATAAGTGACCGCTGGCCAAGAAAGGCCAAGGGGAAAATGGTGCTCGCGGGGGCGATAACCGGGGAACAAGGCTCTCAGGTGCCAAACGCGACCCTTCGGAAATGGCTTCGCTCTTTGTAGAGCTGTTTTTCAAATGCTGCGAACCGGTCTCTTCGTTATCAGCGAATCATTTCGCTACTTCATAATGTTTTCATACCGTAAACATATGTCATAGAACGTCGACCATCGTTGTCCTAGGAGGTTTACACGGAGTACACGAGGATGCACAAATTGCTCTAATCGTGGGACTGCAAGATACCGACTACAGGATCTAGCAATCACAAACTAATTTGGCGAGTCCTGTTCGCACATTGTAAAGAGGCCAACAAATCTGAGGTATGTCAACCGAGCCCTAACAGCCCCGCTTCCTGATTCAGGTAGCTTGTTAGAACGGAATTACCCTGTTTACGGAGTTCACAATGAGGAAGGCGTCGAGTCACAGAGCCGGGAGTCCCAAGTCTGCGGAAATGAATAGTCTATCTTCTTTAGCTTGATCCGAGGATTAGGGAAGCTAGCTAGGGACGCTGTCAGGTATCGTTCGGTTCAGCAAACGTGACTCATCCCCTATTTCGGTGGCTCGAATTGGCAAGTTTCTTTACCTTGGTATCCGTCAATTTATTTCTGAACAACACTCGAACCGAGCACCGGCATCTGGGAAGGAGGATCTCGAGGAATAACCTGGATGGTAATTGACGTGCCGTAAAACCCGAGGAACCTGGGGGTAGAAATTGAAGCCGTCAAGCATAATGTTTTGCGCGCTATCCGAGTCACGGCGAAACAATATTAGGTCGACCGGAAAGTAAGCGTCGTTACCTGCGAGTTATTCTCTCCTTCTGGGAAGCGGAGTCTTGTGTTTGACATTAAAATAAATAATTGTACACTGTCATTTCGTATCATTTCCGTAGTATTATCCTAATAAATAACATGTAATGACAGATACAGATCCCCGGTTAACTGTTAACAATACTGGTTCACATCTCGCGTGTTTCTACAGACCTCACAATTTTTCAGCTGGCTCCACCATTTCTTTGTAAGCGAAGCCACAACCTTTGTTACGGGTCCTGCGATTTTATTTTCCTGAGAATGCGACTGATCCGCGACTAATTTTCTAGAATCTTCGAGAACGTCAGCCGGGAAGGTAGAAATCGGATTTTTGTTTCGAGCAGCAACATTTCCCCGAGTAATTCTATAGCTGATGAAGGGTATCGAATGCATCGAACAAATCTTTGTTTAATCTGGATTAGGTTAACCATGTTAGCGTGCGGCGGCCTCCGTTTCCACGGAACAGAATCGCTATCAAATTTCTCCGCGAAGACCGTGCGAAAGCCCCAGAAAAATGCTCGAGACCTTTAGCTACGACTACGAACGCGTGGGAGGGAGATTTCTCCTTCTAAAGCCGGTGCAGCTTCCAATCGACGGTGATCCACGAGAAAATTAAGGTGCACCGAGCATCGGGTGCAATGCTTGCTCGCGAAGCATGCAGTTTTCCAACCCTTATCTCGATCAACCGATGCACCAGCCGCGGAGCCCTACCCTAATGGTCGGCTAAAAATAGCCGTGTTAATGTAATTACCACGCCGACCCATCAAATTGAACGATAGTTAACTGGATGATACTCTGACCATGACTTTTCACATAGCCGCTATTAATCAAGAATGCGATCTATGCCCCGATAAACGCTAACACGACACTTATGGCATCGGTTAGCAATATCTGATCGCTGAACTGCACATTTCTGCACGTTTATGATGTCCTCTACTACTTCGAAGTCACTGTAATTGCCGCTTTTTCTTATTAATATAAATATTTTATTGCTCACATCTTGTTCTTGATTTAATATTCGAAAACGTTTTAGTTCAAGTGTCACGTAATTAAATTTATTGCTATACACTGGCATACTTAATAGAAGGAAGATGGACGTAGACACGAATGAAATTGTAATTTTAGCATGGACGCCGCCAGCCCAAATGCGATGACTCTCTCCCGTGACACGATTTAAAACATCGTTATCTAAATCGAATTATTTTCACCTGGATGACTGAAATATCACACCGCGCTCAGGTCTCGTCATTATAATATTAAGTTCGCGGGACGCGATATTAAGTATAGCGCTCGTCAGAGTCAGAAACGAGGTACACACGCACACAGTCCTCGGATAACGATCGCCTCCGGCTAACGAGATCGCGGAAGAAGAACCGTCTCGCGTCTCCGCAATCGTCGTCGTGAATTAATTGCGCCATTACGCGGTACTCGCGTGAATTTCTGCAAAGCCGGTTCGCCGAATTGGAACGAAAGGGTCCCGGAGACTCGAAAACCGGTTGGGATTCGTCGCGCGTTAATTCCAAAGGCTTGCCATTGTCTCCGACGCTTTATCCGCCTTTTCGCTCTATTGTTCGTTACCGCCGCGACCCTTCCAAAGGGTATTTTCGTTGCGAATACGAACAATTCGCAGGCTCGAAAACAGTGCGAATCATGTGCGGCGTCGGAATATAGTCAACCGGCAATTGAATATCTTCGAAACTTTTCTGGATAGACGAGAGAAGTTTTCAGAGGACGCGAATTTTCTTTTGTACTATTCATTCGTGAAATATGAAGATTGCATTTTGTTTGTTAAATTAATCTATTTTCGAGCGGGTGAGATTTTTTAAAGGATTTTTCCGTAGCTTGCTCGAGGACGAATTTAAAGATTAACCCCTTGCCGTATTTTAACGAGACACACTCGCGATGATGATGATTTGAAGCGAAGTCTAACAAATATGTATGAATGTTTCGCCTTTCTTTTTAAATGAAATAAAATTTGATTCGTATGTAATCAATATTTAAGCGTTCAAATAAATGTAGCCATACAGAAAATGTAAATTTTCTTTTCTCTTCCACGACAAGGGGTTTTTTCTATATTTTCTGAGATGTACGTAAATGAGGATGAGAAATAAATGTTAGGTGAAAGACCTTTCCTGTTAAAATTAACTTATTTCAACAGAGACATTAATTTCTCTGTAGCCACGTGAAAGTTTCAATTGCGATAAAAATCCAGCCTCGATCCAGTTGCAGTTTTGCAGTCAAGCTGCAATCCCGGGGTTCTAGTTCGAGTTTAGTTCGAGGTTGGTTGCCAATGCTTTCGAATTGGTCGCTAACTAGCTCGGACAGAAGCTTTGTACATTGTATAATTGTGTCTCGACGACCGTTTTACTAGAGTTTACGAAATCAACGGCGTTTACAGCAATGGCGGCAGTCAGTCTCTGTCTCTGTCTCTCTTTTGACAGCGAGGAAGAGGAAGAGAAAGAGAACACGAGCACAGCCAACGATCGACGTCGCTTTTTTGGCTTCGTCGCGTTTCAGCATTTACGTGCCTTCGTTTCAACGTATCCGATGTCTAATCTTGCGACATATTCTACTTTAGCTGTACACGTAATCCGAAGCAATAGAGAGGAAACGACGATCTTTTTCCCAGGCTGACGAATCCACCACGTTTCATTGGCTAATGGGATGTTCGCACCTCCGACACGTACCACGCAACAACACCCATTGTTTCATATTTTTGTTCACAATCGTTCGACCAGTCCTATCCAATTTTCGTTCGGATGATAATGCGGAACAAATTGTATACTCTCGACTGCTATCTTTGGGAATCTGCATTGTCTACAAAAATCTAATTCAACGAATTAATTCTTCGACGGTCTAACCACCCAGAAACAAACCTCCGATTGCAGATCTCTTAAGTTACGATTATTAACCTTTTAACCGAGCGACTTTCTAATCGTGAACATTCACGGAGACGTAACGCGAGACGAATCAAATCGACCTAACAAAAATTCTGCCGCAATCAACGCCGATACGACACGTAATTTATATTTATCATGAAACAATAAGGAGTGTCTTTAAGTGTTTATTTTCTTGCTTAAATATATGTATACAGTGGGTGTGAAAAGTATTCGTACGCCCTTTAAAATACAATAACTTTTTTACAATTGTACCAAACAACCTGATTTTGTATAATCAATTAGAAATATTGGTTTAGCTTTAGTGGTGCCTCAGAGGGGACAACCGAGTTGCAAAGGGTTAAAACTTATTGAAAGTCTTGCCAGTTAAACGGTAGCCCACGAATAATAAAAAATTATACAAATTAGCAAACAGTTGGATAAGAGACTCCGCTTAAAACACGGTACTGATGGATTTCCCGTTTCGGGGAAATTCGACAGCGTTTATTTCGAGAGATACCGCGATTAGATTTCGCCGATGCCTGTCTCCACGCAATTAAAGCCAGCGCACAGCGTTTATTTACGGGGCTTCTGCTCGGCCGATGGAGATCGGTATAATCCGTTTTCCACGTACCTTGACTTCGTGATACCGTTCTTCCAGGTAGTACGCGATCCCCTTCGCTTCCTCGTACTTGGCGGCCAGGGCGACGTATTTGTCGTAGTGGCGTTTGAACAACACGAACCTACGAACAGAAAACACGTCCAGTGTCAACCACCTCGACATTTACGTAATTTTCGAACGGGTGGCTCCGCTCGCGGACATTCAATCAGCCCCGGAGCGTGCTCGAGAGCGCAAAGGACGCAGACCCGGAAACCGATCGAAAGAGTTTTATGGGAACGTTCTCGCTTTTTCTTCGTTCGGAGTCGTGCTCTCGGCGGGGAGAAAACCTATTTGTACGATCCCGAGGTCTTTGTAACACCGCGCGCCGATCAGATGAAAAATTCCGCGCTCGAAACGTGCGAATCATCGCTGACTTTTCTCGGCGAAACTTCGGACAGCGATGCTTCGAGTCTGTGCGCGGGCGTCAGTGTGCGGATTTTTATGTATTTCTGTCATTGTTGAGTTCGAAGACGATGGTAGAATATATTAATGAGTAGACAGCGGATCTTCATGCATTTACGGCAAAAATTAGTAGGCGTAATTTAAACAGTAAACATATTATAAAAATTTAAAGATACTATCACAGTTCTTTCAACCCATTGAACGTATTAAGAAAGGAAATAAATCTCTATTTCACTCTAATTTGTTGTAGTTCTCATAAAAAATTTTTCTTTTGCATAAAGATCCATTGTCTATTAATGATGATCATTTTAAAGGTGTTAGAAAATATCAATTTATCCAATAGCATGCAGATTTTAGTTGCAAATAAATTTGTAATCATTAAGCAAATCAATATACAATCAGGCGGTCGTAGGAGAATGCTTAATCGCGTTGTAGTCTGTGGCCTGTTGCGTACTGCACTTTGGAATCCGACTGTAATCGCATAAGCTCCCCAGTCCAGTCGTTGCAATTTTTTCATCTGGATTACTGAAATTGTTTTCTGGATTATCTTTTCACGTTCGAAATATATTCGAAGCTGTGAATCGAACAAATCATTCTATGAATATTATCCGAAGAATCCGATCCCCCATTTGAATTCCGTCTACGAGGTTGCCATTAGGCGGAGTTCGAAACGGAATCTACATCCTGGTCACCTGAGGCGAAAATGTTTACGCTCGAGGAGTCAAGGACCGCGAATTGCGCAACGTCCTTGAAACGTTTTTGGCAACCGAGCGGTAACAGCCATAGCCGAACACGCTCGACGACGATAAGATAAGATTAATTATTGTGGACAAGGTTGACAGTACACAATGGCTAACGAGATAATCGGCGAAACATAATGCGGATAATGTACACACAAGACTGCAATCGCTTTTCCCACTTTTCGTATCCGATCGAAGTGCGGCTTACATGTTGTTTCCACACATGGTTTCACACGTCGGAGAAGTTTACAGATTAATCAGAAATGTCATTAGTAGACTGCGGATCTTTATGCAAAATAAAAAATGTTCGCATCGATTGCAGGACATTGGAGTCAAATAAAAATTGTATATTTGTTTTAATTATTCTATGAAGCTGAAACTAATACAGTGACTTCCACTAATATTCGGACACTCTTCAAAACACCATAACTTTTTTAATATTGGAATATACGACTTGATATTTTTGGAGAAGTTAGAACAATTAATTTGCTACACAACGTGACGAAAATTTTTGAAAACACTGCAAGTTGTCGGAATTGCAGAGAAAATACTAAAAGTTGTATTTTTCAACTTTTTTATGTGGGCTTATATGGAAAATTTGGAGAACACGTTTCGTAGATCTGTATCAATTAAACATATTGTGAAAATTTCATCAAAATCGGTCGACGTTGTAATAAGCTACAAACTTTAAAGATGGTAAAAATGGCAGTTTTTCACGATTTTCGGCCTCCAACTGCAGTAATTCTAAGGATTCTTACATCTTTCAATGTCTGTCGTTTTTCTCCGCATCGACTGATTTCTATAATTGACACATAAATGACGCATAAAAAAGTTGTAAAATGCAACTTTTAGTATTTTCTCTACAATTCCGACCAAATGCAATTTTTGAAAAAATTTCTTTTCACATCCTGTAGTCGACTAATTGCTCTAGCTTCCCAAAACAGTTTAAACCGCATAGTGCAATATTTAAAAAGTTATGGTGTTTTTAAGAGTGTCCGAATATTAGTGGGAGTCACTGTATAATGATGTCCTTAAATATTTTTAACATGTCCACTACTTTAAATTACATGTACCCATTTTTGTCATAAATGCATAAAATCCGCAGTCTAGTCATCAGCAGATTGACCACGAAGCAGTGTACAGTCGGGATGTATTAAGGAATTTCAATTTGGCTTCAGTTTGTTCCGATCGATGCGGAAAATTTTAATCCTGTCTGGTCGTTACTCTGCGCCGATTTAAAAATTGATAAACGCCACGAGTGCACGCGCAGATGTGCGCGAACAATAATAATTGCGACTGACGTGGAAAATTTGGATTTCGTCTGGTCACTATTCTGCGTTGATATAAAAATTGATAAATGGCATGAGCGCACGCAGATGTCCGCAAATAGATTATAATGATTGCGACGTTGAAGAGTTTGGTTCGAGGACCACGTCGTCCGAGAATGCACATTTCCAGCGAGAAACGCGCCGAACGTGTTCGAGCCGCGGCAAAACACGCTAAAGAGGAAACAATTTGACGATTGCCACAGTGCAAGAAAGGTGAAACGTTCCGCGCGATTATGTCCGCGAGAAAATGATCGTCGCTAGGTAATGGCCCCGCCGGCTACGAGGGATAGAGGTGATTGAACAGATAATCGAGGGTACGCCGGATGAAACATTAAAAATACCGGCATACGTCGTTTCCAATCCGGTGTGCCGAGTTATTTGTGGACTTTCGAAAGAATCTAATTAAGCGGCAAACGCGAGCAGCTACCAATTAACCAATAGCGCTGCCACGCCCAGCGGAAAAATATTGGATCGATGCTTACACGCGAAATTCAGACGTATAAATTGCGGGTGCGGAAAATGTAAAACTTTTTCCGCGAGGTAAATAAACGACTCTGCGAGTTCTTTCTTCTGCTCGTTTCAGAAATGAGGTGAATCTTCTTTGATAAGATAGTTAATGCTACTCAGAGAAATGCAACGAATCTCTGAAAGACTTGGATTTAGATTCATTTGATTGTTCGAATAATATAAATTCTCCGCGATACTTTCACGATAACGAGCAACGCTTTTCTATGAACAAGATAAAGCTTCTTCGATACGACTGCTTCAATGTTTCTTAGACAGACGCAACGATGAACAAATAAATAACATTGGGAAGTCTTAGATTAGGTCCGAGAAAGTTCCAATGCGTTTTCACGAACAGTCAGGTCATTAAAATAATATAAATTTTCCAAGATACTTTCACAAAAACGAATAACACTATTCCATTAACTACAACAGAACAATGTTTTTTTTGCTACGATTCTGGATTCCATTTGAATTTTTGGGACATCCAGTTCGACGATATAAATTTCGCAAGATACTGTCACGAGCACTGTTCCCCGCCTGCAACAGAGCAAATTAGCATAGACAGAGAGTAGGATCTCGCAAATCGTCAGCAGCGAGAAGAACAATCCCGAAAACGAATCTTGGTTCTCACTAGGCTCGTCATTTGCCTAGGATCCAGCACTCGCCGAAGTCCCAGGATCGTAATCTCTCGTTTGGAAACCGGAAACGCGGCTGGGTCCCACGGAATGGAATCCAAGCGAGGTATAACGAGCTTAAAAAGCAACGATCCGACCTTTCGGTCATGGTGGCCAGCTCTCCTCGAGGTGTTCTGCGCTCGGATCCTCTCTCTGGTCGATTTCTCCGGGGCCGGACGTTCTCCTCGGGCCCTCGAGTCCCCGAAACTTCCTCTCTCCTGCTCTTTTTCTCTCCTCGGACGGTTCGTAGTCTCTCAGTCTCTCAGACTCGCACGACGGGCCCGTTCTCCGGCTCTCGGAACTTTCGCTTTCACGATTCGAAAGACGCGCGCGAGTTGCCTCGAGATCCACGAGTCGATCCCTCGAAAGGCTTCCGGACGACTATGCCCCGGCTTCTGGGCCCGCCAAGTCCCGGCACACCCTCCCAGACTCATTTTTCCAGCATCCGACGTCAGGAGAACCTGTCCGATGTAATTCTAGCGCGATCACGAAGGTGACGGATCCGGCTCACTGCGAGACGCTTGCAATCGATAGCTCCGACACGTTCAAATCGAAAATATCTATCCACGTTTTTATGTAACTTTCGTGCAGAACCGGACACTAAGGATATCATAGGTGACGAAGAAGTCCCTTTGAAAATATCGTTCGTGAAATGGTGAGGGTTCAAGTGCATCGGGCTGAAGAGCCGCAGTCTATCGATCACTGTGAACACATCGCTTATTTTTTGGCAATAGAGAAAAAGATCGCAAAGAAAACGAAAGTAATGTTCGAACCAAGATTAATGTTCCGAACGAGATGATGTCTTTCAAGTTTTGAGATTGATGGACATCGAGGAAGTGCATGGTGCAGCTGCAGTGGAGTGATGCGAGAAAGTTGATCGTTTTTGACAAAATGTCCCTGGATTCTTCGATTCGGACGATTGCACACCTCGAGACCGTGTCGATCGAGCGTGTCCGCTGCTCCGGATCCGATCGCGAAACTTTATTCAAATTCGAGATGGCCCCGATCGAGTCCGCCTCGAAAGCGGACGAGCATGATTCATCGATCAGATGTGGACTACTTCTGATTTTGAACAGCGATCGATCTTTTCTGGGATGAACCAACTGGGTCACGGGGTAGCGTCCCCTCTGGCTTTGCGGGTAACAGTAGGGTAGGGATTTCTTCCAAACTCGACCACAGTGTAACATACGAGAAATTAGGGGTAGTTTAAGTCATCGTTTCGATGGCTTTGAATTTGTTTATGAAAACCAGGTCTTCGAACTGCACTCTGTTGGCGAGAGTATTCTTGCTGTAAAGCAAACTTTCTGGACTAGATTTCCAAAAATATTCGACTCAATCTGGCGACTAAATCCTGAGACAAAAATTCAGAATCTACTGTTTTATTGATCTCATAACAAATACTAATTACCACGCTTATATTAACTTGCAGTGTTGTTGTTATGTTGAAATTTTGCATACACACTTGCTTCCGATGACAATAAAAGTAGAAAAAAAAAGTAGAAAAACAACTTTTTAAAAACCACGCTTATATTAAAATGCATTAAAAAGGAGAAAATAATATTTTTCCTGGTTCTCCATAAAATACCGAATCCAGTGAAATGATTGATAACATTTTCCCCAAAATTTTATGCAATTAGTTCAAAATTTCTTCTGTTATCGGAATAGATAGAAAAATTTCATATAAATTTAAATAAAATCATAATCATTAGTGATTATAAAAATAAAAGCGTGGAGCGTTAAAGTAGATTGACGTAATGTTCGTGGGCGCTCCACGCTTTTATTTATAGTCACTAATGTCATGATTTTATTTAAATTTATATTAAATTCTTCTGTCTATTCCGGCATTAATTTTATAACAGAAGAAATTTTGAAATTTTGGGGAGAAATATTATTAATCATTTAACTGGATTCGGTATTTTATGGAGAACCAGGAAACAAATTGTTTTCTCCTTTTTAAGCATGGTTTTAAAATAGTGTTTTCAATATATTTTGTATATTAACTTATAATTTGTAGGACAGCAAACGTGTCGAAGCTGTCGTTCCGACCACGCTGACCTCATTGCAAGGATTTGCATCCTCGAACGAAAGTAGGCGCGGAAGATCGAGCCTATTTCGCGACGTTATCTCTTCCTGCGGATCAGAGCAGCGGAAAATATTTAACAACCGACAGGGAACACTCTTCCATCCGTGTAGCACGTGACCCGTTATTAATCACGCGATAGAAAATGTTGTCAGCGTGGAAACGGGTTTTCCGTACACGCCTAACCGGACAAACAAAACTATTGAGTTACTTTGAGGCTACGCGTTTGCACGCGCATCAATGTTTCATAAATTTGTTGCTCGAGGCCTCGTTCACAGCTCTCGGCATCCTGTAATTTATCATTTATACATGTTAACGGGATTTTCTTGATGATTATATGACAGAGTTGAGTCAATACTTTCGTTAAAGAGATTAAATAAGCATCTAATTATATCCTTCTTCACTCCCACGTAACTAAGCTGTCTTTAGTACTCTTCGGATTAGGTTAATCCTATTTCTGTAGGACTTGACATTTTTTCCCAGGTCCGAGAAATTGTTGGCAGGCAAGAATATATATTCTAAGGCTATAAAATTTGTCGATAAGCTTTTCCGAAAACCCTCGAGTTTATTGGTAGACCCTACCACCTTTTTCCTCAGTCATAAAATCCCATCCCCGGTCCCTAAAATTTATTGGTGCTCCGCTAATATTCTTTGTTGATCGTGAACAATTGATTGATGATTCAAGGCACTCGTATGATTCGATCTTTTACTCATCCGCACGCCCATCGCGCCTTAATAAGGTGCGCTAAAGAGGTGATTAAGCGAATCAGATATTCAAGGGTGCACCCGAAACGAAAGTCAGTAATAAAACAACTCGCGCTGCCGAACATTCTTTGCCGTGAACGTGACTTCCTTCTGGAATGAAGCTTCTTCCCGGTGGTTTCAAGGCCCGACGCCGTTATACGGTCAATGAAATCACGTTCTTTAGTTTTCATGCGGCACAGTAACGAAAATATCGAAGACAACAATGCAGGCTGTTAGTCAAAGGTCGCGGGAACTTTAATTAACGCGTTTCGTAAGGAGCAATGAAAGGCGCGTTCACGAGCAACCTCGCGGACTATCCGTCAAACTGTTCTCCTGCGCTCGTTGTCTAATCAACTCCCGCAAAACATTCATGCAATATTCCTCTATTGAATGGTACATAAAAACCGAAAGGTCAAGATTCATTATAATCGTTCGTACCACTACATCGTCACGTCTCACTGTTTCTAATCACATTTTGTATGCTCGATGCAGCGTCGCGCTGGTAAGATGAACTTTTCGATGCACATGCATCGATGAATATTTAGCTGTACGGGGGAACCGTTAGGATCGCTAACAAAAGAAACACTCGGCGAAAGAAATGGACATTAGAAAGCTACGGTTTGCCATTCGCGTGACTACGCACGTGCACATTTCGATGCGCATTCGCAGCATGTGACATGAAATCTAGCGCGAACGTAACCCTCGGGTGCGCCTCCTTTTATTGCTCCGACGACGACCGTTAGGTCAACAATGAACAACCATTTTTATCAGCTACAACGATTCTCTGCGGTGGAGCGCCGCGCCGTAGCACAACAACGTTCAACTGATCATAAAATTACGGAAACGAAACCACGCAAGACAATCACGTGTTATAAATCACTTAAACATGTTTAATCTAATTAATTAATTTTATTTTTTTAAGTTAGTTTAATTGTAATGTTGCAATTAAATTAGCTAAGGTTGAAAGGATTGCTACACAAATAAATTCAAATTGGTCGGACTGTGTTGGCTGTATTAAATGGAAGTAAATAATAAAACAAATGAACGATAATGGATCTGCGGGTTTGAGGGTTGTCCAAGGGGTGTGTCCTATGGGGTGTGGAGAGTGTATGGGATTCATTGCTTCCGTTCATCAGTTGGTGGACACCCAGTACGTTGAAAACGGGCCGAGAAATGGAAACGAGTCTTCGCTTTCTTTTGTGCTCGTCCATCGACCGATCTTTTCAAACGGTAATGAGATGGATGAGGGCGTGTGGGGGAGGTGATGGGGGAGGGGGCCGAGCCCTTTTGTGATCGGTCGTTCGCGCGCCTTCGGCTGCGGTTATTCAGCGTTATTAACCCTTTCACCGGGATATATACCCGGCTTAGAAAGTTGCCTGAAAATCCTCTTTGCACGCCCACTGAATGCCGAACGAACGAACGAACGAAACGAGTCGAGGAACGAATCGCTGCGATATGCAGGTGTTGTTCGGAAGAATCGTCGAACCGATTTACATGCAGTTTCTCCATTGACGGCACGGGACTGATTTACGGGCGTCGACTGTTGACAAAAATATTTATTGCTCGCGCGTTTCCCTTTTCACGAGGAAACGCTTATTTATGCGACCCCGGGCCTCTAGGAAGCGTCCAGCGAAAGCGAGATCCGAGGAAATCTACTCTTCCGATGAGCCATTGTACACTTTGAATCGTTTATGCAGTTCTCGTATGAAGAATTATGGACTCGAGCTGCAATCGTAAAAGATAATCTCTGCAGAAAATTCCTACAGAATTGTACTTCCTACAGAAACGAACTCTTACAAAGTTTATTTTGTATTAACATCCGCACTCTATTAGCTACACTTAGCTACACAGAGCGACGAAATCTCCATCGTCAGCAGCGACTTGTTTCAACTCGAACAAATACTCCGCGAATTCAGCAGATAAGGTGAAACTTCTCTTTCGAACGAAAATCGTGATTAACGCGTTCAATACACCGGGCGCAACCCGGGCGAGAACATTAGCGGGAACTGTTTCACAGCGATGAGGCATTTGGAATTTAGCGCGCCGTTGCACGGGATAAATAAATAAATCCGTCTGGAAATAGCAGACCGCGGCGGCCAGGCAGTCGATGAACAGTTCGTGTTTGAAAAATGTACGAATTATCGAGCGTAATGAATTCCATCGTGTTCCTCCTCCGACGGGATTAAATACCGGATCGCGAACACGTGCGAGCGCCCCGTGTATCGTCATTAACGTTGTTCGAGAAACTTGATAGCAGGCCTGATCGTCTTCGCGTTTTTACTTTCCCGTGGCCGATTCTCTGGGCCACTGTCTAGAAATCTTTTATAAATCACGGCTGAAAATACTTCTGGGTCAAACCGTGCGAACCAGTCAATTCCAATCGTAAAATTCTCCGACGAGATTGTAACACTTTATTCAACACGTTTCCATTTCCAATTTCGTTCAACGAATTACTTTAATTTTACGGAGTTGGAAAGTCTTCGGCCATGGATCACGGACTTTGAAAAATGATGAAATAATCGCCGGTAATGTGTTAAGGAACAGTCGTCGAACGGCGCTGTCCCTTTCTCCAGTAATCATCTGCGTCTCCGATCGCGTCCATTCCGCGAGGTCCGCCATTATCGGTCCGCGAATTGTGAAATTACAAGTTGCACGGCCGCGGACGCGAAATGGAAAATCTGCAATCTCGGACTGCGAAGCGTACGGTATTCGCGGAAGGTGGAACCGTTCGAGCGGAATATACAGAAAAGTTCTGACGCGCACGGTCAAACGGTAAAAGTATACGGGGACAACATCGGTGACCCAGAAATAGCCTCGACTTTTTGGCAAGACCGCGTTCTTCTCGATCGGGATTCGATACGGTTCTGCCGGCACGAGTGGCGAATTCGGTCGGCAGGAAAACCGTTCTCGCGAATTTACTGGCAACCTGTTCGCCGTTCGATCCTTATGCGGAGATGGGGGCCGTAAAATATTTACGGTGACGTGTTACGCAGAAACTCGCTGTTTCGACTCTCGTATCAATATACGGATACCCGTGTTCCTTCTAAAAAAGAATCTGTCGGAAACCCGGAGAAAACAACTTTTCAGTAAAATTGAACTTGTAAAGTTCTACATGTTTTCGCGCATTGCTGGCCCCAGAAAGTCGGGATTCAACAATTCTTAAAACGATTTTGCACAGTTTTGTAAAAGGGAGTCACGTATTCTTGTAAAGTATTATAGACTTCTACTTTCGTGAATGATCATTAGCTTTTACTGAAAAGTACTTTTAAGCATCATTATTGTCAGCTGATCGAAACGATTCGAGAAAGAATGAAATTTTTATTTCATGACATCAAAATATAGGCAATTATGAGCTGCAAGATTGCTGAGCGAGTGAAAAGTTTGATTGAGCTCGATTAACAGGAAATCTGGGATAAGGTACATCGAAATGCGATTGTTAATAAATCGCAGTGTGCAATAACGATTAGAAGAGTGACACTTTAAAGCGCGATACGAGACACACACGGGATAAAAGTTTATGCGACGAGCGTAAGCGATTTATGTACTGGTTCGGTGTTTAAGCGTTGTAAACGTCGCAGGTTTTCGCAACAACCGGCCTCAGGACGTCGATAGCTCGCTTTCTCGGTTGTAAATACGGGACCAACGTGACGACAAATAGTCGTCCGAGAGGAGCGAGATCGCGCAAAGTTCAATTTATTTACGGAAGAAACGCAGCGGAGTGCAAACGCGGGAGAGGAAAAAGATCGTCGACTATTTTTGCGCCGGTGTGTCTCGAGCGAGCGTCGTCGATCGATAAAACGCGTCGAAGAGGCTGCTCCGTTTCACCGGCTCGATCGTTTAGCCTACTGCTCCGATTCCGTGGATCGTTCCGCTCCCACCGGGATTATTTTGTCGAGTACCTAGCTATAGAGATTTTTTTGCTGCGGCTCGCCGCGAAAACGTTTTGTTGCGAGAGGATGGAGGAGAATTCCCCGAGAGGAAAGTAAGCCTGTCCCAGTTCCCTCGGCGTGGATTTCGCGGCCATCGGCGACAGCGACGACGTTTTTTTTCGAGGTCTTAATAGGAATACATATAATGCCACCGGCACAGGCCAACGGTTCGGAATCGGCGAATCAACGTGTTCCGCGACGCGTGACCATTGACTCGTGCGAGTAAAGAGCTGTACTAACAGCCTAGCCTACAGAAAAGAATCGAGCTAAAGATAGCGGACATTCGGACAACTCCCTCTTCCTCCGGTCAACCCTGAAGCCTGTGTCCTGTTTCGATCGATTACCCACCGATGAATAACCTTTTGTGAAAACCGAGATCGATTACGGTTGAACTTGGTGACATTCGAGGGTCCAACTTTTTCTTCTATTTTTTATCTTTTACTCAACATAAGCATCGAACGAGTCTTTAAAGAATTGCCATTAGTAAGTACAGACGGAATATAATATATCTAGAAGAAGTACTTTAGACAATGTATTGCAAAGAATAAATGAACAAAGCCATAAAGGTCCCAAGCACGCTCAGCTACGTATCTGCCAAAAACGTAGCTGTCTGTTCTCCAACGTAACCATAGAAACAAGCAAGCTATCATCGAACAGAAACGCCGAGCAAAAGAAGCAGCTTTCAAGGAATTGCCAAAGTCCGGCCCTTGCCACCCCCTCAAATATTTCGTCTCCGAAATATCTCTGGCACCGTCCCGACGTATTTATTTCTCTGTCCCAGCTTTTATCCATTGTGTACGCTCGACCTCAACCGAAATACGGGTCCAGATGGACAGTCGTCCCCGATTTCCCAGGTTCTGCTTCCCTTAACCTTCCTTTCCACTCGGAACAAGGAAGCCCCTCCGAGGCTCTCCGTCGCGACGCAGCTTTATTTAGAACCGCGTGCTTTCGAAATAACCAACCGCGAGCATGAGCGTCTCATGCGCGGACACGCCTCTCAGCTTTCGCGAGCCGTGACATGCGAAAATCCGAGAACGCGGGTCGTCTGGCCCGGGTTCCGCGAATCCCAAACGATTCGGGAAGCCTCTATCTCCTCCAGAAAATACTATTCTCCACAACCCGTTGTACTTGCAATTTTACATTTTTTTTCATTATTTGCTTGCTGGTTCAGTATTATTAAAATGCTATAGCTCTGGACACAATCAGAATTTTCACGTGCAACAAATTTGGGCATATTCTCTGAAGACTAATGAATGAGTGTCCACCAAGTTTGGAGCCGATACAACCTCTAGATTTTCCATAAAAAATTTCTAAAGATGCCTCTTTATTCGATTTTTGCGGAATACATGAAACTCTTCACTAATGAAACCCATGGAAACGGGAATGAAATCTGCAGTCCGATAATAATTGGCGCGATGCTGAATAATTGAATAACGAAACTGAGGGGAACAGGTAGTATGCAAGGGAGAGAGAAAAAGAGAGACACATGAATGACGGAACGATGGTTCTCGGGAGAGCAGATTCCCGCACCGGTTCCGTGCGGCGGCGCAGAAATTTTACACGCAGATTTCCTGCTAGGATTGCTCTCGCGTGAGCGTGTCCCGGCTTGATTTAGGGTGACGTTGAATCATTGACAAAGTATTCGCGAGCCGAGGCGGCGCGGCGCGAGCGCGCACGCCTTTGAAAACGGAAAGCGAAGAGCGTTCCATTTTTAATGACGAAGGAGCGGCTTCCGCGGAGAATGATCGTGTGTGTACACGCACGTTCGGTGCGTCACGGTGTGCGTTCTCAATGAAATCGGCTTCAAAGGAAATTACTAGCGGCTCTCCGTTCGATGCAACGCGATGCACGTTGGTTTAACACCGGATTTACGCTGCGTCAAAAGTCCCTCTTCTTCACGACTTTATAAAAATACCCACAAATCTATTCATTCAGTTCAGCAACATAACGATCTCAAATAAATTGAATCATCAGGATGCGGTTCGAAAAAAATTGTAAAAATATTTCGAGGTCTCGTAAACATTGAAAGACTATGTACACCGTGTTACTCGCTCGCTCGTGAAAACAATAAAAAAAGAATCGACGGGAGCAAGTGGAAATAAAAATAAGTTAGCTGATCTAGAATCGCATGTTAAACCAGCTCGCGCGGCGTCCGGGTTAAAGCGCAATTTAATCAATGCAATTAATCAAGTCCGTGGCGTTCGTTACAGTAACTCGGCGAGCGATTTTGCTTTTAATTACAGATAACGATTATCAGGCGAACCCCGAGGCGCCTCTGCAACACCGAACTTGAACGCGCGCGTTCCTTCCTGTCTCTAACACGCGTTCGTCTTTTCTCTTTTCTTTTGTTGCACGGTGCGCGTCGGGGGGAAAAGATACTCTTACGAAAATAGCTCGAGCAACTACAAACGCGAGCAGGTGTAACAGAGTTGCCAGATTTAATTAAACCGTCGTATCGCGTACAGAGTAATGACTGCCTCCTCGTGTGTAATAGAAGTTTAACGAGAGGGAGCACTGTTTATGTTAATACTCGAACGATTTAATAACACCCCACGAAACGCTGTTGGCTAGCACTGTTGTTCAGGCTTGAACAGCGAGAGAACGCAGAATAATTTTAATGTTTCTCAAGCTTTCGCGGGGAAGTTTACTGCTCAGGAGACCGGACGGATACGTTTATGCACGCGTAAATCGAAATCGGTTTCCTGGATTCGCTAATTAGTCGAGTACCAATGCGTACGACTTTTGCTGAATTACAATTGGTCTCGATGGGCTAACGATCGAGGAAACTCGTTCGCGGTTAGTTCCTGTTCGCCCGGGTTCATTCGCGATTACGTGGACGCGAGGAAACGTTCGGAGCCGGGTTATGAAAATTAGAGAAACGCGAGGCAGAGTTGTTATAAATCATCAATAATCGCGAGAGATCACTTCGCGTCAGAAAGGGAATGAAAAAATGTGCTCATTGTGGAACTCAAAGTCAGCGTTCATTAATTACAGTAGTCTGGATCTAAGCGAAACAATTGGGTCCGTGCTGTTCCTTAGATCGTGCAATAGTTCTACTAATTTTTCAGAGAATTTTTCTGACGATTTAAAACTGTTCGAGGGAGTTTATCTTTGTATTTGGAAGCAGGAGGAGCGAAGTGTTTTGCGAAGCAGTTTCGCGCAAGGTGAAATTTTCGTCAGGTGTACATATCGATATCCGATGAACGGCGCGTGTGTGTACACGGCCTAAAGCGTTTCAAGGGAACCAGGAACGTTGGTAAAATGTCGGTCGTTAAAATAGCTCGCCAATGATTCAACTAACTTGGTCTGATTCAAAGCCGGCACAATGGAAGAATGGAGTCGGAAACGGCGAGTTCTCTTCCACGCGGCCATTGTGCGTGGCGGGACACAGTTTTACGGTACTTCCGGTTCGAATTAGAATTATAATTAGCGCGCGCCGGTATTTATATCAGACCGCAATGAAAATGCAAGGCGGTCGCTCGATTTCCAGTTGGGAACGCTTCGTAAACTGGATCCTACTCGGTAGCCTCGAAATTATAGACTCATAACCAGACTGCGGATCTTCATGCAAAAGATAAATGTCCCACATCACTTTTAGAACGCGGGAGCTACATACAGAGTTCTCTGAATTCAGAGGAATGTAATGATAATAATTATTCATTTGTATAGCATCTAATTTTCACGCGTGTTCCCTGTCCTCCCGATATTAATAACAATTGCCATCTTACAGCATTTCTGCGCATCGGGATGATCTTGACGTTGCACGTGTCACCGAGTGTTACATTTCGCGCCGACTGTAACGACTCGCCAGTAGGAAATCCGACACCTGTTGTGATCGCTAGAAAATTTTTATTGCAGATCTTTTATTGGCGTCGCATCGCCAGTGATGGACACTTTGACGCGCTGTCGAGAAACCGAATTGCACGCGTTTCCGGTGAAACTTCTCGAGGATGCAAATGCAGACACGAGATCCTCTAAACCTCGATATTATTCGAAATAACATTGATCAGATCGAAAGATACTAATCCAATCTTCGCGGCCCATAAAAATCAATATACGCAAGATCTGCGATCTACGACGGATCTACGATCTCTAGACTCGCCGAAGACCTTGAAATTGATCGCGTTTCCTAAACGAGATAATTTAAATCGTGATATAGTCTAACAAGGATCGAGAGAAATTGTACAAGCCAGTTTAGAGAGGATTCCGAAGGATCGTTAGATGATCGCGATTGATGCCAAGCGAAAAACAAAGTGGAGATCCAAGACACTGATTCCATCCTGCGCCCAACAGACTAATAAATGCAATCGAGCGCGTAGATACATTTAGATCGAGGATACACTGCTAATGTGAGCACTCGCGTGCTTTTATGTCCGTCGTAAAATACGAGAAATCATCGTAAACCCACGTAACTGGTCTCTCGTCTGCATTTACGGTCAACGCGGATATTTCGAATCCCGGATCTCCGGTGGCACGACTTGTAAATCTGCAATATCAGCCTCGAAAGGAGTCACATCGGCTCGTAAATTATTTGGAAATAGTACATCCATGTACTTCGCTCTTTTTCTCCCGATTTTCAGTTCTCACTACGTACATCGTTTTCCTAATCGGCTGCCTTAAAAGTAGACTGTATATCGTTCTGTAAAATATAATTTTTATCATTCGATAATATTCTCTTGCTCTTCTAGCGTTTTTGCTATTTTACTAGTTCTCTGACAAATTTATACAACCCGGTCTACTCTGTGGAAAATAAAAATGTTCCCAAGCGATCAAAGACCGTAGAAATTTCATTCGAAATTTTCCAGTGGATAAAGCAGTCTACGTGCACGAAATTTACGGTACGAATCTGTTCCGATTCTATCTCATTGTGTAATAATATAAACCCCGTTCTACAGCTGTCTATCGCAACGAAATCTTCATTAGACTGATTTCATTCTTCATTAATTAATTCTATGTATAGACACGCTTACGATCGAAAAATTGCTCGGCTAACACGTTACGAAACAATGGCGACCTTTAAGTCTCGTAAGCAACGGCGCTTTCCCTTCTTGCTCTCACAGTTTTCAGAATATTAGTTCGGTCGCTATACCGGGCGTTTCGAAAATATTCTTGCATTCCAGACGGGAAATATCAGTTGGACATACTCGACAAAAATTGTCGTCGAGAAAATCAGAAAACCAAGCTTCGGTTCGAGCTACTGTATCATACGAAAAATATTGATTATTAAAGATAAACCGAGAATTGTGTCACACGTACCAATGAAATTTTCTATCATTGCGTAAATTGTGCAATGATCGGTGGTCCGTTGAAGATCGCCGAGTGTAAAAAGTTAAACAGAGTAACGAGTTAATCTGTTTCCTGGTTGTAACAGGATTCTCGCAACATTTTAACTTTGCGGTAATGTAAAAAATGTGTAGCGCTAAGCGAGGCCCGTGTATTCTGGTCACGGTTGAGCAAGCTGACCCAAGGAGATAACGGGCTAGCTAGATTGAAAATTTGGACACTGTGCCGACGGATCGGAGGCACGTCGTTCGCAGGAAAAATCGATAAAAATCGGTGACATCATGCGCGACGCAAACAAGATGCAAACCTGCCTCGCGTCGATGTTAAGGTCGAAAGATCGACACGGTCGAGGTGCAGGATAGGAGAAGAGACGACGATGACGCGCGAAACGGTAAAAAAAGAATCGAAAAAAGCGCACGTAACACCGGCTATAAAGGACAGTGAGAGACAGTTTCTTCGGTTAGAAAAAAAACGCTCTGCGGAATGCTAAAACATTCAGGCGACGCTCGCTCCTTTTCAAACGCGAATGATATAATGACGACCATTCGGATACTGGCACAGACTGCCACACCTTTCCCATCACTTTCTTTCATTTCTACGCGAGGATCAAAAACTGGGGCAGGATTTACGCCGGAGCGACTTTTCGAACCATTCTACCGCGCTCTTTAAAATTTTTCCGAGAAACACATCTGCTAGAACTTTTATTTTTGTTGAGCTCTGGAAACCTCTATCGAGCTTCAGCCTTGTCGAATTTATCGAGAGACAGATTACAGAGCAAACGGGAAAAGAAAACATGATTCCGTCGTGTGCAAAGTTTACAGTCTTTCAGGAGGATACGTAAATAAGCAGGCTTGAATGCCATATCATATAATTATCGAGAATGTTCGACAATGTAGAATCCGCTGAATAAAACAGTTTGTTCGTCGCTAGAAGTAAACACGCGAGTCGAAGGAACGCTGCGCGAAGTGTTCAGGAGTAAATCACTATGAATAAAGCGCACATGCATGCTGGGTCGAATACTTTCCGGCTGTCAAGTGAAGGGGGCAAACAGGCCGGGCATTGTAATATGGAAAACCAACCCGCGTTCAACCACGTTTCGTTCCCGAGCGGTTCGTATTTACTTTTCCACGGTACTTTAGAGTGGAGTACAGTGGAGTTACCCGTCACATCGAATACTCTATCACAGAAAAAAATGAATGTATCGTTTTACACACAGGTTCAGTTTGTAGATCCTAGGTAGCCCGTGATCTCTGTATGCGGAGTGGAGTGATAAGCAAAGTGTACTCACCTGTAAAGATCATTCTCGGTGACGATGTCCCTGATGGAATCCTCGGGGTCGATGCGATCCGCGGGTACACCCGACGGCCTGACGACTCTCGAGGACAACAAAGGACACGGGGGTTTGGTGTCCTCGTGGAGGGCGCTGGCCGCGATCAGATCGTCTTCGGACGCGGTGCTTGTCAATGGCACGCTGGGGCTCGGTGAACGCGAGCCGGATATCACGCCGAGGAGATCCTCGCTCCTCGAGTGCCTCATCTCCATACCGCCACCGTATCTCCCGGTGGTAGCCGCCATCCTACCACCTTGTGGTAGTGGCCGCTGAACCAACGATTTTTCCACGTCCCGCCTCGGCGAACAACAACACACCGCCTTTGTCCTTCTCCACAATCCTCTTTCTTCTCCTTCTTCCTCTTTTGCCGCGACCTCGAGCTGCCCGAAGGAATTGACGTTCCAGCAACTACTCCCATCCGGACAAGCCCTCTTCTCTTGCTACCGCTCATTCGACTACGTCCGAGACTCACCGATTTTCATCTCGTGCTATCTTTGCTCCTTTCTCTCTCTGCCCGAGTTTGTTCGTCTCCCTTCGGAGCTTACGCCTCGCGCTCCTTCGCTGCAGAACACCGAGAAGATCCTTCGTTATTAACGATACTATTTTGCATGCCGCGAGAACACGATCTTCTGGAATTCGTAAAATGTTAACTCGGGAATAAGTGAATCTGATTCTTATAGGAATGTTTGTGTTGACGTTTACCGAAAGACTTCACCGGACGGATGAGCGAAGTCGTTATCGTTTAATGGGACTTATCGATGTTTTTCGGTCAGCTATCTCGAGAATGCCGCTGGAAGCACGAACAGGTCGATAAAGCACTCTCGTGAATGTATTTTTAAATCTATATAATATTGAAATCCGACGGAATCGTGCTAACAAAGTTTCAAGATTTCGTGAATCATAGCTTTATCAGTGAATGTTCAATACCGGTGACAAACTGTCATTACTAGACAGCGGATTTTTATGCAAAATAAAATTTTTATACATCAATTGCAATCTATATAGAAGCTGAGTAAAAATTTATTTCCCTCAATAATAATTTTGATATTATCAAAATAGTGTATCGCCATTATTAAACTCTTTTAATCTCTTTATTATTTTGAATTACACCTACTCATTTTTGTGATAAATGCATAAAATCCGCAGTCTAATCATTACTGTACAAAAATAATGAGAATGTGACTGTCCTTTCTAGCCATTTTTTATAATATATAACAAAGGAAATCTAGTACCGTGAACCTACTGAAGCGAAGTGTTATTACTCGTCCAATCTTATACCCACGATCAGCTCAGTAAACAATCAGTTCCCTACTGAAGGGTCCTCAAAAGGGTCGTTTACCTAAGCTCGAGTAGGATACCTTTCACCCACGTCTCTCCAAACTCGAATCCCATAAATCTCCGATCACGGGTGTCGAAAAGGTTGCGCAACTAAAGGCGATAACGCTAATCTACTAAATTTCCAAACGGTAACCCATTCATCCGCGGTTGGCGCGTCCACCGGTATTCCGCCGGTCCGTTCCGTTCTACTTGATTGCAGATCGGATCGTCCGCGATTTCCCGGGTACGTAACACTCCGCGAGAGCTCCGGTAAACGTTTAGGTAACACGGGGATTACCTTTAAAGACCGCCGTTGTCTCAGGACGAGAAAACACGGTGGACACTTTCTCGTCTAACTCGGTGAACTTAAGATACGTTGTTACTCGACGTACACGTTCCTCGGGGTGGTAACAGTGGACCGGCGAGGGGTAACGGACCGTGTGTCAGTCCGTTGCACGCGCGTTACCGACGGTATTTGTTTATTGTTGACCAGGGGAAGGGGACACACTAGCGTCGGTAAACGTGAAGACGACAGATCACACCGTTATCGGGATATAGTTGATCTTCCTCAGGAGATTCACCTGGGCGAATCCACCTGGCCGGAGAGGAGAGAGAGAGAGAGAGACGAGTCCAATCGAGGCCGAGGATATTCACGCCGCCATTGTCGTCGTCGTGAGCGATCGTCGATCCCACGGAGGACTCGGAGACGAAGAGAGAGAGGGAGAGCACCACTCGGAACAGGTCCGGGACACGCACTCCCGTCGTACGGGCTGGTCTCTTTGTAATTAAAGCAATTAGAAAGAGCAGGGTGGTTCTTCTCGACGGACCATGCGCGGCGAACGACACACGGCACGCACTCTATTCGTCAGCCAACGGAATCGTCGACTTCGCGCGGCCCGAGTTAACGAGACACTGGTGGATCCCGGGAACACTCGCGGTGGCTCCAACAACTCCGCAATTCCAACGACTCGATTCTGCCACTGCTCGCCACTTCTCCGATGGGTTCCTCGACGGCTCTCGACCTCTCTTTCGCCAGCCACGACCGGAGAGTGCCGTAACGGGAACCAACACCAACGAACACGCCGCCCGCCTCGTCCTTTTGTAAGGAAGGGGCATGTGCGGGAAAGGATAGACGCATACCTGGCCCGATACTATGCGCGCGCCACGCAGGTACGAGCCGGCATTGACCAATCAACGGCCCTTGCTTGCGCGGAATAGGGTCTCGCAGGTAGCCCCTTTTTCGCCCTTCTACTGACCAACACGCTCCCGCCCTTTCTTCCTTCCTCTTTTTCTTCACTTCTCTCCCAACCAGAGGCTTTTTTAAACTGTCATTCTCCAATTTACCTGTTAACCGGGAACACCAGATTACTCGCCAGATTTTCGTCTTATTTCTCCTCGATCTTTCAATACTCATTCTACCCTATACTATATTTTACTACCGTCAGCCTTCTTTATCCTGCGCCAAGACTTTTTAATCGTTCGAAACATCTTGACGGTGTTTTGGAGCAATGTTTTAAAAATTAAGATATAGCCACCGGTATATAATGCGTTAATATGAATATTATTTTTACAATAAAATAAAAATTGGTTGACTATATGAAAATGCGTATGTAAAAAATAAAATAACAGATTCAACGTCGGGATCTACAACGCCGTAAAGTAAACAGTACCATACTAGCGCCATCAGGACACCTTGTAATGTGTTCCATTTTTACGTGTATATTATTTAACAAAAGTTAACAAAACCGTGAATTCATTTTTCGTAAAAACGAAGACCCACCGGGTGAAATTACGATTTCTATTAGCACTCAGCATTTACTTCGAAAACTATTGTTTTCTGAAAAGCAATATCCAATACCAGCTTGTAAATTTTCATAATTCTTTTGCATTGTCATAGTGTTTAGGTTGGAACATTCTACGTGGTACTTACGTCGGTTTTCGTTAGGACCTTTTATCTGTGTGTTGGTAAATTGTGTGGAAATTGGAAAAGTCATCCGGCAGGTTAAACACCACGACCCGGTTCCTCGAATCTTGTGTGGGAAATGCTTTTTGCAGGAAAGAGGTTAGTCCATGTTTGAGCGGGCATGGTTACTGTCTAACGATCGCCGAGTTGTTCTTGAGAATGTCGATTGATGCGAGGAATGTGTTACAGTGCGAAGAACACTGGACCATCGTGATCCTGCGAACGTCTTTCACAGGGGATCAATGAACCAGCGATTACCACGGGCACCGAGCACTTGTATAGGAACAACTGTTAATAAAGAATTGGTTGTTGCAGATCGCTGTAGGCGGCGCTGCGTATGAATTTGTTGAGAGGATTTTGTAGCAAATGGCCTTCATGGTCCTCTTGTATGGGGAACGTTCTCAACTTCCATGAAGGTTCATTTGGATCTGTTTTTACAAAAGTAATTCGTTGAATTAACGACATCTTGACAATATCGGAATCTACATTGTCGACAACCGCCACAATCGCTGTAGCGATTTTACTGACAGGTAAAAAGGCGCGAAAGTTGCGCACGTTTAAATTTATATTTAAGAGAGCTGCCTCATGTGTGTGTGTGTAAACGTTGAAAAATTAATCGATGTTCAGGCATCTTTTTCAAAGTTATGGTACGTACTACTTACAAATATTTGTTTGCAAAGAATCGACTAGTTCTGAAAAATAAGACAAAATGACGCGATAAGCGGTAAGTGGTGCCGTCTACTAAAGACGGAGAAACCGGAAAGTAGAAGCAAGTGAAAAGATGGATGTGGACACTGCTAGTGATAATACGTCGATAGATGACAAAATAGATGATTTTTGTGAAAATCCGACCAGAGATGCTTTGACAGAAGGTTTGATGAGTCTGCTGAAGCCCACAGTGGATCAATTGGATGAAAGAATCCGTGCAACAAGGTACGCAAGCTTTCCTTCCACTCGAAAATACATATACATAACCAACGTTCGTTCTGTTTATACTGAATACAATTTTCTAATTTGTAAATCGATACTTGTCATTTATGTAGAATATGCCAGATAGAATTGAAACAACAAATCGAATCTCTGGGAGAAGAATTACAAAGGATTAACGATGCGTTACAGTGCCCGCTAGAAACAGATGCCTATGTAAAAAAGCTTATCAATGCCAAGCATAAGATAACGGTCGTGAGTAACATACTACAAAATACCCAGGAGAGATTGAACAAGATCCACCAAGCTGTAGAAAAGAATACGACAAAAAGGAAAGCCTTACTGGATCATAGCTCTTCTTATAGTAATCCTGTGAGCACATTGGATAAAGAAGATCAGCCCGAACTAGAAAAAGGAACTGTAACAACTATGGGACAAGAGTAATTAATGCTGCATGATGTATACTGATGTTCTTGTACATCTTTAGCAAAAGCATCATGGATACTCCAATAACTAACTTGTCGGACACTGATCTAGAAACAGTATACGAGCCTTCGGAGGACTCTTTCCTGTTGATAGATGCTTTGGAAGCTGATTTAGAGGACTTGAAAGCTAAAAAGCCTGTTATGTGTCTAGAAATTGGCAGTGGATCAGGTGTAGTGATCACTGCCCTGGCAATGGCATTGAACAAGCACTGTAGGACTTACCATCTCGCCATCGACCTGAATAACAATGCCTGCAGAGTTACAAGAAATACTAGCAGACTAAACTCAACGGATATAGACGTCTTGCAAATGGATTTGCTGAGCTGCATGCGCAGTGGCTGCATTTTTGATGTTGTGGTGTTCAATCCGCCATACGTTGTAACCAGCGACCAGGAAGTCCTCGACGAAAGGCTTCTGTTCAAGAGCTGGGCTGGTGGTTTGAATGGTAGGAAAGTTATGGATCGAGTTTTCCCGAAAATTCCTGACATCCTCTCGGAGACTGGGACGTTCTACTTGCTGATCATTAAGGAGAACAATCCGGAGGACATTTTGCGTATTTTTAAGAATATGAACATGCACGGCGCGATTGTAGCGGAGAGGAGGATCAGGGGTGAGCATTTGTATATTTTACGTTTTCAAAAAATCGCTGAGTCGTATGAGGCTCGAGCACCAGATGTGGGTGCGAGTACTTGAGCGTTCCATACTTGAATTACGCAAATATCTGAGTACTCTTATCAAAATTTAGTTAGTATCTTAGTACTCGGATCTAGGTAGTGTGAATATGTGAGTACGTATATAAAAATTGGGCAAATATGTACAGCTTGTCAAATCTAGCTGTGCGGCTGAATGTCCCCCGCAAGGGAAAATGACCCTGCTGCACAGTGGTAAACAGGCGGAACTTCACAATGATAGAGAACCAATTGTCACCTGTCAAAAGATGTACGTGGCAACAGTTCAGTTAAAAAGTAAAGTGACACACAAGTGTATTCACACAAACATATAAACAGTTGTTTTGTATGTTTACTGCTGTAAGAAATAATGGACAGTACGCAGTCTTGAGGTGTGTACCTTACCATTCTAATATTGTATCCTTCTCTCGTCGAGTGCGGTCTTTGTTTTTTTCTGTGCATTCCTAAGTTTTGGTCAACCGCACAGCTAGATTTGACAAGCTGTAAGTACACTTATCAAAATTGAATGAGTATCGTGGCACTCGGATCTAAGTGGAGTGAGTATCTGAGTTCTTGATTCTAAATTGTACGAGTATCTATGTACTGAAGTTTAAGTATGTGAGTATGAGTCTGAGTTCGACTGGTAGTGAAGGGTACGATTCAGTTTGTGATGATGCTTCTGCTGGTCTAAAGAGTTGTGATCGACTACATTTATGTTAAGTAAAGGAATTATTGTTTCTGTTGAGACCTGTAGTTTTAAGAAAACCCCAAGTCGTAGAGTATCGTAGCCTACGCAGCAACCGCTGATTGGTCAATCAACGCAAATCTTACAGAAAATAGATCTTCTCAGCCCCTTCGTGCCAACTGGCGGCGTGTATCGCTAAAGAGGGTGCAGATAACAACGAGGCGTCAGATTTTAAGAAACATAATTTATTCGGAATCACCTAACAAAAATCTGTCTAAGGTCTACGGTTCTGTTGTCGCTTCATGTTCAGTTCAAAACGTCAGATACACGGTTACGCGAAAACAACTTTTCCGACCGCTGTCAAATGCGTCAAGTTCTATACAGACTGCGGATATTTATGCGCAAGTAGCCATAATCAAATTCAACAATGTATCTCTACTTCAACGCGATCGTATTAAAATCCTCCATGGAACGAATAAAAACTGTTCGTCTTCAGTCTTCGTCGATTACACCGAGAGAAAATTTCATGCCGCATAAAGATCCGCGGTCCGGTTGTATTGTAGATATATGAAATATGGCTGTACAGTCGAGCAAGTGTTAAACGTGTTTATAATAAAATTCTGCAAAGGTACGAAGTGTGTGTAGCGAGGGTAGCAATCGACGAAACAGTCCACAACAGCCATGCTGAAACTGCGGTCCGCCAAGCTTTTATGTGGGGCCCGATATGTTTGTGGCTCGAGAAGAAAAAAGTTGAGTATGGCTGGTCTACGAAGAAACGAGCGTTGTTATTAGAAAACGATACGGTGACTAGGTGTCCTCTCACCTGTTGCCACCGTATCGATTGTTCTATGGCCCCAGGACCCTAGTCTCCTCGGGTTTCCGTTCGATCCCCAGAAATTTCTTAGCCTTTTCGCTCGTCGATTACCACTCCCACATTCGCCGATCGCAAACGATTTGATCGTTTACGAGCTGATGCCCTTCGACCTGTAAACTCTTTGCAGTTTCACGTAGAAGATCAGCGCGCTGATCGTTGTCACGACAACGGTGCTCATCATGAACGAGCTGGCAACGAAGAAGCCACTGTAAGTCATGCAAACGTTCGTCGTCGTCGTGGTCTTCGCGACCTGTTCGACGTCGATGTGCTCGAGGTTCTCCAGCACCTGGCTGCTGGCCTCGCTCAGGTCGTCCACCATGATGACTCTGAACCCTCTGGCCACTCTAATCGGGTCTGCGAGAAGCACTGACGAGGTGTTCATGGGTCTGCTGGGCGCTGGCAGCATGATCGATCGTCGACGTCGTCTGCCCGGCTCGATTTGCTTAAAGAGGACATAGAAACATGTCCGTTAGCATTAGGGAGTAAGGACTAATAGAGTGAGGACTTTGTTCCTAGAGAATCTACTCTGGGGTGTTCGATTAAAATAATGTCCTACCTGGTTCATATCTGGACAGGGCTCGCAGTCGGTCTTGCATAGCTCGACGTTGCACTCGATGAACAGATCCATCACGTCCGGGAACTTGAAAGCCTGGAAGTACGCGTAGGCGATGATCGAAGCCCCAGTGTTTCCGGTGTCGTTCGTTTTCTGGAACGCTCCGAACAGCTTCGGCTTCAAGATGCAGCCTCTCTCGTCCGTTAGCTGGATCGTGTTGGCGGACGACTCGTCGCGAGCGATGCAATCGCGCACCTTAAACGATCATCAGATCATTAGATCGTTAGATTCATAGCAATTATCGAATCTTTGGTAAATTCGCTAGATTTCTTCTCTACCTGTAGATCGAAGGCTGGGTCTCCTTCGACAGAAACGACCAGAGTCATGGTCTCGCCGATCTTGACGAGACCATCGGCTGCGGCAGCGAATGGACCTCTGCCAACTTGTATATCTAACTTGGCGACTGCCGTGTCGCCGCTGAACGTCACTATTTCTTGGTTCAACATGTCCACGGAAAAGTTCACCGTCAACGCTTTATTGATGTTCCCTTCCCAGAGACACCTGACTCGTCTAACCGTGTCCCAGACTTCCTGGATGCCCGGCTCGTTCTAAACAGACATCGCCGCTTAGAAAGTGCATTTCTACCTGTGGTTCGCGATTGAGTAATCGTCTGTTAATGTACGAAGTAAACGCGGTAAACGTGAGTAGGAAGATTCTTAGAAAAATTCAGTGGTCGGGTAATCTCTTCGTTGTTCTTCGGGGAGTGCGTGCAAAATAAATGTTCTCTCCAAATAATATACCTGCAGAACGAGCACGTTCTCGAGGTACGCCTGGCCAGCTTCGCCAGCAAAATCGTTGATGAATTGAGTACCGCAGGAGTCCAGGCTCACAGTGAAAGAGTACTTGGTCTGGCCAGAGTTTTGCTCAACGTATCTACATTCCGGGTTCATGAAGAAGCCCTGTGAACATTCTCGTCTCGATCAGTTTGATCAGTTTTGGGAGTCTCGCTCTCGGAGATTACCTTAGAATATATGACCCCATCGAAGGCTCGATTGAACTCGATGTTGATGGTCATCATGGTCTTGCTGCACACGACATCTAGAGCGTGGATGTGCGGAGGGTGTTTCAGATCATCGTCTTCGGCTGCGCCACCTCCTGTCATCACCGCAGTGCCGGTACTTGCTGCGATGACGGGTACGAGATTATGAGACTCAGAGGTGAGTTTAGAAGTGAAACAGGTCAGAAACAGATGCAATTTGCTCACCTTCTCCACCGGTAGGCTTAACAGCAGTGCTACCACTGGTCCCGCCAGTGTTTTCCATAGGAGGAAACGCTCCTCCAGGAGTAGACGACGGAAAACCTGGCGAGGATGGGTACCCGGTAGCCTGGTCGTACGAATTCGATCCTGCATCAGGCGTGGGGAAGGGTGGCCGTGGGCTATCGGTCGGATAGCCATAAGTGGTGAATCCACTGGCTCCAGGATAGCCAGCGACGGCCCCACTGCCACTGGAACCGCTGCTATCACCTGCGGGTCCGTAAGCAGGGCTAGCTCTTTGGGTCGAGTAACCATAGGTGGCGGAAAATCCACTTGGCGTCGAGTATCCATAATTTGTGGAGAGCCCAGCTGTTTGGGCAGGGGATGGCGACCTAGGACTCGTCGTGGAGTACCCTGTTGAAGGTGGTAGGTAGGTGGTGGAGCTTCTGGTGGTGCTGAACGGCGGGAAAGCTGAAGATCCAGAGTTCGAGTAAGATGACGGGGTAGGCCGCGGATTGTAGGAGGTCGAAGGTCCGTAAGGCGACTGGTTGTTCGGCGGAAGGTACGTGGAGGGTCTCTGGCTGGAGAACGGTGGAGCTTGAACCGTGGACGGCTGCCCCGACGGGTAGCCAACGTTCGTCGGAGAGAACCCCGTGGACGGCCTCTGGTAAGGGTAATTCGTTACCTCGTTTTGCGAGGGCGACGAGTAGCTCGGTTGCTGGCCTGTTGTTGCTGGCTGGAACGGTCTCGGTCGGTCAGGTGGCCTCTGCGTGCTGTATGGGGGCAGGTAACCAGCTGGGTCCGACTGTTGGCGAACTGCAAGAAGAGCGACCTTGAAAATCCGCCTTGCTCTTCACCGCAATTAATCGCACGGGTCTGGTGTTCCATAGTTAGACGACCAGTGGTACGTTTGGGTCCTCAGGGTAACCCTCGTCCACCCCTCGTTATCTCACTAATCGATTATTTTGATTTTATCGAATTTTTGAAGAACGAGGAATAGACGAGCGTCGAGTGAGAGCTCTGTAACAGTGTATTAGTAATCCCCTGTGGATAGTAGATTAATACAAGGTTGGCATTCGACAAGCGTGCGATCCAGGAACCACGTAAGAAGATGGTTAATCGGACGTCAGTTATTGCACTTGCTCGAAGCGACTTTGTTACGTTTTGGCCACTGACTTGTCTTTAAATCAGGGTCTCCGATCGTCTCATCGGAGTCTCGCTAAACTCTCTCCGGAGTCTAACAACGAGTACAATAACAATGGAATATCGTGCGACAGAGTGGAGAAGAAGAACGCGTGGACTTGAACGTTATAAGGGAGAGAAGGTGTCCCTTTGGAGAACGTACTTTTACGTGCGCCCTGCCGGTAGATCCCTTGAATCCACTCTAGGATATTATGCGCCATCACGTCAGCGGGCGACGCTGGAGCAGCTCGCTGGACTCTCGAGTGTGCTAGTGAATGTTAAACGGTTTCCTTTATCAAACTTAATCGCTCTTCGACGTCTGTCCACGCTGTCCAGTTTCTTGTTCGATCGATTGCGATCTAGACTATACTAGGTTTCTCTTACCATCCGACGGTGATGTTCTGACAAACAGGGCATGGCCTCCTCCGTGCTCCTGGCTCCTGGCTGCGCCCAGGATCGTCAGCGCCAGGATCAGTGCGGTCCCCTTCATCCTCTCGACCTGCAATTTCCTGCTTGTCATGCTACCATAATACTTTAGATGATCCTCGATCGATCTTGGACGAGGCAAATTTGGTTCGTGTTTCATTTTTGAAAATAACATTAAACTAACGTAATCTTTCCTAATTAACATATTCTGGACACCTGGACAATTTGTACGTTTTCGGATTTTGGCAGCGCGAAGGCGTGTCGGAGAAGGAAGAAGGGAACCTTGAACACTCGACGCGCTCGTTCCAAGGCTGCGAACTCTCGCGGTACGCAAAAACAATAGAAAGTCTTGGAGCAATTAGCTGGATCACCTTCGGCACGAGAGGTTAATTAATCGCAGCCGGCTTCGGTCGTCAATCGTAAACTCGAGGATCACGAACGGAAAATTCATTATCCTCCGATCGACGGCAAAACGATTCTCCCTTCTGTTTCGTCATAATTTCGACGGGGAGGTTAACGAGTCGGCGAGGCGCAATCGTTAAATAGTTTTCTGGTCCCGGGAAAGGCCGTTTCCACGATTGTTTCGTTCTTCTCACGTACATCGGCACGAGAGCGTTTCGTCAGATCAGATTACGGAGGGCTCCTCCGCAATCAGTGTCTCTAATTCCTGCCGCGATTCGGGGGCCGTCGAAACTCTGGAACAGCACTCGATTCGCAGCCAATTAACGCGCCGTGTCTCTCGACGATGACGACGCGCAGTGCTCGAGACAATGCTGAAAAGTCCGATCTTCGAAGTATGAAATCTAAAGAAGTTTTCCATATTTAGAATTTTTGAAACTCGGGCCCCACGAACATTTTTTAGAAATATATTTTCATTTCGATTTTGCACGCATTTCCGAAAATCCGATGGACAGATTCTTCAAACAAAAGTTGGTCAGTAATATTATATGGTGATAGATCTTAATGAAAGAAACCAGCACTTTTCATTCAATAAAAAGATAATTACTTAAATTTTTTCTTTTTCTGGAAAATATTAGACGTATTAGGTAGACAACAGATTGGTTACGAAGTTATTAATGTTCTGACTCTCGTAAAACACTGTGCGACAATGGCTGCGCGATTATGGTTTGTCGAAGCGGTAATTTCAGCGACACGAGGCGCGAAGATAAAGAGACAGAGATAAGGAACAATAGCTGCTAATAGCTTCCGTGTCCTTGGTGGACAGTCACGCAGATTTCTGATCGATCTCGTAAACAGGAGATCCGCGATTTATTTCGGTGCATCGACTCGCGGCACCGCGGTTTCTCCGTGAACCTGAGCCGTCGGCGATAGAAAGTTCCGGCGGAGACGGTTCCGATGCTTCTTCTTCGTCGTCTTCTGGCTCTCCCGTCGACTTTGCCTTCGACCGGGGGGAACCCGAAGCACTGTCGCTTTCGACCAAGGTGAACCTACGAGAGCTACGTGTCCCGCTAGATCCATCCTCTCCGCGGCTTTCCATCCGCACGACTCGGCGAGATTCGATTTTATCGACCACCGCCGGCCACTAGAGTATGCCTCGCCAGTGAAACCGAATCGTGACACTGTTGCGATCCTCGGGGAGGGAAGGATCCATTGCTCGTTGCCGCCGTGGATCGCGGATCGCAGCGAACGCCGTTTGTTCATTCGCCGGGCAAAAGTTCGAGAAGTCAACCGAGGAATCGTGCTCGGCCGAGGTGAAAGGTGAAAGTCGCGGCTGCCTCGATGCTCCGCGAGCAACCAGACACGTGGTGTACGCTCGCAAAAGTTAGTTAAAGAACCAGAGGAAAAGATCCCGAAGGTCCCGCATTCCTCAAGGTTCCCACATGGGAATTCCTCGCGGATTCTTCTCTGTCACTGATCTTCGAAGCTTTTCTCTGGAACGACTTTTTCTTTCAGAAATCGGAATGGTGGATAATCGACAGTCTATTATCTAGCTTCGCGATGGTACGAACTAACAAAATTCTCTTTGGGGTCATTATTCATTTGAAAGTCTCGCATTCCTCGGGGTTCCCGCGCGGGAAATTCCTCGCGGATTCTTATCTGCTGGCAATTCCTGAAATCTAAATAGTAGACGATCAATACCGAATCGTCTTCAGACTAATTTATAAATTAGTGTTTCCTCAGCTGCTCGCCGAATGCTACCGTATTCTCTTGCGCGCATGTGGAGCCGAGTTTGCACTAATTTTTAAGCGCACCGAGTGCTCCGATTAATCCGTGTGATACGTCACTTTGTAACCTGTGAAGTGCTCTTTAATATTAGAGACAGTGCAGGCGTTGCACGGTCCCGCGGTCGCACGTCGCATTCATTAAAATATAATACAACGCGCTTGAGAAACGCGTCGCGCGCAGGGAATCGACTCGAACAAATAGGCCACCGAATTAATTAGAATCGTGCGAGTTTGTTAAACGATCTGCCCGGATAAAAAAAGGTTGCGACGGTCCGCGTACGCGCGAATTCGAATCGCACGGATGAAAATATGTGAAAGTTTCCATTGCGCAAACCTTGTTGTCTATGAACGCAAGATTTGCGAAAAGATCGAACACCGCCGATCGAAGTCCGATTCGATTCGTTCCACGTGGTCTTCTTAATTTCCCTTTTCCGTCATGAATTCGTATAAATTCGATTCACGTTCATCAGTGCACTTTTTCAAAGACCGGAAGGGGATTAAATAGAATTGAAGTTGATGCAGACAATTAGAAGATCCGCAGTCGACCGATAAAAACGGCTGACCTGTGCTCTCGATGGAAGTGGAACTTCCGGAAGCCAAATTTCCTGGAGCCGCAAAGAGATAGCGCGATCGCGGAAACGAGAATGCGTTTTCGCGAAGAGCCGTGGGTGGTATGACGTTTCCTCGGTATCATCTGCATTACCGGCGTAATGGCGAATTTGATCGACCTTTCTCTTTTAAATCGCAAACTCGGTTTTGCTCGACCGTGGCCGTCGCGGACCTCGATTAAAATTGACGGCGCCATTGAACCGCGAAGAGGATCGATGCGGAAACGCGTGATCGTATTATACAAGCTGTTCCTTAATATGTCGCTCAGTGTCAATACGTATGTATCCCATTAAAGTGCTTTCGCGTTTCATGTCTTCTCTTGTAACAAGTTCTACATATTGTGAAACACTTTCTACACCGTGCTGAATTAAACAGGAATACACCAGCAGTCAGTTGCACAATTTTATTCGTTGACATTATCGCGTCGACTAATGGGAAAAATACGCGTGCCTAACAGCCAATCAGGCTTCTCGGCAACTCCGTGGAAATCCTTCCCGTAGCTGGAACAACACGCTGTCGAAAATAGCCGTAGCCGCCGCGCAATTATCGCGGTGGATTCGTAAAGTTTGCAAAGAGTTGCGCGCGTAAGGTGGTTGTTTGCGGTGGGCACGGTTAGGCAATTCGTAGCATGCACTTGAGAAGCTGCGGTTTTCGTTCGATGCAGCGGGTTGAAACGCGGTGTGTCGCGACCAAGTCGCGCGATGACGATGTTTTCGACCGCGCGAGGCGCGGGGTCTTAATAACGAGACGGTGCCGGTAGTTACTCGTTTATTATCCCGATTGCATAATGAGCAGGGAAGACAGCCTCGTCTTCTAATGCGTTAACGATTGGGGGTGGCGCTTCGACTCGAATCCACTGTTTCGGTGGCTGGACAGAGTTGCAGTTGCGAAAACTGGGCTGAACGAGTCGGGCAACATTGTTCTGTTGCGTGGAGCTACTTTCGAAAATGATGTTTTAGTAAGGATTTACATTTATTTTTGTATAATTTTCGATCATTGTAAATCTCCTTTTACTGTTTACTCTTCGTTGAAATGCTTAGATAACGTTTCTGGGAGTGTCGTGTCGGCCAAGGAAACATCCTTAACTATGGACCATAGACTTTCAAAAATTGTGAAACAATCGCCGGTCAATAATGTGCTAATAGAATGTTAGAAGGTTGCGCAAAATGTGCCCAAGAATATAAAGCCACTTTCCATTATTCAATGAATTAAATTAAAAGACAAATGAAGAATTGATGAGAATATACAATATATGACGGCGTTGTCTCCTCAGATACTGCATCTAGACAAGTTGCAGTTATAGGTTCCAGTTATCAATACATTAAAAATGGTTTATCAAAAGCAAATGACAAATGAAGAATTTAGAGGTTCGGGATCTAGAGAATCTATTGTAGATAGTTCTTCTACGATTCATCAAAATCCACTTGAAAGCAATGATAGACGCAAAAACGCAGTTTGATCTATCCAGCTCCAGGAGTTACTGCACGCTCATTAGAATCATTCGCTTTCCTCGAGTCCCACTGCTTTCTCACGGGCACACTTGATTTGCTATTCGCGAAGAGGTACGCACTCGAATTGAACAAATAAACGAGCCGAGCGAAGACGAAGGAAGAAACGTTCTCCACTGTAAACGGTCCGATTAGGAGCGTTAATGGGTCGCGTTAGCCCGGTACCGATAAGCGTGCTAATCGGGAACGAGCCTCTAAATATGGTTGCGAGAGAAGATCTGCTAGTGAAAACTGTTACGTTCGATAGGTCTGGGTTACGGGGACATCGATCGCCTTACGCGTCGAGCCCGAGAAAAGTCTTGCTCGCGGTTTCTACTTCGCAATGCCAGCCGATCCAGAGAGAGAGAGAGAGAGAGAGAGAGAATGAGAGAAAGGGAGAGAGAAACAAGTGGTTTGGTAGAACGCGGAGGTCGGATCGAGCCGCCTGGATCCCATCGAGTTCATCGTTTCAATGAATGGAGTCTCGAATCTTGCCGCAATCGTAACCGCGTCTACTTTTATCGATCCTGAGCGGTAATGAACCAGTACAAAGTCAACAGTCATCAGTAGACTGCGAATTTTATGCATCTATGAGAAAAATGGATTGGCAATGTACAAAATTGTGAAGACATCAGAAAAATTAAAATTGTTAACAGAGGAAACACATTTTCGTTTAACTTCTGTTTCTTACAGTAGACTTGGACAATTTCTATTTATTATTTAATTGATCCTTGCAATGATCCATACTTTATTAATTTTGTAGACATATTTTTGAATACACTTCGTGTGGAGCAGACTTTATGCATTTCTGGCAAAGATGAGGGAGTGTAATTTCAAGCAGGGGAAGGGTTGAAGGAATGCAGGAACACAAGACCGAAACAATAATAGTTCTCAAGGCAAGATCAGGATCGATAGCGTCGACAGACTCACGCGCCCGTCTCGTTTCGCGACTGCGGAAAACGGATCGTCTTCATGCTCGATGGGCGAAAGCATGCCTTGTAACGAGCATTTCTATAGAGAGCGGCGCGGATACCCTAGCCACGGCAATTTGTCAGTGCGACGAAAGCAGAGTTCGCTTATACTGGCGAGGATTGTCGCGTCTGTAGCCCCTGTGTCCGGTAGACTGTAGGAGGTAAACGTTTTCTTCCGAGGACTCGGGGATCGATCATTTCCCCGACGAATTGCGACATTGTTTAAATCGTGTTTCGCAATTCGCCGAGACCGCACTGTCCCACGTTCGCGAACGCCGCAAGGGTCAAGCTGCTGAACGGCCGAGAGCCTTTCGGGACGCAAATTGTTTCCCCGAGCCGTCCTCGTTGTCCGATTATCCTGATCGTCGCCTGTTATCTCGTTGTTCGAAGGACCAAACATCTAAGCGCGCGGACGGAAAGATACCACAAGTCTTTTTGGATCAGCATTGTTTTCATGAGAATCGTTATTTAGTCTTGCTGTCAATGTTATCCGAATTAGTCGAAGGCGTAAATGAACGAATAGAATCGGCGCTATATTCTCCGGAAATACGAAAGAAAGTGAAACCGCTGTCGTTCCTCAATCGCAGCGTGCGTACCGCGCGAATTCATCACAAAGAGAGGCCTCCTTTTCAACTAATTAGAATTATCGAGAGAAGAAATAACTTTCTATTTCTCCGGCCCGGTGACACAGAAGCATAAAAGTTTGACATTTAGCGAAATACTGTAGAGCTCGGCGAATCAAATAACAGGTTTCCCGATTAGAATAATAAACATGGTCATCTTTTTTCGCAATGTGCCCGGCTAGAAAGTCGAGTGTTCGGTCGACATTAGTCCTAAGAGGCTGTCGTTAGATCAGTGTATCGTAACACGGTGTCATACATGTATTAAACCGTTTATTGCGAAACGGAATAATAAAACCGAGGTACAAATGCGTTTCGCAGCGTGTCAAACGATCTTCGTTGGACTGTTGCCTCGACTAGCGTTCATAAATCAAAAAATCCTCTCTCGCTTCTAGCGAGAGCGAATCTTTGCTGAAGGTGAGACGCGTCGCAGCCTCGACGAGAGCCTGTGTGCGACGCTCGAATACGAGTAAACCCCCGAGGCGAACGATTACGACACCGGAGATTCGAATTTTTCCTATTCGGGAGGTTACGCCACGAATTTTTATCAACGGTAAATATTTCCCGCAGGCCGCGCCTATGCGCGCCTAATCGAGCGCTTCCATCCATACGCGTTTCCGATGTCGCTCGAATTCAGTCTGATCGTCCAATCGAACAGCGACCTTGAACGTTTCTTACGCTAAGTAATTTGCAATAGCTCCTAGACTGCTGATCTATTAGGTCTATTTCACAGTTTACAAACTCGTGGACGTTGACCAAGCGACGTAACGGGTTAAAAATGATTTCTACGGCATGCGCAGCAAGCTAATGTACATCTTCGCGCCGCCGGTCCAAAGCGGAATCCTTTTCCTCGCGCTCGGAAGCGCGCCGACTCTGTTTGCTCGCTTTCTTCGGTCTCCAAAAGGAGCCCGACTGATTCTCACGACTGTTTTCCATCGTCCACGTGAATTTACCGCTATTTGCCATCGCAAAGACTCCTGGACGCTTTCGCGAGCTCTCGTTCGAAGTCCTCCTTGCAGACCGAAGAGCTATCGAACACAATTCGATCCTCGGGAACAGCGAGAGACAGACGCGATGCAACGAGAGTGCAGTTTCGGACGCGCTGAAACGGGATGTCATCATCTCTCGCTCTTACTTTTACCGCAATTCTCAGAGTAATTCTATTGGCTTTGCCTACCATGCCATGCCGTGGGCGAGCGCAACACCGGTGAGAGACCTTGCCACGCGCGTTCATCGCGAGATGACTCTTTTTCTTTCGGCTTCGAGATTAACGCAACGATCGATCGCTTTCTCCGCTTTGTCGTGAGCTCACGGTAATTATTAAAAATTACACGGCGTTATGAAATACGCGCTCGGGTTTACGGAAACTTGGAAATCGAACGCGGCACTACTAAACAGACCCAAACAAAATTCCACTTTGTTGTTGTCAATGAGCGTACGAGGGTTAAGAGCACGCCAGTTCTTCGACGAAGTTGCTTGACGAAATTTTCTCGGCACAGGAAAAATTGCTCGTGGAAACTTCTTTGAAAAACGTTATCGTGGAACAGCTGTTTTAGAATCTGTGTGGAAGACGTTCCGTGGGAACCAGTTGCTTTAGAATCTTTGTTGAGAAAGAGAAAGAGAGAAACCTTATCCAGACAAGAATTACTTAATTTGAGTAGAAATATTTTCCAGAATGATGAAGAACATTTTTAATATTCAGAAACTTTTACTAGATCTTTTCGAACGAACCCTTCCAACAACTTTTCTTGATGTGTTCCCGTCGAAATTTATAATACGGGAACATTTTTTCCAAACTTCCACGGTTCATGTTCCAGATAGAACCTATCAAAGAGTTTCATAACTCCTTCGATCTCGGCTTAAAACGTCTCTCCGTTGAAATCGTCTCGGAATTTATCTTCCGATTAGAAACCCCATTTCACGATCAATCAGTCGCGTTCAGTTTCAGTTTCACTCGTAAATCGCGATGGAAAACGATTCGAAATCGACAGGAAGGGAGTGGAAACCAGTTCATTCGGAGGGTTCCTATGAGAAGACCTATCGTAGGTCGCGATAGAGGATCGAAATCGACCGGAAGAATATCGAATGAAGTTCCAAAGGTTTTTACGAGCAGGACTCCTATTATTCTCCGAGGAAAATTGTTTCTGGACAGAATCGCAATGGAAAACGAGTCGAAATCGAAAGAAAGAAATTGTTTAACTAGTTTATTCGGAAGATTCGAAAGGAGTTTTGTTCACCTGCAGATCACGATGAAGAACGGATCGAAATTAACAAGAAGATCGAAGCGAATATCAAAGGACTCCGCGAGCAGGACCGCGACGATCCTGCGTCGCCAGCGAAATATTCATCGATGTCGCTTTCTCCGTGCAATTTTTCATTTCCTACACAACGGGAGGTCTCGGTTGTTCGTGTGGCAAATACTCGAGAGGCTGTTTCGATTTTCAAGCGGTAAGACACGGGGTCAAATTGCGAAAAGACTCACCTCGCTGCGAAGAAAATCCTTTCGACGGGAGACGAAGACGAGGTCGATCTTCCCTCGCGATTCGACCGGAAGATTCGCGTCGTGCGCACGCTTGTGAGAAAGGTGAGAGTGAATAGCTGGGAGCATCTTCATTCAAGCTTATATAGGTATTGTACCCCCCCTTTCCTTAGCCAGTCTGTAGAAAGAGCGTGCCATCACCGTCGTCCGCTGTAATTGTATCATCAACGCCGGGTCCAACCGACGGAGGTGGAAAAAATCTCGAAACAGCGTCGCTCTTCGAGAGAATTCGATTTCCTATGTCTCGATCGCTTTTCATGATCGTTTCGTATTCTTATCATTAATCTCTCGAAGTTGCTGCGGGACATCTTCGCATGATCTCGTAGCGAGACGAAGGAAGTGCTAGCAGTCGTTAAGAAGTGGCTGAAGTCGTTAACACTAAATATACCGAGTACTCGAAGCAACTGGTACGCGCTACTTTATAAAAATTATGATATTCTATTTAATTACCTGCTACGCAATTTTTATTCTAATGTCTGCTCGGACAAAAATATTTCTTTCCGCGAAGAATCCAATAATTGTGAAATGAGAAATCTCTCGCGCAGAGCAGAAAATAGGCTATTGAACGATTGAGAAGTCCTTTTGCGGAAGCTGCGAATCGAAAGATTCGAAAAACTAATTTACGAAAGCCACAGTGAAAGCGGGGACACAGAACAATTAAAAAAATAATATGAACAAATTTTGAAAGTCTGCGAGAATGTCAACACGTCGAGAAAATCGACAATTTCAAAGTAATTTAGCGACGACAGCACGATAACAGATAGATAATAGAGGGGGAAAGAATGATTGCGGTTTCGTTTCACGCGTGCGTCTTAAAAACGCAGCCTCGGCGAAAGAACGCTCGGCTTCCTGGTCGCGTAAGCTGGACGACAAAGCCAGGGGTACGAGGGCACGTTGGCGAATAACGTAATTTATGGTCGCCTCGTATTTTCCCGTGGACGGAACGGCAAAGACGACAGAATCCTTTGGAATCACGTTCAACGATAATGAACATGTTCGAGCGCGTGCGAGGGGCCGGTTTCGTCATTGCCACCCTTACAAGGAGCGACCATACTTTTCCTGGTGGGGAGTGGACCATACTCCTCATCATGAACGAAAAAAGACCCTTAGGAATTCATGATTCCTCGCGCGAAAAGTGTGATCGCTCCTCAAGTTTTTTTTATCATATTTAAAGTTGCGTCAACCCAATTTTGTTATGAGTTTAAAAATTGTATAAAGTCAAAAATACCTGCATAAAATCCGCAGTCTGGTTACGAGTAATTAATCGAATAAAATGTAGAACTTTATATGGTTGAAATTACGCATTCGAATACAGAATGTAGCGATGTAGTTTCGCGAGGGAGGTTTAAGAGGAAAGAAAAGTTGCACGGTTGCAACTGCATCGACGCGCTACCCGGTCCCATAGAACGAACGGATTCAGCAGAACTGCGGAAAGTTTCGACTCCCAGTTTCCTTTAAATCCATATAGTTTTCGGGTCGACGGTAATCGGGTAGCAATAGTTATAAAGAGTAACGATCGCCAAGCCGTGTCCACGGATACTCGTTCGAACTTCTCGATCGTAAAATTCCGGGACTGTTCTTGATCCTTATACTCTTCCCAAATGCAACGATGGACTGCAGAAACAAACAATCTTGACTGATCGTCTTACATTTTTTCTGAATGCAGTATAAACCGTTCTGCAGATCACTGCACGAAATAGGAAGTGTTTGCATTGACCTAAGAAAGCGAGAATCGAAAAGAAACTTGCTTCTCCTCTTAGCAATTGCAATAAGTTGAAAGTACCGTGACAGTATCCTCAAATTCCCGTGACGTTTTTACAGCTCTGTGCTAAAACGAGTGTCAGGGATTGCAGCGCCAAACAAGAGGGGAGTAAAAACGGTTCTTCCTTTTATTAAAACTGAAGGAGCTTCTCAAAAGTCCATTCATCATCCGTCAAGATGACCGATCGCTAAAAGTCACCAGCGAACAGCTCTGCCAGACTTCGCGGAGCGACGATAAAAATCCGTGCTTATGAAAGCACGGCGTCTATTCGAAACTCGGCAATTACTCGGCAGTCGTATTAGATGGACTAATGAGAAAATAACAGGTAATTAAATCGGTTGCTCGGCGAGTATCGGCGTAAAGTCTCAGTTAAATAACGTACAGCAGTTGCATCTTTCCCGGAGTGATTTCAGGTGTCCACGAGCACGTTGCTATCTTCAGGCAAAGAGAAACGTTGTTTCGCGTAGAAACCTTCCTCGGTCGATTCGCGAGAAGTGTACAAAAGCGCGGAGTTGTTTATGTGCGCGGCAAGGTGTTTTTTCGTGAATTTTCGGCAGGCGACGAGTACTCGATAGAAGAGCCCCGGAACGAAATGACCTTTGGAGACGTAAACGGCGAGGAGAAGACGTTGAGAGAAAGTCGCGCGGCGAAATAGCTTCTGCGATTGTACCATGCCTCCGGTTAAGAATATTACACATTTCAATAGTATTGCGCAAAACCGAGGATACAGGCCCCGGGGGGTCACGAGATCAATGGGATCCTCAATTTCGTTGTTTTTTCGGCGGCGAACTAGGGAAATCGCGCTCGTAGCCGCGGATACTTTCGATAATAGCCTCTAAAAACCATCCAACAGAACGTGATCCCTAAACTGTCGAAACTAGATGAGAATAGTTTAGAAAAGAGCGCGTAAATTTCGAAAACGATCGATGCGATAATAAACAGAAATCGGTTGGTAAGCGAGGAATCTAGCTCGATGGAAAATCGCAATTGCTCCGGTATGCTGGTGCCACCTGCACACGCAGTCACGAACCAGCTATTCTAATTAAAAGGTGCGCGATCGATTCGGCCGGGTTTCCCGTCCCGTTCTAGAATCGCATTGACACGATTCGATATCCGATTTTGTCCCTGCGATTTACGGATCCTGCACGCGCAACGAACCGTTCATTAGTTTACGTTTCGAAAATGAACAGCGCGAAGCGACGTCGATGAACGCTCGTTAAATTATTAGCATGCTTTTGACGAGATTGAACGACCAGCCGATCCACTTCGGAATTAGGATCACACTCGGGTTAAGGACGCCTAATTAGTACTTAACTAGTACGAACGCGCGCTAACTTTTACCGTAATAACATCCGCGGCCTGCACTTTGCTCGTCTCCTCTCCGGAGGATTCGTTTCCTTCGCAATTCTTCTAACGTTCCTTCTAATAACTGCTCTGCACGGCGATTTGGAAACTTTCTACGTTTCTGGTCAGTCGGACGTGCGGATTATCGTAGTTTTACGGATTTTATGCGGAATGAAAATCCATTGCATTAATTGCCGGACACTGGAGTTCCGTCGACATCTACTTTCGGTTTTAAACATTTTAATGAGTCGGAAATAATGAAATGTTTAAATCCGTTCAATGTTTTCACTGTTTTGACTCACCGTTGATTTGCTAATCTTTGCTATAAATACATAAAATCTGCAGGCTAAGTAAGAAAGATTGAAAACTTTTTAATTACAAATAATAAACGACGATTTTCAGATTTCCGAAGAGATGTGGTTAGTCCGTGCGAGAAGTTAGATAAACATACAGCATGTTAAACTTTATTACGACGCTCTCACCGAACTCTTTTGGAAAAATTCCCACGCTCTTTTTCAGCGAAGCCAACCGAAAATTGTTCGTTTTTTGTTCTCGGTCGGCCGGTGTCACGGTTGTTCAAAAGTAGCCCCATTGTAATAGCTACGGTGCAGCCATTTTGTCGGCAATGCGAAATAAACAACGACTTTTGTGTACCTCGAGACAGACACAATGCAGGGTTTAAAACGGATTCCCCGCGAACTTTCTGGTTTCGTCAGAAAAATTGCTAAAAACAATTTCCCCGGTCTAAAACGGTGCAACCTTTTAAAACAGAGTTTTCCCAGCTGCCGCAGCGTGGGCGTCAGTAGATCGAAAGGGGCGATAAAATTTCAGTTCCTCGTTATTTCATTCGCTTTATTTACAATCGAACATTTCATGATCGAAAAACTGCGCCCGGAGATTTCGTTAATAGAGAAAGTTTCTCGCCGAGAGGTGGGCGACTATGCGAAAAAGGAAAAAAAACTTGCGAAAGCTGTGCTTTAAGAGTGCGACGTGATTAAAGTTTCAGATCGGAACGTTTATTTGGACGTCTCTGCGTGCTATATTTATTGCGATCGATGCATGATTGCGACGTCTCCCGGCGCGCTTGGCGTTTGAAAACGGTGCGAAATCGAATTCTGCGTTAACGAGGGGGATTTGCGCGGTCGTTCACATGCTGTAACGTATTTCCGCGTGCATTTGTAACGTCCGAACACTAGTCCCCAGGAAACGTCCATCAATTATTTGCAGAACCATTTTCGAACCAGTGCCTCAAACTTCCTGCAACGATAAACGATGTAAGAACGGGAGTCAGACAGAAATTTCGTTCTTTCTTTATGTTCACGGCCACTAATATGATGACTACGACAACTCCTGTTCTAAATTGCACCTAGTCGTTTTTACCATAAATGCATAAAATCCGCAGTCTGGCTATGAAAGATTGATTCTTGGCCGAGCATCGTTCGCCTTGCGCGACAGTTGCTCGAGTTTCGGGGATCCGCGAGGGATCGCGCGACGATCTCGACGATGATCCATTAATCATATGAACCTCCTAGTCGCAGTTCCTTAATGGGTTAACCGGCTGCCGGCGGCGAGATTGCGTACTTACGCCTCCGCCTAGAAACTCGGGATTATCAATTAAAGAGGATTCTGCGCGTGGGCGGTGCCGCGACACGTACCCGTGCACACGGGTACATTATTGAAATCTGGGCGAAAGTGAACAAAGTACGTGCAGTTGTCGAAATGTTCTTAATTCTGTTGTTTTTTCCAAAAACGAGCAGGTACAATTTAATGTGAGAACATCGAACAGTCAGCCCACAAACAATTTTTATTTGTGCATCAAGATCCGCAGTCTACTAATAAACCTCGACAGTTCGACTCGTAATGAGATAATCCGATGAGGAACATATCGCTAACAGATACGTTATCCAACAACACGCGCGTATACACAGGCGTACACATACCGAGGTTCTTGCGAATTCGCGGGCCGGTTTCTGGTTCGCGTCCCGCCATGAGAATCGGAAACATGATCTATCGACGATAAACGGGCACGCGCGCTCCGCCGCCTGCCATATCGCGGCGTGCGCACGAATAATAAACGTAAACGATAACGATGTCCCGCGGGAAATTAACGAGTCTATATGCGCGTAAGCGGATCCCAGCCGCTAATTAATTTTAATTGGCTCCAGGCTGCTCGCGTCCGGCTCAGGCGGATTTGTTCGCGACGCGATCGCTTTGTTAAGGCTCTGCGGACAACCGACAATGCTTCCGGAAAATGATCTTTCGACCGATTTCCTATCGTTGCTCCACTCGATCACCTAATCGAGATCCTCGTGTGCAAGTTTCTTCTTCTGGACGACTAGAACGTACGCAATCGATTTATTCGATCCGACGGAAAGTCTTTGTTAATTTGTTAAACCACAATTTTCTGCCGTCGCGTCGGTTCACCCTTTTCTCCGTAATTAATTTCCAAAACGTTCTGGAACTGTTGCAGCGTTCAATATAATAAAACGTAGTCCCGCGGCACAATGTATGCACTGCATTTTCAAGGATTTGATGGGATACGCCACGATGCAACTCGGTCGTCGCTAGCGCCAGCGCAACGAGCAAACATTGCGCAACGAACGACACATCGAGGCAACGATCGCAAACGAGATGCGGCGAAATTTGAACGGTAGAAAGTCGAGAGGTTTCAGTCTATATAATTACGAGTAATTGCCAGCCGCAACCGGGACCGTGCACAAATACGGAGAACAACGTGGCTACGCTCGACCATGTGTTTCGATCGCGGTGGCCTCTTAGAAATCATGCGGTTCGAGTCGAAACCGTCCGCCGAAGTGCAAACATCTTTCCCGTTCCGGGAAACACGGTGGTTTCGTGCGGCGTGTGCTGTCTTTGAAAGTTCGAGGATACGTCTTGATCGTGCTGCGATCCGAATCTCGATCGATCCCTCTCGAATTGCCCAACGAATCATTGGCAAATGAAAATTAACTATCAAGTGTACAGAGTCTGCGTGTTATGCGGTCAGTCGGTGAGACTATATGTTTCATAACTATTTAGGGCGAAGAAGCAAAATGTATTATTGCTAATTCTTATTGTTATTGCTAATTCTTTCGCAGCTACGACGAGCAAGAACTTCTTTGACGTTAACGATTTCCTACAAGGAACAGAAAATTTACATTTATCGCGCGGCTTCATCAATTCAAGTGACTAAATGTCGACTATAAAGAGACAGAATTTTCTTTCGATTTAAAGGAGAATTAAGAGAGAAGAAAAATTCTTATTGAAACGTCCATTGTCAATGCGAAGTCGATGCGAAGAATTCATTTTAGAAGACGTTCGACACGAACTCCGCGAATAAACGGTGCCGAAATCAATTGCTGTTTCTACAAATGATTTTGAACGTGGATCGACTCGTCAGTTATCGGAAAAATATTCATGGCAGGTTTCGGCAGAGGTCTGAAGTTCGTGTGAGCAGAGAACAGACGGCGCGGCGGAACGATAGAATTTCGTGAGTAGACTGTCGATTGTCTTCCGAGAGGGAACGAAGACAAGACGGGGCAAAGCTGCCTAGGATGGAAAGCGATGGAAAGAATCGCGAATCGCTCTCGCCCAATCTGTTTTGTCGCAGGAAACAAAAGCGCTCGTGCTTCTGCCGTCGACTAAATAGAAACGATCTTACGGTCTTAAGCCTCGGATTTCGCCGCTTCTCCCGCGGATGCGTGCGATCCCGAAGAATTGCGAGAGAACCAACATCGAGAGATATAGTATCCATACGTATAGTCTGCGTATCGTTCGACTTCCAGTATCGGTTTCCGATAGAGCAGCTCGAGAATGCCGCGTAATTTGTCGGAGACCGACAGAAAGAAGAATCAATTCGATAAGGAGGAACGGGTTCATTTATTGTCCCTAATGAAGCAGTATGCTCCGCTGTTGGACAAGAGCACCTCGACGCTTGCCCGAAGGAAGATCTGGACCACCATCGAGAACGAGTTCAAGAAGATGGGATTCACGCGGAAAACCTCCGCACAGCTGAAGAAGTACTGGCAGAATTACAAGTATCATTGCAAGAAGGCTAGGGCGCTCGGGAAGGTACTCGTTTTCTTAATCAATCGCCTGCTCTTCCAACCTCTTTCTCTCCTTCTCTCCCTTCGTTCTCCGAAGCTAAAGAAAACCTCGGCTGATGTGACAGATTCATTTGACAACCTGAAAATAGCCCCGCCTCGAATTAAGCGTCTTTTGAGAAATATCCAGTGTGCTACTTGTTTTGTTTCGCATTTCGCGCAGCTTCTCTTTCATTTCTTGTTTCTCGATCGTGTAGATTTATCGCATTTTATTTCTGATCGGATTAATTCGTCGATTTATTAATTATTTACGAACAATCGAAGTATTTTTTTAATCAATTTACTGGTTGAATAATTGTAACACAAATTTAGTTGCTTCAAGTTACATATTAATAGGTAACGTTCTGCTTCCATCTCTGTATTTACCTATGTATTTTCGATATTTGTTCTGTTGATATTGAAAAGAACATATTACTGTTCGGACTGAAATGTAATACTTTACCAATACATGCCTGGAAGCTTTTACTGACTTTTCAATCTCTGAAAATAAATGTAGGATGATAAATGTAAGACACGTGTGCAATATTGGTATGGTAGTTACATTTCGGTGAAGTTTCATAAAAATTGATGGTTGGAGATCGAAGCTGCGCCTCGTTAAAAGCAAATTATTGCAGGAGAGCAAAAAGTGCGCAAACTCGTCGGAGAGCGAGTCCCCCGAATGGAATCGATACCGAGTCCTGGTCGAAAATCGGCCTCCGTCCAAGTTTTCGGAAATCCAGGACGCCTCCCAGCCGGCTACAGATCGTTCCGAAGCCTCGCCGATCGAGTCTACGGAAGCGCAGGAAGATCCCCGTTCGTCGGAAGATGTGATCGGTATCTTTATTATTATTTTCAGAACTGCTATCGTTTTGGGATGATTCATGTGAAAGAACGTAAGGGAATTTAGGGGAATGGGACTCGTAAGAAGTTATAGTATCGTAAAAGTATAGTAAAGCGAACACGCGCGGCTACCGTTCGATGTAATGCGAATGTAACGCGTACATCGCCGTGTTACGAGCGGCCATACTTTATCTGCGTCGCGATCGCCATTTAATTTGGCAATTCCGATACTAAATGGGATGAAAATTCGAAAAAATTCATGTTAAACGACTTAAGACTTACTTAGACCGAACTTAGAACTTATATGGAGATGGCTTGATGTTTAATTAGTATAAGAGGATTGTAGGACGAGGTTCACAGTATGTACGTGAATTTTGTTCGAATTTTTACTGCGATTGATTAAGCAACAATGCTGGCTGCAATCTCACTAGGCATTGATCACTTACCTCCGACTTTAAGATCTCTCTTGCGTAAAAACGGAGAAAGAGGACGAAGATGCAACGTTCACCGACCACGTCAGTCCTGAAAGAGACGAAACAGACGAGAGGAAAGAGATCCCCGGATTAGATCGTCCCCCATCGACCGATTGCAAAACGAGAAACTGTATCGTGGTGTCCAGCGCAAAGATTTCGGATAACAGCGTGACAGTGTCGGTCCTCTATCCCGACGAGAACGAACGACCCGCGAAAACCGAATTTTTCCCGAGCTCAAGTAAGCAGCAGTGTTATAATTGTGGAAAACGAATGGCCGAAAGTCAGGAATTTAAACGGCGCATTCTCTCTTCGGATTTTAGCGGACGTTTTATGGCAACCGCGGGAGCGGAGGCGCACCTGCGAGGACTCTTCCGACTCGCAAAACGCAAGTAAGGGCCTGCAAACAGATTGTTAGTTTCGCTCGAGAGGGGCGTTAGTCCGTAGTTTCCCGAATGTGTGCGCCAACGACACTTAAGGGACATTAACTCTGCAATGGTTCCTGTCCCGGCAGATTATGAATTGTTGCGGCACGATCTTCCACGGAAATTCCGCAAAACTCCGCTGAAATACTGCATAATCTGTGAACGCACCGTCATTTTCCAAATGACTGGCTTCACTGCTACTGCGGATCTTTATGCTACATAAAACCTGCATTAATTGCAGAATAAAAGTGTCACTAGGGAATTTCTTGGTATTGAACATTGCACATTGATATCCTCCGATTCCTTCAATCTTTCCGATAAATCTGATTATTCTTTAATTATTAAAAATCATGCTAAATTATAAAAATCCAGCTAAATTGGAATCGAGGTTCAACATTTTTATTTTGTCTAAAGATCCACGGTCTACTGATACGAGAGACTTCAAGGTACCATTGCATTTTTGAAATTTCTATTTTTAATCGAGCCTCATAAGGTTCAGAAAGTGCGCTGCTACATTCGGAAAGTTTGATAATAGAGACAGTTTAAGTGGGTCGTGGAACAATGGAAACTTCCCGAAGGGTTGGAAAGGGTTGTGAAGGAAGAGGTATGAAGGTCGAGAACGTGGGAGAAAAGTTCTTTGGTGTCTCGTGCCACGACAATTCTTTTGAAGCAGGTAACGAGGATCGCGAATCGTCGGAGCACAGGATACGTCTGGACGAATTCGAGAGAAGAAACCCTCCGACGACGTCTGCTTCCGTTGAGAGTGGAGAGAGCAGTGCAGCAGTCGTTGTTTCGGCGAAACGGGACGTCGAGAGGAACGATTCTGTCGGCTCGAAGAGGGGCTACGTATTCTTGACCGACTATCGGAACAAGTTGAAGCACCGGCTGCTTCTGCAGCAGCTCGAAGTTTGTGGAACGACAGCATACTTACCGGGTTACGCCACTTTTCACCTGGAACGTCCAACCAGAAACACTCGTCAATGGCGCGATCAACAAAAGTGTGGCTTCTGTTAGCTCTTTATTATATGACTGAATAGTATAATGACATTGAAATAATTTATTTTGTATGGACATATATTTTGTCATGGACATAGCGAATAGAATCTCATTAATTAAAAGCTAGTTGAATAGCTGTGCCACACTTACTTTAGATACTTTCTGTATAAAATGTGAATACTTTACCTTCAGTCAGCTTTCTCCTCGTTTATATTCTTCTCTTATCATACACTTTGTAGTCGCGTATGATTGTTAACTTTTTGTTTCTGATGTTTAAAGTGGCGCAACTCTTGAATGAGTCATTCCGACGCGACGGTCAGAATTTTGGAAAATTTTTTACAATTTTTACAATTTTCTCCCCGTTCATTGTTACATCCAAGATTGGAGCATTGTTTTATTTGTACTGAACGACTCGTGGAAGTTGAATCAATCAGTTCCTCCGTGAAAGCAGGGAGAAATAGCGTCGTATCGGGATGATCCCTGCACAGACTAAAGGGGATTGCGCTTGAAATCAGGATTTTCCGTTGCAGACGGAAGAAAAACGTCTGAAGGTGAAGATCGCCGAGATGGGGGTTCAGGAGGTTCAGCTCAGGATAAAAGCCGTGCGCGAGGACATGCGACGCGCGGAGGAACTCTATCGATTAAATTTGGCGCGTGCAGCAGCTGGGAACGTGAATTTTTAAAAATCTCACGACAACCTCCCGGAAGAATTAAAAAATGCACGGAACCGGTTGATTCCCGGTGAAAAATCGCTCATCGTACACTGTATCATACTCAGGTTGCGGATTGTATCTTTAGTTACCATAATTGCCTGACATTTATTACTAATATAGATCCATTCTAGAAGCTGTTTGTAGTCTTTATGCTAAGAGATAAACTTAATAAGGAAGTTACAGTTCAGTAAAGAAAAATATTGTGTAATTCACTTAGGTTACAGGCAAACGCAATTCCAAGTTGAACGAAGTTTGATAAACTTCCTATTTCGTTCAGACTCTAATGGGAAACTTAATCGAATACACAAATTTATATTCGATCCGAATTGTTCGAAATTGGCCCACAAAAGTTCGAAATTGCATAAGCATCCGCAGTATAATTACGGCTCCATTAGAGACCAATCTGTTGCAAATACGCGCGGAACTTCCACGAGAGAATTGTTCGAAATCGAGCAATTTCGCGAATCGCTCATCATGAACGGGGGGGAAACCGTTTTTCCGGACCTGGAAAGAATATCAATCAGAGTAAAAAAATGTCACAGAAAATCACACTCTTTGTAAACGTTTAACAACATCGCCTTTCTGAATCTAGAAAAAATAATTTCAGTTGAAACATCGCTTTCTCAGGTTCGGATAGGAAGGAGAGAGAGAGAGAATGGCGTCGGCGCGGCGGCGTGTGCTTCAAGTTATTTTTATTAATCACCACCGGTTATCGTGTGTTACGACGTCGTCGACATTTAGAAAAAACGCATGGAACCATACAAAATAACAATGCGCTTAGATTTTCGTGGTAACCGAGCAACATTTCAAAGTCGCGTGTCGATTTTCCTCTTGGCGCGCGTGTCCTTCGTTGACCGATATCGATCGCGATCGCCGCGTCATCCACGGACCCGCGAATCGTCAACGAGCTACGGAACAGTAACGATTTATCACATAACAAGACTCTGTTACTCTTCTTCCTCTTTTCTTCATTTCTTCCATTTTTTTTTTGGGTAACATTTTATTTTTATCGGGTTCCTTTTGTCCACACCATCGCAATTCTCAAAATTTCACGCGCGCGGATTTATTATTCGCTTTTGCCCTGTTACCATAATACAATTACGTATATCCGTCCAGCCGTTTCTCCGTCGCGTCGTCCTCGCAATAAGTGATTCTCCTCGTATTTAGTGATTGTTAATAATTATCACAGAAAGTTCGTAAAACAATGACCTTGACGTTTTTTGTAAATTGTACACATGTACCACATCGTGTGTTCTTCTTGTGTCTATCATTGTCTCGTTAGTGTGCATGTGCCGTCTCTCTGTGTGTGTATGTGTCTGTGTGTGCAGATCACAAGTGTTTCCTTCTGTGTTTCTCTCACGATGCGTGTGTGTGTGTGTGTGTACCTGTGCGTGTATCTCTGTGTGTTTTCGTGTACGTGTGTCTTGTTTCGAGAAGCGTCTTTTTTCCATTGCTATTCTCCGACGCGAAATTCTTCGCGTTTTCCATTTAGTCCAGTGAAAGAGTACAAGAAACGCGTTTTTCTTAGCTGCGCCCTAATCGTGCGTCGCGCGACGACCAAATCATTCTCGACGACCTCGGGGGCACGTTCTACAACTGCTTTCAGGATCGTGCTTGTCGATTACATCGCTTGGAATCGAAACCAATTCGTTGTCGATCACCTCCGAGCATTCCAGAAATCTTACCGGACAAGTTTTATGGCTATCTTCCGTTCGCAGCATCGAAAAGTGTTTCGATGCTTGCTCGTGCTACGTAACTTTTGTAATTTTTATATAAGGATAGACAATGCATTTGATATTTAGTAAAGAGTCATTTGTTAATAGTAAAGGATCGTTCGATAAATTGTTCGCAGCAACAACGATTGTCAGACTGCGGATTTTATGCATTTCCGGGTACAATTGGTGTAACTTCGAACGACAATATTACAACAAGATTACAACAATTTGAAAGTAAAGCAGATAAATAAATTCCTATTTGATTCCTACGTTTTGAGATGAATGCACGCGTTTGTTATCTCGCATAAACATCCGCAGTCTCTTCATTACTAAATCTACGGTGTATCTCGAGTAACATACTACAACAACTTCTCTTGAGATTATTGTCTAAGAGAAACTGGTTAAGCTTCGTCCACAGGTTGCCACTAGTTAACGCGCTAATAACAATTCAACAATCCTGTTCACAACAGTGATCGAGTAGGTATTGTCTTTCCTCAATTATTAACTGCACATTTCGGGGAATGAACGGAGGAATAATGCGCCGGATCAATTAGATAGTAATCGATTGACAATGGATACCGTTGCGTCGACAACGATCCGGTCGTCCAGGTGCGTGCGGTCAGGTCGCAGCGTAATCAGACGGAAAAAACTTGTCACGATGCTGCTCGTTAGTACAGTAACAGTAGATTAGCGTTAAGTATTTAGAACTAGGCGGTAATAACAGCGATGCGAGTAGCGATACAAGTATAACGGCACGCATTAGAGAGTAGCCCCTTTAAATCTGCAGCATTTCAAGATATTTAGAGTTACGCTATAGTAAAACAGTTCTTTCGAACTTTATGCTCGCGCAAGGAGAGAGCTCTCCTTGGACAAATCGTCGTCGGTGCGTTGAACGAGTGTGTGTGGGGAAAAAGAGAGGAAAGGTGTGTGTGAAAGTGAGTGAGTGATAGAGTGAGAGGGAGAGAGAGAGAGAGAGAGAGAAGGGTTGGGAGAGGGTTGGAAAGGCGCCGAGGGAAAGAGAGAAAGAAGGTCTCGATAGTCTGATTTCCGTATCGATCAAGACAGAAGTTGCCTCTCGTTCCGACGCGAGAATCGCAAGAGGCGATCGGCGTCGAAATTGTCTCTATCTCGTCGCTCGAATTCAATCCCGAACTCGCCCCATTTCACGTCGGTACGACATCTTCTCGCGCTCGGAAACGTCCAAGGAGATCGAGTCGACGCCGGAGAGTCTTTCAACGAGGACAGACGTCTCATCGAGGGTAATCGGATCGGTGCGATGACCAATCAACGAGAAGTCGCATTGTTCCCCCACTTTCGTTTCATCGCCTCTCGATTACGCAAACTCCGTTTCGATCGCTCTTTAATCATTCCCCGGGAGCGATCATAAAAATTAACGCACCTCCGACAACTCATCTCTTCTCGGGTCATTAGCGATTCCCGCGAGATGTCTGACCGAGGTCACCTTTTTCCTTCCTTCGCCCTTTCCTTTCGCTTACGTTGTCCCCTTGAGCACTGTCTCCTGCGGGCCTGCTACGCCGAAACGTCCGACTGTTTTTTTTTTTTTTAATGAATGCCACCAGCGAAAGCCGTGATCAAAACTGTCGAGACAATTTTGGTGTACTTTGGTTGATAAGCCGTACAATCTCCAAAATATTTTCACTTCAGATAATTCTGGGGACGTTTCTGTAAAACAGGATTAACAAAATCGGACATTTCCGCAACCAGGTGTCAAGTCGAGGGGGACAGAAAGAAGTGTGTGTGAGAGAGAGAGGACACTCTAGCTCGACGAAGCTTAATTACGAGAATTTTACACGGAAAGCACCTAGAAATCACGCTAAGCGGAATCGACCTCTTACCATTATTAATTCCCCTTGAAAATGTAAAAATTACTTAAAGCAATTGTTAGTTCGCGTGACCCGCTTACAATACGAGTATAAGTAAATGTACATCGATTCGCCTCGATGAATCTTCCGAGAGTCGGGTTTGTTGCGGCACGCAGATAGCGCGCGCACGGGGGACGATCAATCGTGGATCGCCCGCGAAAACGATCGCGAGCATCGTCGATCCCGAATCTTGTCGCAGAGACATTCGCGACTTCGATCGTCGATCTCCTTACGGTGTCCTCTGAAACGCTTAGCCATCCTGATGCTTCGTCGATCGGTGAAATGTTATTTGTCAGAAATGTTTTTTAATTGTCCTTTCTAAAGCGAAGAGCAATGGTTGAGCATTCCAAGGAGACATTTGTAATTTCACAAAGAATTAGTGTAATTATCGAAGAGAATTTCTTTGTTCAGAATGGAATTGAGTTTATAGTTGAAGAGAAAATGATCGTTTTGTCGGATGAAGCGTCAGCGACCGTCAAAATGGCGATCAGGCGAGGAATGAGTGACGCGAGTGGCGCGGAATGGCGATCCGGCGTTGACCAAGGCTTTGAACGACGACGATCCTCCGGCAACGATCGGAACAAATAGAAAAATAGAACGGCTTCTTTGTTTGAGGGGCGTGATCTTCACGCGACAGTCGAGAGCAAACTAAAAATTGCTTCAGCAGGATATTTCACTGTTTTTCCATTTGGCTGTGACAAACCAGTACTGTCAGCGAGCCGGGCCAGTCAGCGTTCGCCTCTCTCGCGATTCGTAATTTCGTTTTCGGTTCTGCAGCTGGAAGCAAAGCTAATTTCGTCTCGAAAGTTTCTCTCAGCGAGCTACACGAGTTTGTTAAACAACGCGAAAGGTCGTTAAAACTCTGCTCTGGCGAATCGGTAACCGGACTCGTCGATACTAACGCCGGCTTGTCGCTGAGAGGACGAGTTTCGAAAGATCGTCGTGGTTCCGTGCTCTACCCGGACACGTCCATCGGCATTTTCTATCGCCAAGAGTACGGGGTATCCGAGCCACGGTCATTCTGCGACGAATCGATTTTTCCTCGTCGATGTCGCGAAGTTTCGGCGACGGCGGGCACAACATGGTGTAGTACTCGAGAAATTAGGTCAGGTTTATGTCACCGTTTCAGCAGATTCGGATTTGTTCGCGGAATACAGACTGCTGAATTATTCAATCTCTCCTGGATTTTTATTGCCGCGAAAATGGACATGCTTATGAATTTTTATCTCGGAAATCGCTCGTCCGAACGACTTGAAATCTTTTTCATCTCGAAAGGATCCATCTATTGTATCAAATTTTCGTTCGATCGAACAGTTTGCGACATTGAAAATGATAAATGAGAAAAATTTCGGACTCGAAGGTCCTTATTTTAGAAACAAACTATGGAAAATGGTGACTTAAACCCCATCCAATTGTTCACAAGATACACGATGCTGCTCGTCTCGAGTCCTCCGTGATGTTCTCACGATCGACCTCTTGAAATGTCTTCTTAACGTCGCTAACAAAGTTATTCGATTATTGCTACTGTTGATCGGTGTCCGGCCGTACCGGTGTACACCTTACTCTCGTTTCGTTCTCCGAGTCTGTCTGTCCGATCGTCGAGCCGTCGCGGAACGGCGTCGGATCGAGCGTCGACGCATTCCACTTGGAATATCCGTGGCGTCTCGACGATCGCCGGAGAACGTTCGCGTTCGAGTTGGAAAAATGTGCTCGAAAAAGTAGTATCTCGCGCGTATATCACAGGCACCTACGTCGCACGCCTTGTCGCCTCGTCGATACGCCTGTCGAGGAAAATCAGCTTCCTTTTCCCGACACACGTTTCGGAAGTCTGAGCCTCCGACGCGACGTATACGCCTCGCATCATCTAATTCGTACGATACAACGTGTTTACGCCTCTGTTTCTCAGCTAGAGATCTCGTAAGATACACAAAGAAGAGTCTGGTACGCTAACATTATTTAGGCGCACGAACGACGCGCGGCTGTCCCTCCACGATTTTCCGAAAATCTGTGTTTCAGTCGCAAGGTTTGAAAGAATTAACGGTTGAGACGTAATGAGGAACGAAGGACACGGCGAGCGCGATGTGAACAGCGAAAATCGATACGCCACCGATTTTCCGAAAGAGCCGGCATCGATTCCCTGTATTGACCCCGATTAAATCAAACCGCTGACGCTTGGCCAACGTTATCCCTTTGGTCGCACCGGGGCAAAGCTTCGCTCTGATGCATGGCACTTGTGCATACATTGATATGCATGGTGCGTTTGAAATTTTGCGTGACTTCCTGTGACTCCTGCACCGTGCAATCGCTGCGCCGATGCGAGCGACGTTTATTTCGCGACATCTCTCGGCGTCCTACCGGTGAAACGACAGGCTGTATACTCCCTGATTCTTTCATAAGTATTGGGCTAGAAGAAGCATTATTTTATTTACTCAGTTCTAATCAGAACCTAGCCAGACAACGTCCGTAAAATGTCTAAGAATCTCATTGGAATCGTATATGTATATTTAGAAGTGCGAGTTAAAATTGAAGGGATTCGCAAAATAAGCAGACATAAAGGAACACATTGTGTAGATTGTTTCCTCGCTTGGGACCAACAATCGAATCAATCGACAGCACGTTAATTTTTGATGGTCAAGGAGGATCTGGTCGAGGTCCCTGGATAACCGCGGTACAGGCTAGAGTTAGGCTATCGAGCGAGGCAAAGAATCAACGAATCTGCTCGGACGTGTTTCGCCTGGCAACGAGAGTTCTGCAAACTGTACGGAACGAAGGGAAATATTCGAGATTCGAGAGAAGATCCCTGCGAATCGGCAATTTCGAAGCCCCCGCACACATTTCCCCGCCGCAGATGTTTACCCTCTGCTTACTCGCACCCGTGTCTCCTTTCGCTGATTCTCTCTCTTTCTCTTTTCTCTGTCGGTTTATATCGCTTCGTTGGAATTTACATAAGACCATCGACACGGAAAAGGTATTACGCGAGCGTTCCGCTGCCGCGAGAACCATTTTCTTTCCACGATCCGGCTACCGGCCGATACGAACCAACGGAGACGTTAATCTCCGGATGAAAACGCCGAACTCGCCGCTACCGTAAATACGGTAATGTCTCGATAACTGTCGCATTAGGATCAGCTTCCAGGAAAGTGAACGAGAAAGTCGAAACAGAGCGATGGCGCGTTCCTTATTCCCTCGTATTTTTCTTTTGTCTGTTTAAATAGAACTAAGTGACTAGTTTCGCCGATTCAGTTGCGACTTGTGCATTTATAATAGAAACGGACTGGTGCAATTTAAAACCGGAGAAACATTCCGATAATTGAAAAATAAAGTAGGCATCCGACTTCTATCCCCTGCGATGGATGTAGAACGCGAATATTTAGTTGAAAGAATGTTAATGTCAATTTTCCCCTGAACGAACAGCTGCAAAATTCGCAATGACGGCGCGGCAACAGTAAATCGTCACAATAAATTCTGGCGATAATGCGAGAACGAGACTTGAAAGGTGCAAATACAAAAACGTAACTTACAGTTAAAGCATGTTATTCGCTGCTAAAACATGCTACCCTGTCACAGATTCGTGTCGCGACAGCTATCACAGCAATATTGTTGCATTCACTTGACAATTTTATCGTTTCGCGTGTTTGTCGAATCACGGTGGTTCGAAATGAACGGCGTTGCCGCTACGAACCATGTAATTACTCGTCGGAACTTCAAGATGAATTCTGTTCCGTTAATATATCGAACGTGCCAAGTTATGATCTCCGCGAAGATGAAGAGATCGTACGATAAATTTCGAACTCTCAGTTTTGGTTCCATTAAATAAATTAACTTCGGTCTGGTGGTATTTTTATGGCTGCCGGTTCGGTAGTCCCGTTAATCGAATAAAATAAGTTGGACCGAAGATAAATCGGTCTGAATGGGGGTAGAAGACGAAGAAGAAGAAGGCGGGGATGGCTGAGAATATGGGAACGCTGCCAATACGTGGGATTTTTCGATGAGAGTTGCGCGAAGGGTTCCAGGAATGGTATCGCGTGTATCCGTTCGCGCGAACAACAGTTTGATCGTTAAATATTTGCCGGATCCGACCGATAGCCAACTTTGAATGCGCAACGACCGACATACGGATTTTCCCGAGCAAAAAATTACATCGTGCCACACGTCGAAGCGGCCCGAGAAATTATATTATAAAGCGCAGAGACCTCTACTCCTAATTTTTTCCAACAAATTCACAAATTCAGAACAAAGTAAAAAATCTAGCCAGAAACAGGGATCGAAAGACCACAGTATTTTTTCCGATTTCCTCCCAGACAATTCTAGGAAAATTAAAAACGGGAAAGTTAGTGCTCGACGTTCTGCGAAATTTATCCCGAGCCCTAACAGGAGCTCCTGTCGCGAGAATAGCAATTCCCCGGATGTTCGGAGCCGGGCAAGGAGTCTGTGAAATTACAAGGAACGAGGGAAAATCCGCTTCGTTGTCCCCGTCGTTTCCCGAAGTTTCGGAACGGTTCTAATCTAGGCACGCACCACGCTCGATTAATCCGCGGATAATTTTCTTCCTAGACTTTTGTATGTGTGTGTGTGTGTGTGTGTGTGTGTGTGTGTGTGGAATAGTGGGCGACGCTCGTGGGCGTTCGGTCCTGGAAAAATAACGGGGGCCGATCTCTTCGACGTTACGATAGCAGCCAACCAATGAATTTCCCGAAACATGCGCGCCGCGTTGCCATCATAAATCAGGAAAAGTTCAGGGAAACTTCTCGACAAGGCTGCTGCGCCAGGATGAAGAAGAGTTGCCAGTTTTTCGGCTGTTTCGGCTGCTCGAGATATTTCGCGCGCGGAAACCGCGTTTCTGGAGTACGGTGCTCGTTGCCACGCGTTGCGCAATTTCAAAAGAGTTCCGCAACTTCGACGGCACGTCTTTCGTCGACGAATTTTTCATATTTTCGACAAGGTAATTCGTAGACAGCAACATCGAAATTGTCAGCCGAAGTTTCAACGAACTTAAGTGAAACAAAAATTCATATAAAATTGTATTCTTCTAATGTTCTTACGTTTTTTTAAAATCACGCTCGTTTTTCGGCATAAAATTCTCTGTCCAGTAATCTACTTTGAACTAATTTACCGAAGCTATGAAACTTTAAAAAAGTGCGGGAGGTGAATTTTCACGAAAGGGTTGCGCGAGTGTCGGACGTCCAATATTTCTTCCTGAATTTTCATAAAGTTACCAGTCTCGACGTTAATCCTCTGACAGCGAGGTTCGGGTCTATTGTGACCCGCAGTATCAAAATCTCCGTTATCCAGTTTCTGGTGAATTAAAAAAATGAGCTGCGGTCGCATTAGAATTACAAAGAAAATATTCAAGGCGTTTAGAGATGGTGTTATTCCCAACCCATGGAAATTGTGAAGGAAAGAAATGTGTACGTAAGACCCGTAATTAATTCACACAATTTTTATCTTGCATAAAAATTCGCCGTCTAATTATAAGAATGCTCCGCTATCCGAGGGTTGAAACAAGTTTTCTTTGAAACGGTGCTTGAACTTCGACCGTACTTGGAGCGAACCTGCTAAATAATACATGAAACGATTAACCGAGGAACCTCTCGACGCTAATCATGCCGCGCCGCACCGGATGTGTAATCGTCCTGTGTTTGGATTAGCCGGATCGTAACTCGCGGCAGAGAGAATCGTAAAACGCGAAGTGGAAAAGGTAGGGATGCAATCTACGAATATTGCATTCAAGACAGAGTCTGCGTGTTCTCTCTGGGATTCCCGTGCGTGCGTGCACGCGTTATCATTGCGTAAGATCGTTAGGCAGCCCGATACAGAGAGAAGTGGGCGAGCGGGACACGAAGGGGGTGGTTTTACCAGTTCGAACAGTGTGTACGATAACAGGATGCCGCTGCGCAACAATTTGCGGAATTAAGGCGGAAAAGAACAGAGAAAACAAGAGCGGGAGATTTATGGGGGTGCGGCTTGGCTCTTGGAGAAAATGGCGGCTCAGCGAATTAACCTCTCGCCCTATTTAATTTTGATCTTTCCTGTTTAATCTCGCTGGGTGCTCTGCACGCGTCACGTCCGGAAATAAACTAATCTGTATTCTTTCATCCCTTGAAAACTCATTTCTGTAGTGACAGATAGACTGTCGAGAACTTGCTTATTATGTATGGGATGCAAGGGAAGATGTAATAAATACACTACGGATATCCATCAAAATAAAACTTGTCTGCATCAATTACGAGAAAAGGATATAAAAATGGATTATCATTAAATAATGTATCAGTAATATTATTCGATGTCTCTTCTACTGATTTTTGCCACGAATGCAATACTAAATCAACTGTAATCACCTTGTAATTATTCACATTTGCAATGCGATAAAGAATGAGCAAAAACGTTGTCGAAGAACGGCGCAGAAAATTCAAATAAAATTGTAGTCCTGAATAAATTGCTTCTGTGTGGCGTTCTGTGGGTTAACAGGCCGGAAACGTCTGAACGGCGACGCCGTAATAAAGTTTGGGGGCCCCATGATGTCCCGGAGACGTAATTTTCGAGGTTGAAGAATAGGGTCGTTGCGAATTCGAGTCAAGGATTCTTCGTTCGCGAAGATAGAACGCCGGGGCTGACTTTGACAGAGAAAACGGCGTGTTAACGGCACGCTTCGTTGGAATTCGCCGGAGACGGTGAACTATGGGGGGGGGGGGGGGGGGGAAAAAATAGCACGGTTACGGCACGGCGAAAGGTGTCCTTTGGCCGGTGACGCGCGGCGGAAATTCCTCCGAGAATTATTTCTAGGACGGAAGAGCTCGAGATTAATTGCTGCTCCCGAAGGCGTTCGCTGCACAACGCGGGCCCATGATGCCGTTTAATTAACCCTTCCACGGTGAGTGCATTTCGTTGTCGACTCGGCGAACACGAGAAAGAATTTCGCCGGACCGGAACCCGACACGCTTCCGTCACGATTTCGTTAACGAACAATTAGTCCTGCTTAATCGAACATCGATCGCCAAAATTTTCGACTCGGCCCAGCGTCGATACAGGCTCGCGTTTCTTCCTCGCAGCTTCGTTCAGCAATTTTCTACAATTTTGCCAACTTTGCGGCCTCGTCGATTTTTTAAAATGTTGCCAACTTCGCGGCTTCGTTGCATTTGACATTCTGCGACAATTGTACTATTCTTTTGTGCAGCTTTCTATTTTAAAATCGTCTGTTTCGTTCCTTGCTGTATAATTACTTCTGTTTCGTGTCGAGGGTTTGCAGTTAACCCTCCTACGCTTCACAACCCTTTCAATGTTCCCGTCGAGCATACAATTTTTTATTTAACGTCGAGCACACTCGCCCTCGCTGAAGCATGATTAACCACGCGGCTTCAACATTCAATGGTACAGTCGAACGGTTAAGAATGGTTGCTTGCGCAAGATCAATTTCGAAAAATATATTGATTATGAAACATTCCATGTTCATATAGTTTTCGAATATAGTCGAAGAAAGAAGTTTATTTACGAGAAGGAATATTTGAAGACGCGAAGAGCGAAGGAGTCTCGCTGAGACATTTCCGCAATAATGTTTAAAGATTGTTGAAGAGAGCTCAGGAGAATAAATAGCCGGGGGTTTTGTTTGAAGGGTCTAAGAAGAGGGCCAAGAGACAAGCTGGTAGAGAGACGAGAAAAGCACGAACGTCCGACTGTAAAGAGCAGTTTGCGGGGGATGGGAGCTCGCGAGATGTAACGAGCGTGACAACGAGGCGCTTGTTAACGAACCGCGCGTGAATCTGGACTCGCATCGAAAAACATGATGAAATTTTATTTGCCGTCGAACGGTCGTTTTAATTTTTGATCAACGATCCCGGGTAAATCGGGACTCTCCAATTCGCCGCTCGTTATTTCCATTGAATTTCCGTTCGAACAGCGCTGCAAAACAATCCTCCCACCCCCAGTCGGGTCTCGCGAATTTGAAATTCTGATTTTCCGCGTGAGTTTCGAAGAGGTTCAAAAGAGCGGAACGGAGGAGGCCGACATCGCGGAATGTTTCCCGTACAGTTTTACAATCGGCGAACCGAATACCGGAGAACCGAAACAAGTCGCTTCTCTCCGTCCCTCTGTTTCCGTCTATCTATCTTTGCCTCTCGTTTTTGTTGTCCCCGAAAGCTGCTGGCTGTCGAGCCTTGAATTTTTAACGAGCCTTCGTCTGCTGGAAGCTCGTTTAAAGCGTAATGCTGTCGAATGATTCTTTAAAGGGACGGGCTGCCTCGGGCCGCAGTAAATACATAATGTGACGGAAAAACCGAAACGGAATGAGCAAGTCTGTCCGGTACACGCTTTTGTCCCACGATAATTCAAACGCAATTTATCTTGCATTTCCCTACGAAATGTTCCAATCGTTGGATAATATGATCGAAGAAACGTCTAATAGGCAGAAAGAGCAGGACATAAGAAAATGGCTCACTTGCAGGCTCATTTGAAGTCTCAAACAATAATTTACATTGTTCACCGGAGGGTGTTCACGCGCGATAAACGGCACGTGTTTCCCCGATCGATCGGCAAGGAAACAGAAAGCTTTGAATGCACCAACAACAGCAGCATTCTCCTGGAACATCGTGCGATTCTGAGAGTAAGGAGCCTTGATCGCGCAAATGGAAATGAAATTTGCAAGCTCCGGAAATACGAGTGTTCGCGGGCGCGAGAAGAGAAAGGAGAGCGAAATTGTCTTGCTCGGGGCAGGAACCGAGCACCGAGAAACGGAAAAACGTGGAGAGAACGGGCATTAGAGCGTGCCGGTTGAAAGGTCGGGCAAATTTAGCCGGCCGATCCGCGGCAGCCCGTTCCTCGTATATTTCTGCCCCGGGGAAAGTTCGAGTCTTCTTTCTGTTACACTCTGCCCACGAATCCGCTGGATCCCGCTCCGCCCACGCGCGGCCGCGAGCGAAAACCGCTCCGGGAAACGCTCGGCCTTCCCACTTCCCTCTTACTTTAATCACTTCCCAGCCTCTTTCATCGCCGCCCTTCCGTTCCCCTTTCTTTCAACCCTTCGACCGTATCGGAGAGTATTAGGTCGGCCTGCGGGCACTCGAACGTTCAATATTTCTTGAACAGACAGAAAGAACGAGTTGACCTAATATATTTGATTCGTTCGCCGGATCAGGCGACAAATTTCTCGCTTCACCCGGTGCACTCGATGCGCCGATCCCAGATAAATCTTCCGGGTGAAGCTGAACGCAATTGCACTCGTCTATCGCTCGACGAGTACTTGCTCCCTTTGGCCATCGTTGCTTCAACTTTAATCCCCGGGATATCTCGTTTCCTCCAGCGAACGCCGCGTCGCGTCGTGGGAACCGCGCGACAGCACAGTTCTCTCGAAACGGTGTCGTTATCGTTTCTCTCCATGATTCCATCGGATCTCCACTATCTCTCGCGAAAAATATCTCGTTCGACGGATCGGTCGTTCGCCGGTGCAACCAGGCCGCGGATCTTTGTGCAGAACACGAGTTCAGTTTACGTCAGCGTCGATTATAAGCAGAACACGGACTTGATGCATTCATGAAGGAAATGAGCTGGCGCCGACTCAAACTGTTAAAACATTAAAAGAATTCAAGCGTCGAAATTTCTTTCAATCATAGCCAAATTCAATTTTCATTCAACTTTGGTTTTTCAAAGTTGCAATTTTTATTTTTCACAAGGATCCGCAGTCCACGTACATTCGTGTCTCCGTACCGAGAAACGACTCCATGAATAACACAATCGTGAAACGCGTATAGAGAAAACATTATATCAACCATTTCGCTAGAGAAAACAACAGTTGCATCTACAACAACCGAACCGAAAGAGAAGCGTGCAATTTCGTCCCGGACAGTGTACACAAAACTGTTCCCCATTTTTAGCACACATTCTAAACAATCTCTCGACGATCGGCGTTCGCGATTCCGACGGAATATTTCCCGACAGGGAAGCGCTTTTTCCCGCATTTTTGCGAGCACCGTCGAACTGAAATAGCCGTGCGTCCGCGATTCTCGCGAACTGCTTTCTGCAGAGTTGACCGTTCACAATTCGCAGGATGTGTTCGAGGTATTCGCCGGCGTCGTTCGTACGAAAGGATCGAGAGTCGAGCACGAAGAGCTAGGGTAGATCGGCGGCAACTCGACTTCCGCTACTCTTTGAAACATCTACGAGTCCTAAGAATATCGTCGCACGGTCGTCGGAACGGTAACGGCCGTGGCAATAGGAATAAAACCGTTTGTCTGCGAGAAGTGAAGGATAAAGAGAAGTGTTTCGAAAAATGCGATTTGCCGTGTCGCGTCGTCTTGTCGACGTCGTTCGGCGTCGTTTAGCGTATCGAGAGGCGGTGTACGTAGGTACCTGGTCGCGCGTGATCGATCGCGCGGTTCCTCGCTCATCCTTATCCTTAGCAGTCGAGGTTATCCTTGTCCTCGATCCTCCTCTGTTCCCTCAACGAGGGAACGGACAGAACCAATTCTCTCCCATTACGCGTAGTCCAACGACAGAGCCTGCACGATCCTCGGGTCGGCCTTGCTGGCCTCCCGGAACTCCTCCAGCGTCAGCCTGTTGTCGTGGTTCTTGTCCATGAAATCGAAGATCTTGTCCACCCTTTCCTGCGGCGTGTCCGTGTGCCCCGCCTGCGGTTCCTGCCCCTGAAACATTCCCAGCAAAACCCCGGTTAAACTGATTCTCTGACCGTTTCCTACTTGTCCAATTCCAGCTATCTACTACCATCGCCATCGAGACGTACATTCTACACTTTATCTGCCTCTCCCTCGTTTTCCTCTCTTTTTACCTTCCAGCATCCCCTTCGCAAGTCTTTTCCCGAAAAGAAACTCCACCTTCGGGTGAACTGCTACATTGTACGAATTCACTGAACGAGATCGAGCCTCTGAGACTCCTCGAAATTGCTGACTCTACCGAAAAAGCAAGAGCCCGGGTCTCCTTTCCCGGACACTATAAATCGACCAAAAAATTGGCACATCGAGTTCCAGGGGACCGATGTAAAGCAGAAGCTTCGATCGTGGAATCTGCGAAGGGTTGAGTGAGGAAAAAAATGTTTTGAGCTTCGTACAGACGTTCGAGTTTGTCAGATTTTTGAGTAAAAGTGCGAAGAACCAACTCGAACCTACTCCGTCAAAGTGGAATAAAATTGTAGCTAAAGATTGCAGTTATATTTTTGCGAGCTTGTTGTAAAGAGAAGACTTCAGCCTTCAAATCTAGGGACGTTTGCGAGGGGAAAGAAATGTTTCAAGTTCTGCAGACCAGTTTGAACATGTCAAATGTACGATGAAAAGTGCACGCATCCACTTGTAGCTAAAAAAAATTCGGAAGTTTCGGAGGTGTTGCGAGCCATGTCATTCAATTAAATTAAATTACCCGGCACTACAGCGCAAAGCAGTATACGGTAAATTTCAGTGAGGTCATGGCAGTCCCTCGAGTACCATTACAGTGTTAATCGCTCTGGCTTGCGAACAGCTCGATTGACGGTCACGTCGAGCGATGAATCAAGATGACAGGTGACGATGCATTAGTTCGGCGGAAGAATTGACTCACGGTAAAGCGATCGGGCGACGTAACGAGAGGCGAGGGCGAAAGCTAAAAGTTAAAGGCACTGCGTCTATTCTCGGCGGTATAAAAATCGCGGAAAGTGGGTCGTGAACTTGGACGCGAGCGCGCGGCATTAAATGAAAAACGACAGGAACGCGGCGTGGCGGGTGTTTTGAAAAAGCAAGGGAAGCTGAAAAGCTGCGACAGTAGCCGGTCGCTATGCAAACTATGCGAGTTTAAGCGAAGTTGCGCGTTTCCCAAGCTCGGGCGTACTTTATATTTTCGTTAAAGAGAACGGGCGCGCAAGCCGCCCGCTAATCCCCCGGAGTCCCGATACGTTTGCAACGTGCATCGAAACCGGGACACCGGCCACAAAGGCGGACTTTTATTCAATGATTTCTCGCGGCGAAGCGTGCAGCACCGTGGTATAATTTCTGTTTAAAAGCGAGATAGAACAGGCCGCCGGAGCCGAGCCGAGTTTTATCGTTGCATCGTGAAGCACGCGTACGCCCTGGCAGATTTTTCCTCTTTCGCGGCCGCGAAACGCGAGATCCGCGATACTGCTGCCTCGTGGAAGCCGCGAGATCGTTTAATGCGATCCAGGCGGAGGGAAATTGGCTTGCCGCGCCATTTTTCTTTCACCGTCACAATGCCCGCACGGATTTATGCGCGGCATCGACGTTTCTTGAAATTCCTGCGGGATATTGTAGTCGCGCGAGAATCGAGCTCGTTTCGTCGTTAGTTGCCAATTTTCATGGGAAAGAAATATTGTCTGGATGACGACACGGGAACCAAGCAGAGAGATCTGTTTTTAATGACGCCGTGCCGATGAGTTGAATTTTATCTATTCGCGCAACTATATTCACGAGGAATTCTGATGTGTCTCGTTCGTATGATTGTTAATGGTCCCAAGCGTCAACCATATACTTGCGAAAAAGACCCGCTGTGCGTGCGTTAAACAAACGATGGTCCCCAGTGTAGTTATTAAGTCCGCCGGAAGGTCCCGTCCGTTTTTAAAAAGTTAATCGGGCCGCGAGGGCGGCTAATCGGAGTTTTTCGTGTCGAGATGATAAGCTCGGAAGAAATCTCGCACGCGGATCGGCTCTCCCTCCTTCAATGTTTAACATTCATCGGCGGTTTAACGCTGCTAAGGCTGGAATCACGAGCAATTATCGCCGCGATGTCAGCCCCTGATATTCCGGCATGAGAGCACGAGAACGAATAGCAAATCAACGGCACAAAATAGAGTGTTGTGTTCGTCGAGGCAACGTTAATTCCCGGTGAAATTAGTCTCCCCGTAGACTTTCAAATTTTATCGGAGTTTCATATCTTTTGGGTTTCACCGAGTCGATAGTGCTTTTTCAAAGCATTGCCGAACAGAGATACAGTGGAGTCACGATCCAACAAAACTGTAATTACACGATCTAAGCTGCCTCGTAACATCCTCCGAGAGGGTTCTTCCGACATCAAGACTCTACTGTAGTATTGCTAGTTCGATTAGGTCACGTCCTGTGTGTAATTTGTTTACTCGTAAAGTCGCATCGATCTTCTCCGCTTTACAGGTCTGCCGAGTTGACATAACAGTGCTTCACAAAACAGAACTACCGCCCATGGGATAGGATAATGTCACGCTGTGCAGCATTTATTTATTCATAATATTTACTCTAAACGCGATACCGTCGCGGCTTTTATGTATTTGCGATCGAGCACGCGAATGGAGCTGTTGCTTTAAGCTTCGTGTTTGTAGATTACAAGAAACAGCTTGCAAACGGAATTTCGTTTCCCGCAGTAATAATTGACCTGTTCGCAAACCGAAACAATCATCTTCCAAGTTTGCTGCCGAGCTTTCCACATGTCAGAGTGACTTACTTAATAGTCAGGAAATTAAATGGACTTGAAATTGAGAGACAAACTCGAATTAGGCACACATCAGCGTGAGGACTAATATCTTTTGCAAAGTCCAAACGAGACGTCCATTAAGCCATTTGTATTATCAGGTGAACGAGAAATTCTGCTGTTATCGCCAATTTTTCACCTTTCTGTTAAATTTTTTATATTCGAAGTGCTCAATTGACCGTCGCGTGTGTGAATTATTGTATGATTGGCAACAAGTGATCGTGTGTGGATTATTGCGCTGACGGATGCAAATGTGCGAAGCGTCGCGTGCTTTCCGCGCTCGACGTGTTCTCGTTGCAAACGATTGTCCGTAATTGACGGGGCGCAATTTTTCGGTGACAAATGAAGGTGTAATTCTCCGTGGAGTCGAGCCGCATCTGTACCCAATTTGCAGGTACACAGCCAGTCGAATCGAGGACAAACGACACGGCAATTACCAGGAATGGTCGCGCGGCCGTTATCTGCACGGGCCAAAAGGTGATACGCGTAATCCTCTGTTAAGAAAAAACCACGGTTCTCGCTCGCTCGTAAATCTTGCGAGATAGCCGTCAAATGCGCGCGCACACATGATATTTTATAGGTTTGGAATGGCGGGGGACAAACAAGCTGGCGTTCGGCCAACCGCGATTAACGAATATGAATGGACCGCAAGAGCAACGTTGTCTCCTGCGAAATCAGTGGACACGGGGAAACGTTCACGATTCTCCGAGTGGCTTCTAGCACCCCTAACGCTCTCGTGCTACCCCGTGCACCGGCAGCGATAACGACCGTAACAGTTCGCTGCAGAATGCGCCGGTCTCCCATCGAAACTCCGGTCGCATAAATAATGATTATTCCCGCGTGCCATCGCGCGCACACGAGCCGATAGCCGATCACTGTCTACTGTTTCTCGAAACTCGCGCGGTGTTTACTTAACGCGAGCCTGCGCCGAAATATCGACAGGTCGATGCTGTACGAGTCCCAAGAAACCGCGCGATCACCATCCGTCACTGGGAATGCGATTTGAAAGTTGCGAAATGTGCGGGCGACGCGGCCGAAACCGAAACAAATTGCACTCCGACCGCCGCGGTAGACTTGAAAATCGATTTTTATCGCTATCCATTCGTTCCATCGGTGTTTCATTTAATAAGGACGCCAGGCAATCGCCATTTCGATCGTAGCAAATGCGATTTTGGAGGACACAGACGAAGCAGAAGAAGGCTCTGATGTGGTAAACAAATGAGAGTTACACGCGTTGATCACCCTGTATATTTCAATGACAGAGCGTTGGAGGTTAACATGTGTTTCCATATTTTTCTGAAAATCGTGAAGTGCATCAAGCAATTGTTAAAAGGAGAAGGCAAGTCCTCACGCCGCACAAAAGAGGCCAACGTCGACAAAAAAGTATGTATTTCATGAATATCTTTTTCAACGTTATTTCTGTGCATACTGAAATATTGTTTGTACAGCGATCGAGAGAGCCGAATGTTATCAAGCAGTGAGAGCCAACCGGATCTTGATTGTTCGGCTTTTGCACGATCGTATGGGTTGCTCTTTGTACGACGTTATCGGTTTGTCCAGACGGGAAAAGTGAACGTTCACAGCGGCGAACCGAATGTTGTCAGGAATTGACAACGACCAAATCTTGATTGTTAGTTTTTGCACGATCGAATGGATTACCGTGGTTTTTTGGCGGAGCTTTTACGGCTGCCGATTCCCGGGAACGTTAACGAGACAATCGTCGAGCGCAATCCGGTGAGCCGTTGTCGACGGTGGCTGGCTAGATAGTGCCCGTTTAAGGTTAATCGCGTCCCGTCGACAAGTTTTTACAGTCGATCGAGCGAAACACCGAGTTCTCTCGCAGATCCAGGGACGAGCCGTTGGCTCTCCGAAGCGAGAACCGAGCGACGATAACGAGACCATTGTCGAAGGAGAAATGTGTACTCACTATCATCTCGTATATCGCCTCTACGATCTTATACATCTCGTCTCTCGTGATGAAACCATCGTTGTCCACGTCGTACAGTCGAAACGCCCCTGAAACCAAGAAATCGATTCTCTGTAATCAGTCGATGTGCTGAACAATAATCGCTAGCAGATTTTTTAGTTGATAAATTGACCCGGTTCCTCGTCCTATAGTTTTTATAAAATGATCCATTAAAGTTTTGCATTAACGATCCGCCGTCAAATTATTGCAAATTCGTCTCCCATGAATGTGCGATTTCATAAAAATCAATTTTAAGCGCTAAGTGGACTTTCACATAATGGGCTTTGAAAATGCAACAGGTCAATAGATATATGCGACGAGCTCACTGTTGAAAGACTGTCAAAGAATATCCTTTTTGCAAGTATCGAGCGCGCCATACAGTGCACCCTTGTCACAAACTATAAAATGCAAGGCGATTGAAAGAGCGATTTATAATCGCGAGCTTTTCGAACTTTATAAAATTATAAATATTGTTTGAATTATCGATCGTATGGTTGTTAAATGAATAATATGTTAATGTTCTCGGCGCAACGGTTCGATCAACTAAATACGAAAAAGCAGATTTTGCACGTTAACTTAAACTTTCAACGTTTCGATCCACACGTTGAAAGTTTAAGTTAACGTGTAACATTTACTTTTTGGTATTTAGTTGATCGAACCGTTGCGCCGAGAACATTAACGAATTATTCATTTATAAAATTAGGGTCTGAAAAAACTAATATGATCCAGATACGTCAATCTCGCAATTATGTGGAAATTGAAAGTCGTAGTGTATAGCATAATATGGTCACATCGGTACCTTCTGCTAAACCGTTTCAATATTTCATGAATGAGGAACGTAGAATTTATTAAAATATTTTAACAACGAAGCCGAGCAACGAAAAATTACTAGCAGTCGCATCAAGTTATTGAATCAATCATTTTCCATAAAATCTGAGATCGGTTATGTGACTGGCGCTGGCAGGTCCAGCGTTAAGGGTTAACAAATAGACTATCAGCAGGCGCCATTGAATGAAGATTGTCATACTCACAGTGCAGTTTCTCGTCCAAGTCGCCCCGCGACGTCACCGAGAGCGCTCTTATGAATTCCTCGAATTCTATCGTGCCGTCCTGCAAGAGAATGGTCCGGATCCAGTGGCACATTGTCGTCTCTCCATCGAGGCGACGAGGTGGGCCATCGCGAAAATTGATTGTCCGGCGTATTTCGAAAGCAGCCATTTGTAAAACGTTCTCGTGTTCGCCGAAAACTGTTTACCACGACGAGGAAAATCGCGGGGGCGAAGAATCGTGAAATATCGTCCGGCGGGGACACGAGGACACCACGACAAGCAACGTAACGTTTCGAGCCGGGCCATTAAACGCGCAGACGACGCCGCTCCTATCTGTTTCCAGTCCCCGGTGGACAATGCCACGAGTGGATCAACGAGAATGGGAAAAACACGGGAATGTAGGGGAAACGGTAAAAATATGACACACCAAGGCTTTGACCAATACGCAGTATTGACACTTCTAACAGATTACCTACCGGCGATTATTCCATAACTTTTTAAAGCTCATAGCTGAAGAACTTTTAATTTCAATTTCTTTTCAGATTTTAATTGAAAAAAGTTAGAAAATCGGAAGCATATTTTATACTCCCTCTGCCCAATAATAACAGTAGCCGTCGATGAATTTAATTTGTACCATAATAATGGTAACAGAAGAAAATAAATATAAAACGCAACATTTATTGTCGAAAAACTAGATTACGTGGTCAGATAGAGAGTTTCTGGATTTTTCAATAATTTCATTACGTAATTTTAAACTTGCAGGTAGGATCTATATGCGTGAGCTTAAAATAATTGGAGCCATCTTTCTTCATTGCTTCCAGTATAACTTGTCTTTTTTTGTCTTACTTTTACAATGGGTTGATATTCAATTGAAATAGAACAATTGATTTCGATCAGCGGATGAAATGAGAAAAAAATATGTATAAAAAGAAACTTTTTAGAAACCACGCTTATATTAAAATGCGCTAAAAAGGAGAAAATAATTTTTTTAGACGTTAGTGACTATAAATAAAAGCGTGGAGCGCTTAACTATATTAACGTAATCTTCGAGGGCGTTCCACGCTTTTATTTATAGTCACTGATGTCATGATTTTATTTAAATTATATTAAATTTTTCTATCTATTTCGACACTAATTTTATAACAGAAGAAATTTTGAATAATTGCTTAAAATTTTGGGGAGAAATATTATTAATCATTTAACTGGATTCGGTATTTTATGGAGAACCAGGAAAAAATTTATTTTGTCTTTAGTTTTTTTTTTAATGGAACGCAAGATATAGTAATACTGGTATGAAATAGTAAGATATAGAAACGCAATATTGATTGACGGTTAATATTAACATTTTTTTTTCTTCTAGACGCACAGCTTTTTTTAAAATTTGTTTTTTAATATTGCATTGTCAACCAGTTCTGAGCTATAGTTAAAGTTTCAAGACTCTACCTCGTCGGGAAGTGATTTAAAATTTGATTACAAGATTTGACGCATACAACGACAACGACATCGACAACTCGGCAAGCTAATATGCACAAGCGTGGTAAAATAGTTATAATTCGTAATAATTAGGTTAACCTAAAAATTGAAAGATGCGTCAAAACAAATGACATATGTCGTGAAACATTGATTTTGATGAAAGGCTTCGCAATTTTGCGTTACAACATAACTTACAGCTCCATTCGCCAATAATTCCCGTTTAAATATTCACTTGTTACTATTATTATGGGACAGAGGGAGTATTTTATATCTGAAAAAATAAAATTGGTGTCTCGTATTCGTTCCCCCTCTCCCACGCGCTTTCTCTTTCGCGATACGAGCATCGTGCATCGTCCGAGGGATCCGAAATTCTATTACCGAATGCCGTCGCGGTTTTAGTCCCGTCTCGATGGCCACTTTCCTCTGCAATAAAATGCCAACCAGCCGTCTAAAACGATGGGGTCTCTCGCCTCTATCGACGGATCTTTACGCAAGATAAAAATTGGACGTGTCAGCTCCGGGAAATACACTGAGAGCTACTCACATTGGCTCCGAAAACCGACGATGTTTCAACTGTTACGATATCGTGAAAAAGAGGGTCTCGCTCGTAAACCTAGATCCGCTTTAAAGCCTCCAGTCTCGCAATCGGTTCGCGCTAGAGCAAGTTACACTACAAGGAGTACCCTAAGCTCTAGTCGTAAGATGAACTTCTATTTTCGTTATATACGTCGACTACTCGTTTGTATCGCGAACGCCGAAGATATGCGAGTACGAATGGCTGCTTTGTAGACATTTATGGACACTCGAAGCTTCTTCTCCGCTAGCTTTGTGCGACCACTCTGGTAGCAGTGTTTCCTATTTTCGCTTCCGAATACTCTAAAGGCAGTGTTTCTTTAAATTTCCATCGAGAAATGTTTACCGAAGTAGTTTCCGCAGACTTCAAGCTCTAGAGGCAGTGTTTCTCCAGTTCCTCGCGAATTGGAAAATTGAAATGCTTTCCCGGCCCGAAGTTGTCGAGGGAAAGTTCTCGCGTGACGCAGGGTGATACACGGCGGCGAGTGGATACATTCCTCTCTGCGAAAATGTGAAAGAGGGTCGCGTGTCGCGAATTCCTGACGAACGATGGGAACACGAAACGCATCGGACAAAGTTGCACCGAAAGCGAACGATCACGGTCCGCTGCGGCCAGAGTTTCGAATAAAGCTGATTTTTTCGAACCTTTTTCGAGAGAGCTTCGTCTCGAACCGATAAAGCGGTTATCCATACGTCGATAATTAAACCATCCAACAAATTTCAACTATTCTACACGTTCCGTCGACCAACAGGTGTTTTTGCAAGTTTTTGCAACGCGGGATTTTTTGCGCGTCGACCGCGAGTGCTGTGCAAATGTTTCTCGCGTGAAACGATTCAACGATTGCAACGGCGTATTCGTTTATAACAATACCGAAGACTTACAGTCGGTCTCTGTACACGCGTCACGACGAAATAACGTTTTCAATGTGTGTTCTAATGCTGGCTTCGCTCACTTTGAAAAAGTTACTCCATTTCGAAGGGTGTATTTTTTCGACGGAATCGTGAAATTAGAGGGTTGGACAGTACTATTTTCGGGAAAACTTACGCTGTTCTCGTCGTAAACCCTAAACGCGAGCATGGCGAACTTCGAGGGATCACCTTGAGGATAGAACTGCTTGTAGATCTTTATGAACACCTGGAATCATGCGCATCGATTTTCGTTCAATTAGCGCCTCGCGCTGGTTACATACCTTTTTAAATACCTGTTCCGTTAGTCGGCCATTGGGACAGTCTTTCAGGAATCCTTTGTGCCTAAACAGACAGTCGTTCAACGTGTTATCCACCTTCGTTTCGTTGCAAAACGAATGATTAACCCTAAACCTACAAGCACATATAATAAAAATCACAGAAAATCTATATAAATTCCATGATGTCATTCTGATAAAGCAACACGTGCCAGCCATTTTTAGAACTCGGTAGGTTTAGCGTTAACGAATTTAAATGCCGAATCTCGAAATTCAAAGTGTGCCACGTGCGAAAAACGACACGGTACGTTCTACTAATCAATCATCTGGTGTTCTCAGAAACGGTAAATCTCGGACGAGATTGATTTCGAAACGAATAGCACGATCTCCGATTACGTTCATCCGATCATTTTTCTTTTCGTACAAAGGAAAGGGAAGTTCGTTCCTTTGGACTCACCATTCACGAATCTCATCCTCGGTAACTGAAACAGAAACGAAAATAATCGTTTAGACTCGAGAAGAAAGACACTGTAAAATGGTGGAAGGGAAATGGAAGGTCGAGGGCGATGAGGATAGCTGAGACGAGTATAGATTTTCCCGAAAATTCGACAAAAACTATGATGCAGTATTCCGTGAATTTTTCCATTACAAAACATTGTTGTTAAGGATAGAACTGCTCTAAAAGAATCGTGGAAGGTCGCGTTTCCGCACCAGTTTCAGCGGAACAAAAGTGGAGCGGTTCTATCGAGACTATTCCGCCTCCTGCAGTTTTTACACGAACGTTGGCTAATCTTGCCGTATAATTTACGACCGGCCGGAGAATACACGCGGATCGATGAATTCCTGTTATTCCCAGAGAAAACTGTACGTTGGAATTTTCGGAGCCGGTTCTCGATTAGTTCTGTTCCTTTGCGCCGCGTTTCCGCGTAACGTTTCGCTTCGTTTCATCACGGTTAAGAGGGTAACCGCTTACCCCATGCCGCGCGGTACCTCGAGATTCGTGGCCAAAAGGAACCTCGAAGAATGGGATTCGACGGGAACATGGCAAAGAGAACAAACTTTCGAGAAATATGAAAGCTCGGTCCGCGATGGCCAAAAATCCGGGAAACGACAACTTGCGGAACTATTCTGATCAAAGTTCGACGCATAGTTTGCTAACAGACGTTCCCGGTTAGTGCAAAGGGGTAAATTAATCATTAGGAACCTGGTAACAGATCTTTTGGGTCAACATCTTCCCCTTTAAAAAGGACCGAGCTTTACAAACGACCTGATCGTTCAGCTGATAGACTGGATGGCTGAAAAAAGCTTTGGTGAAGAATACCGCGAGCCAGAGAAGCTGGGAGAACTGTGGTTGATCGATCCGAGGAAGAAAGTTGCAGGAAAAACTAGTCAAAAGTTACGATCGGAACATTTGAATCTTATAACATCGGATGATCCTCTGCACCGTCGAATTAATTACCAGGAACCGAGTAGCTCGACGAATCTTCTAAAGTCCTGGATCAACATCGTTTCTTTTGAGAAGAAGACTGCTCGAAAGACTGCCAAAGGAGAAAAGTTGCGGGAAAGATTAGGGGAAAGAAAAGCTCGCGCATGAATCTCGCGAGGAGACCCATCCGGAAGATGGAAGCTGATCTAGATAAACCGCGGGGGCAGATAGTCGAAAGAAACAATTAAAGCTCGAGTTTGGTGGATGGTATGAGGAAGAACTGGGAAGCAGACGAGGGGGCAATTAAACCCACTTGGCTTCGTACCAATTACGAGCCAGAGGAGGTTCACCATGAGAAACTCGCTTGGAAACCCGAGTCGTGTGGTCACCTCGAAACTTTCCTCGACCACGGGGAAAATTCTTCGGCGAAGAGGGAAGTCCCATCGTCGAGCAACTGGCTCGTGCCACTAATTATTAGACGAACGTGTGGTCTCGGACTATAACGGGCTGAGCGTTTGTCGGCTCGCGAGTAAATACGCGAACGGTGGAAGGAGTGGAGTATTGTGAGTATAGCTGCCTTCGTTTCTCCGGTGGCTACATAAACGCAACGATCCGTCGTTTATGGGTTGTAATATCCGTCGAGACTCGTCCCCCAGGCCAATTCCATTGTGTAATCTTGTTTCCGACGGGTAATCCGATCTACGCGTTTGCAGATTGACTCGTCGATCAACGCGAGACGAGACTATCGTGTACCTCGATTGATCCATCGATCGTTCTGCACGTGCGCGTTCGCCAGCGTTTCGAACTGTTGAATGTACCTGGTTGAAATTTCCACCTGATAGTTCTGATTAAAGCAGGGATGGAGAACCTTGATATCAGTGTACAATTATGTACTGAGAACACAAAGAAATAGTAGAACTACACGATCTAAGAAGTAGCACGGACCCGAGGGTTTTCCTTAAGTCAATACTTCGCTGTAGTTGTCGAACTTGTTTGAAACAGATGCAGACAATTTTTATTTTGCTAAGATAAATATTCCTCCTAACCAGAACTTATAACAAGCTCGTAAATCTTAAGCGGACTTTGAAAATGGACCTGCGAGATACAGCTCCTTATCCAAAGTTCTAGTCAGTTTCGGAAACTGTGTACAACAGAAATTACGTTTACCGTTTCGTTGCACCATCGCAGGACGATAATTTTCCTGGCGAGAGAAAATGGAGCAATCTTTAAGCACCGCGAACTTAAGTTCGATAAACTGACGGAACTTCCCAGCGGACCTAATATATCGTTGTAACTTAAATTCTTGCAGCTTTTCCCGCGGGAATCTTTCGCCCAGTCATTCTAAGGAGGTTGCGACAAACGCTGCCCTGTAAGATTCACCGTGGAATCCGTTTTACAAAGCGTAAACAGGATAAAATAGCGGAGCACGAAGAGCTATTTCTCAAAGAGACGCTCTCGCGTCCCTTTCAAATTATATGCACTTCCAACCGAAGAGATGCACTTCGCGCTACTAGGCGAAGAACGCTAACTTTCGGAAAAATACGATCTTATGATACAAATGCTTAAGGGGCACGTACACCTTGGCGTGTCAAGAAGATATTTTTATTCGATTGTACTTAGAACATTGGAATTACACTCTCACAAAATATGTTTTACCATTTCTTGATATTTTTGTTTAACATTAAGCAATTCTTGATGCGTCAAGAAGATATTTTTATTCGATTGTACCTAGAACATATTCGAATTACACTCTCACAAAATATTTTTTACCACTTCTTGATGTTTTAGTTCAACTTTAAACAATTCTTGATGTGACAGATGCTTCCATTGTAATAAAGATTGCGCAAAATCTGAATAAATGCTGTTGTGTCATTTTCACGAGCTGATACATCTACACAATTCATAACAGAAATGATCTTTCAGGAAATGAAAATTTTTATATCAGACCCAATTTTTCACGGTGCATGTAGCTGCTCGCAGCTTTCGGAAACGTCTCGTATGACTTATAAGTTCTAGAGAAGTTCGCACGGTCACGAGTACACGGGCGAAAATGGCGGAGACTTTCGAGCGGGTCGTTTAATTCGGCTGACATTTTTACGGGACGTGGAGGAGCGGAAGTCGAAGCTGTCGCGCGCAGTTTCTCTTTCCTCTGGGTTCCGGTTCGCGAATCTCGCGGATGTAGCGAGTTTCGCGGACAAACGCTTTTGATGACAGTCCCGGGGACCTCGTCCCACGGTTCGGTTTACAAACGAAAGAATCGAGGCGAGCCATCGGCTTATCCTCGGCAGATCTTCGAGTTCAGATCCGAGGAAGATACTGGGGCACAATGCGATCGAGGATAACGCGAGGACGAAGAAACTTTTGTTAGTCCTCCGACAAAGGATCTCAGCCGTATCGATCGGTGCTCCCCGTGTGTTCCGGCAGGTTTCGAATAAAGTGAATTTACTGGTGATAGGACGCGATGCGCGGTGCATCGCGGTCTGCATTGCGGCCGACTCTTTCAGCGCGGCGAACAAACCGGATACCGATGCTGCCGACGATGCTTTATTGCCGTGATCGTCCCTCGAACCACCCATAGCCCACGCAGTCTTTTTCTCGCGTGACCTTGATTCGTTATCGAAAAACGATCTAATACCCGGACCAGTTAATTGCTCCGACTCTTCGCCGACTCCCTTTTTCCCCTCGCAATTTTCACGTTATCGAAATTGGACGTACGCTGGAAAACTCCTGGCAGCCATCGATTCTTTCATGATGGAGGATCGGTCGACAGACTCGCGCGGTTCAACAAATTTGAACAGAGAACGTATAATTTCCTAAATGGAATCGATTGTACAGAACAATTTTTTAATAAATTTCATGTCCGACGCAATTTTTAGAATGTAACACTTCTTGAAAAAATCTGAAAAACTGTGCAGCACCTTCGAACGTCCTGAATTGAGATTATCAGATCGACTTTGATGAATAATTTGTTGAAATAGTTTATCATTAGGGTAAAGTGCCCAAATATGAACCACCTTTTTGTCGATGTGTGTGTGTCATTTTTTTATTGTTTTAGAGTGCTCTTTTTCGTCCGAAAGATTACCAGTTGTAGATGCATTTCCTCCCTATAAGATTCTGGGGTCAAGTTTGTTCAATAATTAATACAGCTTGGAAAAAATTTATTTTTGTGGTGCGTCATTTGCAAGGTTCCAGCGAAGGGGTTCTTAATATTGGGACCGATATCGGTGGCTCGATTTTAACATCTGCGTGTAGTAATAATAGTGTTCCCTGCACAGAGCAGCGGTATTCTCGAAAAGCATCGGGCAGAATTCGTCGGCGAGCCCGCGGCGGAAAAGTTTATCGGGGTTTTTCAATAAAATAAGCGAGGAGCACGCGATCGGTTTTTCATTTATTCCGAATCGCTATGTCCGCTCGCTCCGCGTGTTTACCTTTCACGCTCGACAAAGCGCGGGATTCGATTATTTTCAAGCCGTGTGCCCCTCGCTCGGCGGGAGCTCGCTATTTAGACGAATCGGAATAAAAAAGGAGAGTAGGTCGTTCGACGAATGAAAAAGAACTCGGTCTCGCCCGTCCCTCTTCGGAATTGCACTCCGAGGGCGTTTGCTCTCTCTTGCCGATTTTACGGTATCGGGCCAGTAAAACCGGGGGCGAGTTTACCCGACAAAGAATACGTAAGAGAGCGTATATCACGCTGACCGAGGTTTCGAGCTCTGCTGCGGTGTGCTAGAAACGCGTCGACTCTTTCGAAATTTTACGAATCGGGAGTGAGGTCACCCGACAACACCGAAGGGAAACTTGACGATGAGGACTCGTTTATCGTCGAAGTTCGAGTTTCGAGAGTGATCCTGGGAACGAGAAACATTCGATTCGGTCGCGTAATCGTTCGTCCCGGGTGTTCGTTAGCGAGGCGACTCGAACGAGCTCGTTATTTCCGCGAGATTGTTCGATAGCACTCGGAAATCTGCGAACACGTTACTTGAGCAGAAAGGGGGAACGAAGGATGCAGAAATAGAGGGATTCGAGATACAAATGAAATTTTAGGTCGAGGCGAGCCTCGAAACGCTATCGAGGCAAAAATACTAAAAGTAGCGGGACAAAAAATCGAGAAGAAAATTCAGACCAGAATCGAAAGCGAGGTCACAGTCGCCGGTTGAGGGGAGATGGCACCAATTGAGGGGAACAAGTTACCCTCCGCACGGCGGAGACGAAACGTAGAAGGGAAGGGACATACATAAGTCTTAATCGAAGATTCTGAATAGAGTCTAATAAATATGTATGCTATTATATTAATTTCCTTTAAATCGAAGTGAAATTCTATTTTGGTTTTGTTAATGTACAGCTATTGGAGAACATATAGGCGTACAAAAAATATAAAGTTCCTCCCTTTTTAGGGAATTAAGAATTATAAAAACAGTTTTAATCATCGAAATCGTAAAGTAAATCGTAGGATAAGAGGTTAATCTGGTGACCCTGATCGAGGCAGGAGAAGAATATTATGATTACTTATCTAGGTTTGCAGATGAATCTTTTCGTGAATGAACCTGCAAAATACTGGAAGGGTGTCGGAGTACTTTCAGCATCATCTTAACATTTCACTTTCCATTTCGTCGAAAAAATGATTTCTATCTCATAGCATTTTTGACAATTGCTGATCTGATTGAAAGTGTTGAAACAGGAATCGAGACGAAATTGGAAATTGGAGTGGCTTGAAAGTAATATCGGAGAATGTTCGAAAACATGCTCCCGCCCTTAGGCTTTTCTATAGTGGTCTGCAGCACTTCTTGGCGCGAGCCCTTGCGAGGTTCGTTGAGCCGAGGATTAGAAGAGGCCCCGGTGCTTCTCGCGCTACGACCTCTGGTTCTCCGTTCTCTACGAAACGAGAGATTTCGGAGCTTTATTACTGAAACGAAAGAAGAGAAACTGCATCCGTCGAGAACGCGCTACCGACACGAATCAACGTCGAGTGGATGGAAATAATGAGACGAACCGGCGCGCAAGCTTCCCTCGGCCATGACGAGGCCAGCTTGCTCGATATCCTTCGTTCAACGATGAAACGTTAAACCAATTGGAAAGACTAGCTTTCGCGGAACAATCAAACCGGCTGTGCTTCTGAACCGCGAACTCACCGTTTCGTCTTTAAACACAATAGAACCACCAATACTTTCATTCAACAGGGGGAAACAAAGGTACAGGTAATTGAACGACTGCTTTTTCCGTGCCAAAATATCGGGTATCCAGACCAATCGACTTAATGATGTATTCGCTTACAAAACTCGGATTGCGAGTCAGACATTGAAGCCAAAAGGCTCTAGGCAGTGCGCTTGTTGGTTCGACAATTAGTAACTTCTTCTAAATAAAACATCACTACTCGAATGGCCCAGATTTTCTTTGGAACGAGCTAGATTCGTTAAATGAAGACATCGGGAACGTCCTCCTCTTCTTTAAATCCGTCTATGTACAATGTACAATTTACGGTGAGCCACGAAAGTGTTCGAACATCCTTTAAAACAGAAAAACTTTTTTATAATTGTACCAAACGACCTGCTCTTTTATGATCAATTAGAAGGAAAATATTATTAATCATTTAAAAATATTATTAATCATTTAACTGAATTCGGTATTTTATGGAGAACCAGGAAAAAGATTATTTTCTCCTTTTTAGTGCATTTTAATATAAGCGTGGTTTTTAAAAAGTTTTCCTGCATATCATCTCGTAAACCAATGCTTCTAATTGATTATAAAAAAATCGGATCGTGTGGTACAATTATAAAAAAGTTATTCTGTTCTAAAGGACGTTCGAATACTTTCGTGGCTCACTGTACATGAACTTTTATAACTTTGTGTTATAGTTTCTCATCCTAATGTCAATATTAACGACAAACCTTTCTGTAAACTACAAATTACTTTTTGCTAATTAATATCTTCTACATTATAATCCCAAATGAAATTATTGGATAACGTTATATAGCTTGTTGGTTTACAATTGATGTTGTTGTTGAGGGATCCATTGAAAAGTCTTCTAAAAATGATCAAGTACTCACCGGTAGGCAACGTATTCAATTCGAACAATATTATTCGCAGTAGACACGTAACACACAGACGTATAATACACCCAGCTCAATATTATTTTTTATTCCCCCGTCCAATAAAGAATCCAAACAGTATGCCGCACTACCGCAAAAGGGAAAAAGCCGAGAACTTTTTGCTCGGCAGCACGCGGAGCCCGGGTAGATCCACGATTCGAACGTTACCGTAAGAAACGAAAGAAAATGTAGTATAAGAAACGTGCCGGGAATCGTCGTGGATTCTAGTTCTAGGGAGGGGTTTACATTTGCGACCCTGATGCGACTGTCGATGAAGGGACGCCGCGAATATCAATACGGTCCGAGGACGGTTCAGTTGTTCGGACGTTGATTGATACGCATCGAACATCACCGAAGCCGCGCGTGTGAACACGTTCGTTCGAAAGTGCATTGTGTTTTCGTCTGTTCGTCCCTGCTTCTCCCGCATTTTCCCCAGAGCCGTGGTTTCGAATCGACGCGAAATGTTCAGGAACAACCGGACTTTATGGAGCGCGACGCCGAGGAATTCGGGACAACTGTTCGCGGGAGAAAATATGGTTGCAGCTGCCATGCCGGTAGCAAATGTTGCGTGCGCGCACTCGGAAATTGGAAAATGCGATTGGGGTATCGCAACGTTGAACGCGAATCCCGTTAAACTCCACCTTGCTATCGCGAAGCTTCTTTGCTTACGGGGAAATCCCTTCGATCCGAAAAATTAGAGACCAATTTCCACGGAACTGCTGTTTCCACTTCGTCAACGCGGCAGCTTGGTTCATCGCGATTTATACATCGTTCACTGTAATTTCACCGACGTACGTTAAACGTTCAGAGACATCTGTGCACACTGTATTGATTGTAGCGAGCGTTACAGAATTTATTACGCAGCGCGCAATCAAGCTGTAATGGGAATAGCTGTTTAAAGTAACACAATCGAATCAGTTCATTTTGGATTGTTGCGCAAAAGATGGTTTCTAAGCTTCCTTTTCGTACAGCGCAATTACCGGAGATTCTGTTAACAGGCTTCCCGAAGATGAAATGTTAAATACACCCGATCATTCATTAATATTAATTACTTTAATCAGTTTAACTATCATAATTACTGGACTGCGGATTTCAAGCATTTTCGGAGAAAATTTCAGAACGTCGTTACATCGTTCTCAACTTATAAAGATTGCGAAGAGAGAAATTCATTTTATATACATTTACGTTTCACTCCTTAATCTGTAACGCGGCAGATCCTTTCACTATGTCCTGTTCACAACATTGCTTCCGGTAGAATTGAATTTCTTCCCACAGAAGCTTCCTAAACGAGAGGTAAAAGTTCGAATCGTTTTCGAGATACCTCTTTACTTCGGTGACCGGTCGTACCAATTTCATTTGTAACCGAGGACGCAAAAGTATAGTTTTCTCTAGCTCCCAGGAACTCGACGTCGCGTTTCCGTCTTTGAAATTTAGGAGCGCGATTCCGAGCCCGCACACGATGGAACCAGTAGCCCGCGGAAAGATTAGCGTTGTCCGATAACGAAGTTATTTCAGAACGGACGTTCCTTCCACCGATTATCCGCTATTATCCGGGAACGATAAATACCACAAAGTATTACATGCCACGAGAGGAGCGAGCTAAGTGGATTCTCCTCCCTCTTGTGTTCCTCGTTATCGCCGAAGTCGATTTTCTTCTTTCTTGGTACGACCTCCGCGACATTAAACTTGCACGTTTAAATCTCGCGAAGAAGCTCTCCGGCGACTTTCAGCAAAATGGCGAAATTACCGATTCGAGGTAAAATTATAACCCGATATGACATAACGTAGCATCTCGGTATGTTATCGGTACGCTCTTTTCAGAATACTGATAACAGAGTACGGCAATAATCAACTAATATTTAAAAAAATATATAACAAAAACTTTTTAAGAACCACACTTATATCAAAATGCACTGAAAAGTAGAAAATAATTTTTTTAGACATTAGTGACTATAAATAAAGCGCGGAGCGTTAAACTATATTGACTTAATCTTCGTGGGCGCTCCACGCTTTTATTTATAGTCACTAATGTCTAAAAAAATTATTCTCTCCTTTTTAGTGCATTTTAATATAAGCGTATAAGCGTGGTTTCTACAAAGTTTTTTTAAATATTTCTTATTTTCTACTTTTTAGACTTTTTTAAATGGAACACAAGATATAGTACTATGGTCAACACGACCGTGTCGATGGGTCAGAACATGATCGACGAAGTTTAAAGGGACATTCAGGGTGGATTTAAGTGGGGGAATGTTGCGTTTGTTAGTTGGACGGTGGTGTGTCGGAAGGACTTTAGGTTGAGGAGTGCGAACACTGTCACAGGAATTCCTTGTGGTATTGTCTTCGATCGTCAATAACAAGATTTATAAGGGTAGTCCGCTCGTCGCACGTGTTGTCCATCTGTCGGGGTTGAAATTGTCGGAGCGCGGTGGTTGTAAAATAATCGGCCGGTTCGGAACCGATTCGCATGTGTTTTTTGCTTGCTATAACGTCCTTTACAGATGACAACCGCAGTACTATTTTGATCGAGATCGGAGTAACTTCTTCCCGTTCGCTGTCACGATTTCGGAAAGTGTGTTGTAGTGTTCAGTGATTGTGTAGAAGTGTGGTGTTTTGTTCTTCATTGTTAATAAGACGTATTCGCGAAAATGGCAGCGTCCACTTGATTCGACGGGGGAACAGAAGGTTCTGAAACATTTGTAACTACCTATACATGACATGAAACTTTAACAGCTTATGTCTCAATAACTATTTGTGTGCTACACGTGGCTTCTTTCAAACTTTTTCTCTTCTGGATGAGTGGAAGGTGTTGATGTAGAAAACAACTTCACCAACAATTTTCTTTGTTATAAACAATTTTGCGGCGAGTTTCTCTTACAAATGTCCACCGATCCGGAGGTGTAGATTCACCCCTACGACGGATGACCATTACTTTTTATACACCCTGTACAATATACGATGATAGGAGGTGCACTAATGCGATCACGTTAAAATAAACTGTAAATCAGACATAAACTAAGGCAGACAGTCTGAACAATATTAAAGAATGAAGTCGCGTTGAAATGAAAAATATTTTTTCAGTATTTTTAGAGCGATAATTCTGGTACAATCACTATAAATCGTATAAATGCAAATGGACCACATAGTAAACGTTTTGTGTGCTCCAATGGAAAATACTCGGTCTCATGCAAGCAATATTTGTTTATAGCTCTACGACCAAGCGTGTCTTGGCAAACTTTACACAACCTATCGCTAGTAGATTAATCCCTGGAGGTTCGGATCATCCTGTACACGATATCCAGTATCTCGTGGTCAGGAAATGTCCAGTATTCCGTCGAATGGACCGCGTCGGATCGTTCTATGGTCGGAAGCCGTCGTTTATCAGTGGCGGTCAGCAGTTAATAGTTATTGTGTCGGCCGCGATGTAACGCGTCCAACTATGGCCGAATAGGGACCCGCGATAACACCGATAACGTCGGGCGTGTCGCTGATAATTCAATTATCCCAATTTTCCGCGAGCCAACGCCACGGTGTGCCAGAATCGCGGAAAGCTGGGTAAAATTCATGACTGTTAATTACACATTATTTATTACACATAGAACGGTCTTTCCATATCGCAGAATATAATTTTGGAATGAGAGGTCTTCATAAAACTACCCTTATAAGCGGTGTTTAAACAATTTTCTTTTACTCTTCCACTTCGTGGCATGAAAATTTGTTCGATCAACCCCACCGATTTTATACATAGAAATGGTCCATTGCTCGACACTCGGTGAAAATGAGTCCGATTCGCGGATCCGAATCGAATCGAATCAAATCGAATCGGAGCTGCGTCGAATTAACGCCACCGGAGTTGAATTTATAACAGGATATTCAATTAACCGGGGAACGAGCAGTCGCGTGGCTCGAAACACGATCGTCGTTGGACATCTCCAGCTGGCCGGTGCTCGCGTGAACTCGCCATTTCGCAACGCGATAAATCGCCCTCGGCGGCGCCAGCCTGTTCGTTTCGGGCTCAATTATCGAATCGCGAGCCAGCCACGGAAGGAATACGGAAACGAGTGTCGCGAGACAACCCTCCGGCTCGACCGCGGCGCAATTTCAAACGTCGACGCGTCCATTATCCTCGCGATTAGAATTCCCGAGCGTCGCACGCTCCCGTTCCAGTGATAATCGCCGGGGCGAGCAAGTTTTTCACCTTCCCTGGCAAGTAACACGCGTCGTTAGCTCGCGCGCTCGCCTCATTTTAATTACCTGTGAGAACGCTCAATCTCTTCTGTCTAGTTTCGCCCTATCTGACGCGCTCTTATTCACGGATTCGCCTTTTCTTGACTATCTTCATCGCTGCTCAGCACGTTCAAAATGTTCGAAGCACGTTCGAAAAAATTAAGGTAGAGTAGGGTAAAGTGCCCAAATATGGTATAGCCGCCCATTATGGCACTACCTTATATCTTGTAAAGGAGACGTCGCATTCTAGTGAGAAAATCCTCAAACAATGTTTTACCATGTTTACTCAACAGTGTGCAATGCAATCCCACCATTCTATAGATTTTAGTATCGATCCTTCGCCAATTGTGTCTCCACGTGTTGAATATTTTTGTGGTTAGATTTTCGATTGTATCTTTTTCGAGAAATGTAAGTGATTTTGAAACGTTTGGACATATCTGTAGTTTCAGTTTATTTATATTAATGTTTGCCAACTGTTGGTTTCGGCTGAAATTAATTTCCTCTTTGTCAGTAGCTAGTATTATCAGTCCACGTGGAGTTCCCAATATGGTACTACCGAGGGTTCCCTAATATGAGTATAGCCATTGACATTCTTGGCGTGGGTGCCGCATATGGCACTAGGTGTCGTATTAGGGACTCAAGGTGTACCATATTAAGAACCCCTTTCGCTGGGACCTGCAAATGACACACCACAAAAAAGCATACTTTGCCCAAGCTGTATTAATTTTTTAACAAACTTGATCCCAGAATCTTATACGAACTAAATGCATTTACAACTGGTAAATCAAAAAATGACATCAACAAAAAGTGGTTAATATTTGGATACTTTACTCTAATCGTTCCAATAGCAAACCTCTAAAACTTATTAGTACGGCTAATCCAGGTAGAACAATTTCGAAGATCTCGAAGTTGGGACTTCATATTTCACTGAAATGGCGCGTGCAGGTGCGCTAATGACGCAAATGGACGAACAGGCTCACCGCGGTCTATGGACAGAATCCATCGCAATTGGAAGTTGCTCGGTCCTCCCAGTAAAATAGAGCGGAAATATTTTCCGGGCGCAAAACCGCACTCGGTGCAAAACGAGATTCGCCCAGAGTCCCGAAAGTTCGGGAGCTTCGTGATCCCCCGTCAAACGGGTTGGACGTTAACGGCTCTCCCGAAGCGACTCGAAATTCGTGGGAGAATTCGAGGGGAAGCCGAACCCAGAAAGGAAGCCAGCCAGAATTTACGACAGCTCTGGGATGTATCTTGGCGGTTCGGCGACACGCGTCGCGCTCCAAATAGGTTGTTGCGCACCGATTACCGCCTCGTCCTCGCTAATCTACTATCGCTTCGAAACTGCTCAACCGATCGACGGCTTCCGACAGCGGCCCCTGCAATTACCCTCTCGTTATTCTTTCCCCAAAGTCTCTATTCACGAGAGCAAGGGCTCAACACGTTCGCTACCCCTGTCACAGATGACGTCCTCCGAATTTACGTTAGCCAACTTAATTCTATATATATGTTGTTGTCTAAAATCATACTACATAATACCAAGTACATGAATTGCATTGAGCCGCTAACACGGCATAATAATTATGATCACAAAAAATATATGAAATCGAAATGAGCTCTCTGCAAGTACATAAACTATAAAGATCTAGACATTTGCCTAGATGTGTCCGTGGCGTGGATGTCAAATACTTGGCGTGGCCATGCAAGGTCAAGGTTTCGATGAATAAGAATTATTCATATTATTGGCCACGCCAAGTGTTTGACTTCCAGGCCGCGGACATCTAGGCAAATGTCTAGATCTTTAAAGTTTATGTACTTGCAGCTCATTTCGATTTCACATGTATTTTGTGATCATAATTATTATGCCGTGTTAGCGGCTCAATTCAATTCATGTACTTGGCGTAATCTTTTTACTTTTTTGAAGTTTTGATTCTCTTCTCTCGAAGTTCGCTGGGTCACGAAATGCCGAGGATGATAACGATCGAAAGTAACGAGCAACGCCGCGCCGGGACGATCTTCGTTTCGATAGATTCCGGGAACGACTCGCGATCGCACAGGGCCGAGTTAATTTTCGAGGGCTATGTTTCGATCTGGGAATCGGCGAGCGGAAGGGTTGGGGGTAAGTTTGCGCGATAACCCGGAAATTCGCTCAGAGGTTCCGACGTTCGATGCGCATACACTGACACGGAATAAGGTGGAAATTGCCTTGGCGAAAATCAAATATCCACGGTATTACGAGGAGCACGACTTAACGAGAACCTGCCAGGCGTGTGTGTTTGTGTCTTGGTATAGATAGGCGAGCGTGTGTGTGTCGAACGAGAGTTCGGACGAAAGCGAAATATGGATGAGTCGCGTTCGGCATCGGCCGAAGCGATTTATCGAGGCCCGATTCGGTTAATGGTCTTTAATTGACTCTGGTAATCGGGCTTTCGGCGTCCTCGACGACGGCCCTATCGAACTCCAACGACGCGATAACGATCTTTCGATTCGACGGAGCACGACTGCCTCTCGCTTTAATTTCCTCTCGAAAATCCCGAAACGCGGAGACGACGCTGAAATATCGGCCGCGGGAAAGCTTTCAGAAGGAAAACCTGGTTTACCCGACCGTGTCTTGCAGAATTCCCGAAAGAATTATAGCTCTCGTCGCCCAGCCAGCGAATTCTCTCGTCTCTCCCGTCTTCTCTCGTCCCGTTGCGCCTCGTCTCGTAGGTCTGTTGCGTCGTATCGCGTCGCATAGCTTTTCAATTTCCGTTGGTAATTTGCATAACCGAGAGCACGGCGGCGGCGTAGAAGCGATTTACTGTTCGCGGCGAACGCGACTCGCATAATTCTACCACGCTGTCTCTCTCTCTCTCCCACACACTGTCCGCATCTCCGCATGGGTAGCGAACTCCAGCTTCGTAAATTTCCTCTGGTCGACCAAAGGACAAGGGAACCAGCGGTCTGGGCTATGCATCGCGTGCCCACCGCATTCGGTTTCCACTCTATGAGCGAAGACGTCGCGTCCCGGATATCCCGGATGTCTTCCACCCCCGTAACGCGATCACCAAGGAAGGAAATGAACCCCTTCGGAACCCATGATATGCCGTTGCATCGTTTATTACATACTTGTGGACTGCGAATTTTTATGCGAAATGATATATTTTCTTACCCCTCAGCAAAATTGCTGTATCATTATTTGAAGTATTTTTGGAATATTGTAGAACAGAATAGAAATGGTTGGTTCTCTGATTAAAATTCTTGAAAAATGTTTTTACCGATTTGCATTCGGTGCATCGATTTTTCTCACGAATGCATAAAATCCGCAGTCTAATAATTTCATAAATGGACAAAGGATTTCTTGGCCGGAGGCTTTCCACTTTGAACAATGATCAACCAAGTTCGCCGAGCGCACTCAAGAGAGAAATCAGACGGCAAGCGATACCGCGAATACTCCCGGCATAGTAAATTCCTGCCGGTTCCGGATTGCCAATGGAATTTTCTATTCGACTTGCCGTCGAGAGAGCTGCGCTCGAGATCGCTTCCACGAAGTTAAACCGATCGAACATCGCCGCTTTTGTCCTCGAAGAATGAAACGTATCGGGACGAGGCTGCTGCCCACGCGTACAACAAACGTTTAACTCGTTTATTATATCTTTCGTTGCCGGGAGTAAAAATAAAAAATGTAATTCACCGTTGGCTGTCGCTGTCGAGTCGTTATCCCTGTATCTTCGGTTGCAGCTGGGCTGTTCGCGGCTACTCGTAAATCCCGACAACATTTTTATGGAGTCGCGCGCGATAAAAAGCTGCCCGCCTTTTATGATAATATTCCGACGAGCCAGTTCGCAAAGGCGAAACGAACTTCTCGCGATAGCTACGCCCGAATTCCCGAAAATGTAGGCCGTCCATTCCGACGCAACGACCGCGAGTTAACGTTCCATCGTCCCGTCGCGCAAACAATGACAACGCTCCGCGAACATGGCCCTGGAAATAACGCGCGGACGACTGGAAATAAAGCCAGCCGCGCAGCCTCTCGCTCGAACTTGAAGCTTCGATTCTTCGGGTGCGAGGAATACCGCAGATATCGATGGCCTAGGCGAAACGCTCGGCTCTTTGACGAGGAAGAGCCTCGGAAAGTGGCTCAGCGCTGCGACGTGTAATTTTTAATATAAAGTTTTCAACTGCAGAAAATTTCACCGACGATCAACGGTTGAGAATTTCTCAATGAATTATTGAAAAGCAACTAATCCAGCAAATATGTCAAAATTAACCTAATCTTTGAGTATAATCGATTCGATATGATTCAATATTGGTATGTTTCAGTTTGTTTATGAAATAGCTGCTTGTTTGTTTGATGCATCGTTCTACTTTCTAGCCCGAGTGATCCTCACTGGGCGTGTGACATTTAAACCTGAAAGACGTGTTTTCCTTGTGCTCGTTAGTTCGTTTGCTTGTGTTAAGAAAATTCAGCATAGTTAATTTTGTTTATTTAATTACATAATCTAAAACGAAATAAAAATCTTCGAAGTTAATTACAAGAAATTGATGTTAAATGAAAATGTATTTTCTATTTCACCCTTTCGAAGACTCGAAGATAATGTAATACCAACCGTACATTTTTCTAATGTCTTTTTATTTTGTATTTGACCTGTTCGTTGTTATCATAAGACTGCTGATGTTTATGCAATTTGTAATTGTTGTAGACGAATTTCGAGATAGTGGAATCAAATAAAATCTTACTTTCAGTAGCACCAGCCGCTGCAGGGCGGGACTAAATCAAAATCGTATTAAATTCTGTCAAATTTGATACTCGAGCAATTCTGAAAATCCGCAGTCTAGTTATCATAAATACATAAAATTCGCAGTCTGGTATTGCAACTTCTGAAATTATTCGTCGGTCACGCGTGCTGTTGAATACGAATTGGCTGACGGGTCTGACCATGACCGACCAATTCTACTTCTCCGGAATAGTAAGGGTGGATTTATAGTGGAGCAGCGAGGTGAGCTGTGCGGTGAAAAAAAAGAAAAACAAAGAAAATACATATTGTACTTTTTCATTAGTATGTGTCGAAATGTTGTCAGGAATGTTGGTTTCTTTTCACCGCGCCGCTATCATCGATGCTCGCAGCTCCGCTGTAAAGCCACCCTAAGACCCGCGTAGCCACTAAAGTATCAAGTAGAATTTTCTCAGTAAAGACAATTGCAAGTCTTCTAATATAAATCGATGAAAATTCTGTGTCCAGATGGATTCTGCATTTGCCGATAGCCGTAGAAGAATGAGCAGCTCCGTTCGGTCGTGAAAATGCTCGACTCGTACTACTGGTACCACTCGTACCACTCGCACGGAAACAAGACAATGGAATCTGCTCGAGGTAAGTTCTTTTAACGACATTTCCGCGGAAAGCACAGACCCGACTCTGTCGTGACTCGAACCAAGCACCATAAAAATGCTGGGCGTTCGCCGTAATATAAACTCGCTGCGAAACTGTGCGAAAGCATCGCGCCGGGAAATACGCAAGCAAAAACTCGGCCGAGTTATTAAGATACACCGCAGCCACGCGGTAAATATAAATTTCAACGTGAAAGTTTTCCGTGTCGGCGATCCGAATATCTGGCGTGTAATAACGGCGAGGGGGTGTGGAGAACCGATTTTCTCCCCGGCCGGGGAGAATTTCCTTGGAGGAACGCGTCGAGCAAACTTTTCCGAGTCGGAACGACCGACACATGGTAGAACACAGGCGTTATTTGTTCGCCTTTCTGCGGCGAGGAAACCGTCGCGTCACGGAACAACGTTTGCACGTGTAACCAAACAGAAAATATTTACTCGGAGAATTACCGAAATCGAACCTGCGCAGCCCGGGCGTCTTCTCCGGGAGAAACAATTTTCTTCTGCAGGGAATCGTGATGCTTGCGGATTAAAACATGTTGCGCGATTCGTATTTGTCTTTCTGCCATTGGATTTTCTGGTAGATAGTCTCGGGATCGCAGTTATAACAAAAATAAGTAATTTTATTCAGCTTGTTAGAATCGGTAAAGGAAGAAAGCAGAGTTATTCTATAATTTTCTACGATAGAAATCATTAATAAAAAGTTGATTATATTATAGAAAAAATATAAAGAAAAAAATTCGAAGTACAAAATGATTGAGAAATATCGATTTTTATACTTTTTGGTTACAAGTAACAGTTATTAGTGTCCAAAAAATTGGATCCTGCTCGATTATTGTTATCGATGGAGAAAAACTGTTTCGATTGCTCGATGCAGTTATCGATGAGAGAAGTTCATTTCGATCGCTCATAACAGTTATCGATGATCGAATTTCTATTCACTTGTTCATAACAATTATTGATGAGAAAATTCATTTTGTGGTTGCTTATTTAATTATTGAGTTGTCTACTCTTTTTCGGACGGAGCAAGCCTGTGAAATTCATTGAGAAGGTTTCGCACAACAAGACGAATCAACAGACCGTAAGAACAACACAAAATCTGTTCCATTGTCACATTAAATGTTGATTGTAGCAATTAATTTTACGAATGAAAAATTTATGAAATAATTCATTGTCTACCATTTGAAAGTTGTACTATTTAATAATAACTATTACAAATTTCCTTCATCAATAACTATTATGAGCGATCAAAACGAATTTCTCTCAACGATAACATTTACCAGCAAGAGAAAAAATTTTCGATTACTTATAATCCTTATTTGTAACCAATACAGTATAATGTATAATGTATTGTCACAACAATGGATTGTAACCAATACAACATAACGATTTTAGTCGATGAAATACTTGTTACACTATGACTGTTTCTCTTTTTGGTTATAACAGTTATGGTCCCTGGAAGAAAGACATTTTTATTTGGCTCCAGAGTCATGCAATGAATACAAATAATCTTGCGTCGGTTATAAAGCTTGAAGTTGACGCGAGAGTGCACAAAATTAGATACCGGGCAAAAATTCGTTTCTTATTCGTTCCTGAATGCAAATGTTGTGTAGGCTGGTTTGAGCGAAAGAAACGAGGAAGATTGCCGGTCCCAGTGTCTCGGTAATCGTTCTCTGTAGCGAAAAAAGCGAGCCAGTGTTCTCGTTTTGCGGAACGCGTGCCCCGTGGACGTTCGCGAGTCAACTACGATGCCAGGGAGCTCCTTATTACGCGGAACAATGCCTCTCGCGATCCAGCTTTGCTACGAGACGCCAGAGATGCGTTACAAAAGCCGACCTCTGTTTACAGCTCGTTTGAAACGCGAGACGCCGGCCCTGGAAAAATTAACCGGCGTAAACGAGCGACGAGTATGTCGAGGCGTTGCGGCTGTTCCTATAAAAATTGACGTTGGGCTCTGAACGCCTCGAGAAACCTTTGTCTATGTATACATCGAAGAAAAAAAGTGTCCCGAAGAGAGAACATTCGAGAACATTCGGCTCCCGGAGGAGAGGTTCGAGCGAAGTGTACACCGTTGAAATTCGAGACACGAGGATCGTTCCGCGAAAGCCTTTATCCTCGAAAAGACGGCGTGCCTCTTTAACGACGACGCTGTAAAAATCGATCCGGTTGGCCCAGAAAAATATTGCCATGGGAAATTGTGCTAGCCTCGATGGAGCGACGCTGTGCGAGCAACGATAAAGAAACGGGGCAAAATCGCGTCGGACCCTATCGATTCGACTTGCAACGTTTTTTTATCAGCGAGCAGCGGCGGCAGCTTTACGGGTCCGAGACTTTGGCCGATTCGAGCCGATCTCGAGATTAATGGTGGCCATCGAGGCTGCCAAGCTCCTTTAATCTGAACGGGATAGAACGCGCACTCTCGATCCGAAATTGTTTCACCGTTATTCGGCGTTATTTCGACGATAAGTTTTGATAACCGCGTCAGCTGTCGGATTATCCAGTTTTTCCGGGGGGGAAGTATTATAATAACGTGGGCGGGAACCAACTTTCGAGTGCAGTTTCCGACGGGTAGCTTCGAAATTGCATCCGCTGTTATTCGGACGCGATTTCATCCGTCACAGGGAACGAGAATCGCATCGATCGAACCGTTTCTTCGCCGCGTTTTTCACGAACAATGCTGCCATCGGGAAAAACTTCTGGCCGGCGAGTTTTTCACCCCCCGTTCCGATGAATTTCGTTGCCTCCGCTTCCTTGCGCCCCGGCTCCAGGAACTTTCGGAGGAAAGTTCCCGTACCTTCGACTAAATTATGTCGATTACCGACGCGGTTCTCAAAGGCGGGAGTGGGCGAGACGCCGCCGTTCGTTATTCGAAAATCCGATCGTTTTTCAGTTTCAGAGAAGGGTGCCTCGAGGCGAAGTCTACCGGAAGAATTCTGTCGGTGTTTTTCGTTCTGCCGAACGGATATTCGTTTCTCTTAGATCATACAGTTCCAATTTTCTTGGACTTTCCTGTGATTCGCAAAAATTTTAGAAAGACTCGGAGGCCCGTATTTCGTGAACAAAATGAATGACTTGAACTCCCCCTGATTATAGTCTCGTTACAAGGTACCACGTATCATTTCGACCAAAATTTGCGTCATCAGCGTCAAAAAGTGATTGATTCCCAACGAGGGCGCGACGAGGTAAATCGATGTCCGGTTAGGAAAGAGCGATTAGCATTACCGCGATCCTTTCTCCGCACTGTGTGCACCCGTTCAAGGCGAAACGCTGCACCGCGACGACGGGATTGCATCAGACGGGATCGCAAATTTCATGGTAATCCAACGATAGACTGGCAGCCTTCCGAATGCTTTTGTTCGCGGCGGAGTATTCACGCGAGAGTCGTTACTAGCGAATTGTGGGCACCGGTCCGCCGTAACGTTTTAGACGTGCTCGCTGCATTGTCGCCTCTGCATTCTTCGAATGGAAAACCGCGAGGACGAAATCGAATACCGTGTCGAGCATCCTTCGTTTTCGGCGGTTAGCTGGATCTCGATGGAAGACGGGCAGAGACCTTGCGGAGGGAGATTGGGAAGGAAATTGAGGAGATTAGGCCGCGTAATAAGTTTCTAAGTAACGTCATTATCTGGTAAGTTGCTGTATTAGTTGCTGCACAGCGTCTGGTTAATTAACATTGGTCCTTCATATTTCACCCAGCCGGCAGTTTTTGCGTTTCGCTGGGACTGTGTGCGGTTTCATTAATGCTTCTATTGTTCCGGGAAAATGAGCATCAAATGTAATCAGTTCTCTCAAGTCAAAAATTCTGCTTTTCTCTTTTCATTTGGCGAAGTTACCTTTTAGAAAATCGTTCAGCCAACTAATAATTTCGCCTAAACTGTATTCGAATGCATTTAAACTTTTCTTCGCCGACGGTGGTTCATTCGTAAAACTCGATATTAAATTATTCAGGGTTAAGCAGTGTAGGGTTAAGTAAGCTTCCCAGTAAATGAATAGTTCCGGGCACGCTCGTGAATTAGAACGCGAGTTTACGGGGCGAACCGACATTAACATCGCGGAGCAATAATCGTGAACAAAAGCGATCGGATTACACGGTGCTCAAGCGAATCGGGCACGCGTGTTAGAAGCATAATTCCTCTCCGTAGGTTCGGTCTATCGAGTGCGCCCTCGACGCGGCCCGCGATTCGTCGATGGGGAAAATGGAGGGGAAATGAAAGAAAGGGATGGAAACGTTGATGAGAACGCGGAGTAGTAGCTCTCTTCCGAAAGGCTTCTCGAAAAGCGGGGCGTCCTTGTCCCAGTGACTGCGTGCTCCCTCGAAAACCATGCGCAAATTTATCGAAGGTTATGAAAGTCGAGCGACGGCGAAGTGACGAGGTGGATGGATTACTTATGCGCCGTTTGTCAAAAGCGAAACGCGACACGAAGCCGATCGCCGAACGATGCCCACGATGTTCCCGTCAAGATACTCTTTCTTAGAAGACTATCTTTTCATAGTTGAGCTTCTACGCATCCAGTGCAAATATATCGATAACGGCGCGGCGCCTCGCTCGCTATAGACGCGGTTCGAACGCGTTCAGCTGTCTATAATGTCATCAAAAAATTATGGCTGTATTTAGCAGAGTCTATAGAATCGTTCTGTGCGAGAAACATTTGCATAGCTTCAAAGGTTGCGGCACAGAAAATTCGAGAAGTTGAAAAAGATCCGCTTGCCAGTGTTCTAATGGCGTTCGCCTCGCTTCAAAAATTATTTACAAATGTTTGAATGTTCGCAATGTTGTGAAAAAATTATCGTCGCATTTAGGAGAGTCTATAGAATCGTTCTGTGCAAGAAACATTTGCGTAGCTTCAAAGGTTAGAGCACAGAAAATTCGAGAAGTTGGAAAAGAATCGCCTCGCTTCAAAAATGATTTTAAACGTTCGTAATATTATGAAAAAGTGTACTGTCTTGTTCGGGTGAGTTCATAGAACTATCTTACCATAAAGGAGACGGACTCGTCACTTTAATTTAACGTCGAATAACGAGCCGCACTCGTCACGAAATGTTAAGCACCGCCGGGTAATTCCGGAAGTGTTTAATAGACAATGACGTTCATTACATTACCGAGTTTCAGTGCAGTTACATCGCTTCTTGCTTTTCTTGCTTCTCCGAAGTTTTCCAGATAAAAACGGCGGAACTTTTCCAACGACCTAACCGATCGCATTTAAGACGCGTTAGTTTATTCGCTTGGGACCACGTTCAACGTGTGTACGATCGGTTGGAAGAAGTTACGGAGACGTGCATTTCTCTTTAGTTAGCGACGCGTCGACGCGAGGAAAACCAACCAAGTTTTGTCTCATTTTCGTTCTCGAATTTCTGAGATACTGTTCGCGCGGCCGGATAGACGAGCGTTACGGTAAGCGAATCACGAGTCCCCTTCGCGAATATCTCGGTTCAAGAGATTACAACGAGAGCAACGGGTCGCGTCTACCCGCGTAAGAACATGCCGACGACGACGACGTTGCAGCGGGCAAGTTAAATTTGAGGAATAGCTGAAACTTGGCTGAGAAGCGAGTTAACACGTTCCATGGATCTGCAACGCACGTTGTTCGGGGCAACTTGCTTCGGGGGAAAAGTTACAAACGTTCCCGGGGCCGAGCAGGAATACTTGGCGCAGAACTCGGTTAACGTCGAAAATTCAATGCCGGCCTGTCGCGAGGCAACGCGCACGGTGATCCATAGCCGTGAAAATGAATTTTTCCCACCCTTAACAATCCCTCTTGATCCCCCGACACGCAATTGTTTTTAATTAAACGCTCCGTCCCAGAAACGGGAATCGATTTCTCGCTATGTTTAGTATTTTCAGATTTCACCGGATAATGTAATCGGAAAATGTTTAAGGGAGAAGCCCGAGCTTTCTTCTCCGTCTTTGTTGAATATTCTATAACGATCTCTTCGCTTGCCAGAAGCGATGAAAGTTAGAAGGACCAGTTTTGCTTCGAACTTGAATAACTCGTTCAAAAAAAAATCGCACGATAATGAACGAACGCTGATTTTATACAGAAAAGTAACGTTTATGTTCATGTTGATGCGCCAAAACAAGACGTTGCGTGCGATAAAATTTAATAATAAAACATCAATAAATCCATCTAAATATCTAATGAACGATTTCGTGTTCGGTAAACAGATCATTGGATATTTTCCACTTGGAGAAGTACCAGTCAAAATGAGTGGTATTGGTACAAGTAGCCATGATACAAAATTAAATAAACAAAAATAAAATTCATTATATTACACCTTTAGTTATCGCTGTAAAAGTCATATAACGTCATTGCGCAAAAAAAAATGTAACATGAAGTAAGAATTTTAGAATGAAATTGTAAAACCAGTCATTTCGACTGGTGTGGTAGTTCTAGTGTTAAACTTACAGTTCCATTCAAGTAATAATTGACTTTTTCCCGATATCAAAATTTCGTTGACGTATAAGTTACCTTGTTAAATGTTAAATTAGAATTTGCGTCGAGAGTCGAGGTTCCCTTCGATTTCGACCGGAGACTCGCTTCCGGTGACGTCGAACGCGACAGGACGCAAATTATGGAGTGGAAAACGTAGGTGTGACACGATACACCGTCGGACTGACTCTTAAGGGGGCAAATTGCGATCGTAAACTACGAGTCGAGAGTTCCTCGGAATTATACCGGCGCGGCAGCAGCTGTCCCGCGTACATGGGGCGGGGAGTATAAATTATTCGTTCGGTGGAGTAGACGTTCCGCTAGCGTGACACGGATAGACCAGTAAAAGAGGCGGCCACGTGGCTGAAATTATCACCACCCCGTAATATCGTCCTCTCGCCTGGCGTCTCGCGATTCCGAGTGGCATGGCGTGGCGTGCCGTGGCGTTGCGACGCCGGGTTATCGCACTCGTTCCACCGAAACAATCCGGGGTTTTCTACACACAGGCGTCTTTCGGACTTTATTACGGGCGAATTGAACGACCTGGAGTTAAAAAACCTTTTGCGATCTACTCGGGCATGATTCGATGTCGCAGGCAAATTTTCGTAGCGTGCTGCGTTCGACGAGGCTCGTTCTGAACAGCGTTGACAGGCTACCGCTAGAGAACTGTGGGTCTTTGTGCAAAATAAAAATTATCTGCATCGATTCTTTCTTCAGTGATCTTAATAACTTGACATCGTTATTGTAGGGTAAAGTGTCCAAATATGAACCCCTTTTTGTTGATATAATTTTCTGATTATTTTAGATTGTTCTTTTCCGACCAAAAAATTACCAGCTATAGATACATTTCCTCTTATCTTCTCATATCTTTACAGGATATAAGGTAGTGCCATAATAGACGACTATATCATATTTGAGCACTTTACCCTACCGACTCGTTTTTATCATAAGTCCATCAAATGCGTGTCCTCGGAAGCATTATCGACAAAGAGTTCGAGAGTACACACATCGGGCCGTCCTTAAGAATTTTCCCGGCAGGAAACATGTATATTTAACCACGGTGTTGAGGTTTGAACGTCTCGAAGCGATCTCGTGTTTTCGCGACGTGTTCGCGTCGGTCTTGTGTATTCTACCCACTTTCACGGCACTTCCGGTTCCGAGGCATGCCAGAGAGTTTCCGAAGACCGTGTGGCACGCGTCGGAGAGGGTATCGATCATCTCGACGAGCAGCCGTCGACACGTCAAAAAGCTGATAACCGAACTCGAGACATCTTGACCCACGGAAAAATGTATACAGCGATTCGATCTCGACGCGGCGTTTTCCGTCTACGAAACGCGGAATCCGGGCCAGTAAAACAGAGAACGTTCGGCCAGAGATTGTTTCCCTGGCACCGAGGGGCCCCGTTAGGCTGTTGCGTATGTAAAGGTCGCCGGCAAATTGTTAATAAAACGCTCGGCAGACCTTAAAACGACTTTCCAACACGTAACCGACGTTAGAGGATCTAGTTAAAGGTCGTTTAAGTTTTTAATAGCGCCGTTTCGAACGCCAGGCTCGAGGCGTGCTGCCTGGGGAGAAAGTAGATTACGCGGCGGCACGTAAATCATATCGTAACGCGACCCAAACAACTTTGTACGCGTCGACGAAACGCTAGAAACGAAAGCATAGTTCCACCGTTACGAGAAATAAACGGAACCTCGCGCCGCTCGACGCCTACTTTTACTTAATGTCGCGATTAGGATACCAGATTCGGGACGTCCGCGGGAACAACACCCTGTGACAGATTGATAAATCGATTAGCTTTTTCACGTCGTCCCCATTCGTTGCTCTAAAATCACGACTCGGAGACGTCATATCGTTTCCGAACCGATCGATCGCCGTTCTCTTTCCGACACTTTCTTCCCGCTTATAATAGCACTCCTCTGCGTTATTTGTACGAGTTTCCTGCCTCGGAACCTGCTATTTTTGCAAGTATCGCTGCGGTGGGTTCAGTGGAAAGTTCGTTCTGCTCGTATAAAAATGGAAAATTGATAAACGAGTGGAATGAGTCGGTCAGAAGCAGAATGCGTCAGTGAAAGAAATGAATGGGTCAAATGCGAGAAAGTATAAAGACGTTGGAATGATTTTGACATATTACAATTATTTAAATCTTTCCTCTTTTTCCCATACACATTCGTTCATAATTCTTCCAAAGTGGGACTTCGGTTGACTGGTTTCAGTCTCTTCACTTATTGCGGGGATGTTCGTTCTTCTTAGATCGTGTAGTTCCCATATTTTCAGATAAAAAGTTTACTGCAGATGTAACCATGTAAGGTTCAATTCGTTAATCACAAAATTAGATCATCTCGAAATATGTTCTCCACGTTGCAACTTTCCTGGGCGAGTTTCCACGATCGGGATACGCGGAGCGAGAGGACAGAGGCTCGACGCAATGAAAAATCTTGCAAATACGAATCGTTATTTATAGGCTGGCAGATCTCGGATGGAGTCGGCTCGCTTCGAAGTATTTAGACCGGAAACTGTTCGCGATTCCGAGCGCGGTGGCGTGGACAGGTCGCTCGGAAGATTCTTTTGCCGGGAAGGCTGGATTCCACGGAATAAAATACGGTCGCGTGCACCTACGCACCTTGAAGAACGACCGGAAGAACCGGCGGGAAAGATGCGCCGTGTAATTTCGTGGCAGAAAATATTACACGATTTTTTGCGGCCGGTATACGCGCGTCCAACGGGAAATCTGATTACTGTGTGCGCGACGTAACGATCTGGTATCAAGCTTGTTCTACAAAATTCATTGCCACAGATACGAAACAATTTATTGTCCTTTATTCCCATTTTATTTTCCTTCGTTTTTGGGACGCGCCAGTCGAGACCATTTTGCCTGAGTATAGCGAGATATGTAGTTCAGGGAGTCGCCGAACATTTTCAACTGAAATATGTACTATTTGACCTGAGGACGAGGAACATTATGACGACGTCAGTACACCGTACCGACTTTGACAAATATTTGAAAATTGATTACGTGTAATTAAATAACGTGAATATTAAATAGTATTTGGAATATTTGTTTCGCCAAATAATGCCCACTTCTGGTTCCAATGTAGCGCTTCGATCGTCCCATTCAGCGATCCCGTGATCGTACAAAAGTACACCGAAATCGGGCCACATTTTCCGGACACGGCATATTGAAAATCGATATTTTTGAACCGGTTTCGCCAGTTGCCAAAGGGCGCGGGAGCTCAGCGTACCCGCAGTCATCACGAAATCGCAGGATTAGCATTTCGCTCGCGTGCAGCTCGGAGCATAATCGTTTCATCGAATTAGACGTAGCAGTCTTTCGGGAAGGATATCGCTCGTCTAAGGGAAGCTTCCCAGAAGAAGAACGTTTCGAATGATGGGGAGGCATCCCTATAAAACTTGCGAATAAAGGAAGGAACGAGCCCGCGAGAAAGTCCTCGAAAAGTCGACGATTGTGTGCGAAACCGCGCACATAGAAAATCAACCGATCGAAATAGACGAGATAGTGTATCGTCGCTCTGTAGAGGAGCGTATTCTGTAAGCTCGTGATTTCCCGTTAAGCTCGTCGTCGCTCGCGGCATCGGAGAGAGCGTCGTTCGAGCCGAGCCGCGCTTTATCGCGATTTCCATAAATTCTCGACAAGCTTCCCCACTTTTTCGATCCTCGAACGGATCGTGCACCTGTCGCGTGTCGACTGGGCGATGCTCGATTTGCTATGCGCCGACCGTTTACCTTTCGTTTCTATTTTTCCTCTCGGTATTTTTACGCCCTTTGGCGTCCCGCCGATCGATTGCACACGGCCGGCCCTCGAGAAACCTCCTGTCGATATATATCTTTCGTTTTGACACTCGCTTCATCCCGGATATCATTGTCCCCCCAATTCTAAAAGCTACCGAAACGTACAATCGCAACTGTCCACAAGATGATCACAATTAAGCTGCGAATTTCACGCATTTATCGCTACAATTGAGTGAATGTTTGAAACAGTGAGAGGATTCGGAAAGTTTAATTGCACGAAAAGACCATAATCTTTTGATCCAGCAGCTTCGAACAAAATGGCACAGTGTTAACTCTCGAGTAGCTCACGAGCAGAGTTGTGCTAGTTCAATTACATTGTAATTCCATTACGCAAATGAATTACATTGTATTTCAATTTTTTTTTTTTTTATACATAGTAATTCAACTACGTCGTAACTGAAGTACATAATTCAAACCTTTCGATTAATTCAAGTGATAAGTATTTTAATCAGGTGTGTAATTGAAATACAATATAATTAAAATACTGCTGTCCTAATTATAGCCCAGAACTTTTTGAAGAAGTTCCAAAATCAAGCAACCTTGCAACAAGATTACGACAAGATGTTTGAAAAAGAGTATTCATAAAAACTAATTTAAAGCTGACTAATAATTAAAATGAACATATAATATAATCAGTCAAAGTGAACCTTTTCTCAGTTTTTTGTTATTAGATAATGTATTTCATTTTGCTTACATATAATATTAATGTTTGTTTAATGAGTCTCATTAGATGATTGTCGTTATTTTTTCCTTTAATATGCAGGGTGAGACACCTAACATTGCCACCTCAAATATCTTTGATCCTTTTAAAGATACGTCAAATGTCTCAAGGACAAAGTTGAATGATGAACTGGCGCTCAAACGATACCAAAACAAGTTTTGTTTTCATGTAATTTTTTTAAGAGATCTCAAGGTCACCTTAATTTTTTTAATGGAATGGGGTATTTTTTAATTAAAATTACGAATTACATTGTAATTTAATTGAATGAAGATCTGAATTATAAATTACAGTATAACTGAATTACGATGTAATACAATTACTTTGTAATTATAATTCCTGGAGTAATTCAATTGCAATTCTGCAGAACTCTGCTCACAAGATGAATTTGCATTGAAAGAGGCGAACTTGATGCAAGAGTGAATTCGAAGTGCGCAACGATCAGAAGGATCATTTTTATGAAGCAACACGTCCGCTTTTAGTGGCCAGCGGGTTAAATACGGAATCGCGAACGTGACAAGCATGGAACGGTATAAATTCATTTTTCCGCGTTGGAAATAGTGAAAGCCGATGGTGAAATAGGGCGGCGGTTGGATGGAAGAGTGGTAGCAACAATGGGGCGAAAGTGTCGGTACTCACAATAGGTTTTGCTCACGAGTCGATTGATGGTGTCCTGCTTCAACTTGCTGTTCTTCTTGCCCATGTTTCTCGTTGCCTGTGGCCGGTGTTCGAACGGTGTGTCCCCCTCGATCTGGATCGACTTTTCTCAGTTGTACTCGGCTGCGAGCTTCCGGAAACGGTCTCACCGCTCGGCCCGCATCTTCGTTTAAAGATCCTCGAAATTCAAGCAAGCTCTCGCGGAATACCTCGCGAACCCCGGAAATTCTTACGAAACCTCGAGAATCGCGAGCTAAACACGTTCGAAATCCTTTCGGCTAACTCTTCGCGGGATTTCACCCGTGCAAGAAGCTTCGACTGAAGTTAAAGAAGATGCTCCTCCTCGGTTTTCTCGATGAATCCGACACCGTCGACGTCCCCTAATCTATCGAGTTGTCGAGAGTCCGCATCAGTCCGTCTTCGATGGCCGTCTGGAAAATTTCGAAACCCGTCGGACTCAATGCGGTTTCGATCTCGCGACGTAGTATATCGTGTTATCCTTCGAGCCACGAACCGCGAGGGATTGCTCTGTGAATGAAATTGTTCGCCACGAATTTCCCGAGGCTCCGTTTTCCCTCTCGTGCACGAAACCCGCGGAATTTCGGGGCCGGGCTATTATAAGCCTCGCAAAGGTCGCCCGGACTGACTACCGACTGATAGCCCCGAGAAACTACCCGTCGCCGAGGACTCGAAATGTCACCGGATTTATTAAATGAATCGCCCCTGCCACGGCCGCCGCTCACAAAAACCCGAGCGTCCTTTTCAAGACGCGCTGCATTTATTCACCGCCGACAGAAAGTTTCGCCTCGCCGCCGCTGGTATTGCAGGATCTTGCTCGTTAATTATGTAACACGAACTGGGGGAGAGCTCTCTTGGTGCCGGACGCGTAAGGCGTTTCTCAAATATACATGCGAACCTCCAGGTGTTTTTCAAACGCGTTCTTTCCATTAACCCCTCGTCTAATTATTTATTTCGCGGGTGGAGAACAAGCTCTTTGTCGCCCGTTTTATTCCTTCGAAGAAACGGAAATGTATCTGTTCTACGTCTGCGTTCCCTAAACAATGGCTAAATTGTACTATGACAAGCGAATATAAATGATTTATTAACAAATTCTGATAATTGCACAGGGGAGGGTACACCTCGCCGATTTTGATGACCTTGGAATACGTTGTCAAGGTCGTCATTCTGAACAACTTTTCTGATATTTACAGAAAACTGACCAGCGCACAGTGGGGCATTTAGTCGCATCTATCGTATAGGGTAGCTATTTTTTTTATCTCCAAAGGCCGAGCCGAACGTAGAGAAGGACAGCGACTGCGACTCTTCGCGTGTCTTTCTTTGCCATAAACTATCCTTACTTGCGCCCGAAACGTTCATCGTCAATTAACCCACTAAATACAGTTGAAATTACATTGTGTTTGATATCATTTTGCATTAGAAAAATGCCACGAATATGCTGGTGAAAGAGCCGTGAAAAAATAATGAAAAATAAAGAAGATTAAATATTGCCGGCGACTGGGACTCTGCCCGTCGCGTTAGTAGTGGTTCACCCCGATATACCGAGCCGAGATCAGATTACTAAGTTGGGGGGATGTTCTTGGTCGCATCTATCGTATAGAAATTGTTGCGTCTATACAGGATTTACTGTAACGTCGCGTCGGCTGGATTCTCGGTAAATGGGATCGCCGAAGGAAGTAAATTGGCATAAGCCGCGCCTACGCGGGTATATCCGATCGAACGTGCGTGGACGGATTATCTTCGGACGCTGGCATGTGCGAATAGAAAGTAAATCCCGAACGTCGGCCGTTGAAAAACGGACACGGAAAGGCCGAAGGAGAGAGAGAGAGACAGAGAGAGAGAGGAGAGGGTTTGTCGTTGATAAATGGACCTAAGGGAAACGGGAACTTCGGATCACGGGGCGAAAGAATTAAAGCAGCGGCCGATTGTTCCGAAGTTGAACGTGATCGACGATTAAACTCCGGCATGATGGTTGAAAGGCGCTTTTCCACGGCTTCGCGAGAATAAAAAAAAAGAAGGACAGGAAAGACGCTTCGAGGAACGCGCAATTCTTTAAACTTTAATCGGAGAGAGAACTCTTCAGACTTTTCATTCCCAGAGAGGAAGAGAGGAGAGGAAAGAGCGAATTGTTTCTCTCGTTGAACATCCGATAGACTCTCGGTGTACACGGAGGATCCCGATAGCTCTACAGTCCTAACGCCGGTTCATCGCTATTACATTAATCTCCCTGGAAATAATTGCTTCGTTACTCGTTGCATTATTCAGCAACGTTTCACCGTAGGATAACGAGATATGAAACCGCGCGAAGGCAATTCATTCACCATTTACATAGCGGTCGAGTTTGCGTTTCTCTTTTGAAGGCCAAACGGGCCGATCCACCATCCGCCAATTTCTTATTCGCGAGAACTATCCTTTTGTCGTTCGTTAGGGGGACTGATTATCGCGTAATGTCAGTCTGTAATTAATGCGAATTTTCCGCCATCGGTCTTCCGCTTGGTAGTCGAGGGCGGAACTCGAATGGGGAAGGTTCTGTATGAGAAAGTACCGTCGCTCTCGAGTAATTGATCAAATATCCTTTGTCAGTTTTTAAAAACTGGACTGTCCTGGAAAATTCACAACGTTGTGCCGTATCATTTCGTGATTAATGCGAGTTTCCCTTCATCTGTCTGTCTTCTACACGATACTCTCATGGTGGAAAGGAGAGAACGCTTCTGGAAACTGGGAAGAGGGTGCGTCTATAAAAGGATGATAATAATGAAAGGAAGTTCGCGTTAAATGCAGAGTGACATTACGTAGGCGGTTTCTCCGCACACGTACCGGCTAAGCTAAGCATTTACAGTAGAATGATGAAAAAGAAACTGGCGAGGTCTCGAACAAACCCTTTCAGCAGAAGAAAATGTTGATCTCACTTTCTAGAAAAGTCTCCGAGTGGAATGTTTCGAAATTCATGAAGGATGTTTGAAGTCGTTCGGTCCAATTTTGGGAGAGGGATCCGAGAGGCAACAATATGCACGATTGAAACGATACCGTACGGCGATCAAGTCCCGTTCAGCCGGAAGTTTGCGTGGGAGCGCGTCGATACGGAATCGTCCTCTCGTGTTCGCCGGGGGAAGTCGCGGTTTCGTCGTATACGAGCGATTAGGCGTCGGGTGACTGGGTGACCCGATTCGATCGCTAAGCGGGTCGCTGCAGGTCGGACACGCTCTCCATTGCCGCGCTTCCTGGCCCAGGTATAACCGTGCACTTCGGAAGGGCGTGGGTGGAAGTTGACCTGCGAACTGGCCTCTGCGTGTCCTTGAACCCCGACGCCCTTTCGAGCCCCTTCGAAGCCTGCCTCACTTCTTCCTCCACTCAGACTCCCAGAAACTCGAGGGTCTCCCCAGTGGGACGGATTGGAAAAGACTAAATTGTTTTTCGCACTTGAGCCAGCCCAAGAAACTTCTGCGAGCAAGTTGGAAATAGAATGTCGTATCATGACTAGACTGCGGATCTTCATGCAAAATAAACGTGTTTGCGTTGCTTGAAAGTCGCAGGAGCCAAATAAAAATGCCGCCCTTCTTCTAATTATCTTACCGAGCTCATATCTTTCGAATGTATCCACTGCTTTGAACTGTACGTAACCGTTTTTGTCACAAATGCATCAAATCCGCAGCCTAGCTATGACATTCTCATCATTCGAACATTATTATAATTTCTAACCCTCGCGACTCTGAAGCGTCTTCGCTACAAACTGCTCTATGTTCAAAATATTTGTTACATTGCCAAATATGTTTGCATTTAACGAATTACTAAATATTCAATGAGAGTATTCCAGGCCGCAAATAGCTTCGAGCGCAAAGCGGTAATCGAACGCTGCAAACCGGAAGTTCGCGGTCTGAGCGCGTAGAAGTAAATGGCATCCGGGAAATCGGATGAAATTTCGCGACTCGATTAACGGGGATTATTCGACGGTCCGACGGCGAGTTTACTTTGCTGAATGAAATTTTCCGAAGACTGTAATTGCTGGTCCGGTGTCGCCCGACGCGCGACCCGTCGGAGTTCCGCATCGAAATTTCGCTCAGGGAAAAACAAACAACCCACACCACCGCACCGGGGCCGCGCGCGTCGCGCCGCATCGCGTCGGGAACTTCGGAAAAATACGGCCGCGCGTTTCTGCTCTAGGATCCGTAGAAATACCTGCCTATCGATCGTCGCGTCGGTTTTCCGGTACGTGCAGTCCATTCACAAGGCGGACGAGGTATCGACGGGGCTCGATCCGACGCAAAATAGCAAACGGGAAAATTATCGTTGTCCATCCGTCGATCTATAGTCTACACAAGTTCTACAGCCTGGTTCTCCGACCACTCGACCTTTCGTCGTAATCTAACTGCAGCGAAGAAAGCATGTATGTACAGTGGGTGTAAAAAGTATTCGTGCACCTTTTAAAAATAACTAATAACTTTTTTCTAATCCTACCAAACGACCTGATTATTTTTTATTATCAATTGGAAGCATTGGTTGACGAGATGTTATGCAAAGAAGATTATCCAAAAATTATATAATTTATAAGGTTGCATTAAAAGTAAAAAAGGCATTTTTTCTAAAACGTTTTTATGTGGATGCCTCTTTTATTTTTGCATGTAACCTTGGAAATTATCATTTTTACAAAATCTGTTTTGCATATCATTTAGTAAACTAATTGATTATAATTGATTATAGACTCCTAATTGATTATAAAAAATCGAGTCGTTTGGTACAATTATAAGAAAGTTATCCTATTATTGAAGGGCGTACAAATACTTTTTCCACCCACTGTACGTAGCTCGATTAAAATCAAACGATGTAATTGACGTCGCAAACGCTGTAATTGACGCATTCACGACACAAATCGCTAGCCGAATGAGTAGAAACACCAGAATTTAGAGCTACTATTATATTATTTTCAATTCACTATGCCTGTTACGTGAGCAAACAAATTTTTTATTTTGCTCCGGTTTGTTGGAATCCAGGTAGAGAATTTTGATTTCGCAGAAAAAATGATTAAAGAAGAAATTAATATCTTCAGCACCCTGTATCGTTGCTGATGACACCATAGTGTTTGGATTTGGACTATTGGTTAATTGTTTTCCGTGTGTTCGACTGTTGTTTACTTAACAAGGAACAAGTCAGAAGTAATCGCAAATAAGCGCGGGTAAACGTAATTTTGCTTAGCTATGCGAATTGCAGCGCACGCCGCCGCGTCGAAAATGCGATTCCAGCGAAATTAACCGCACCCCCCGTGAAATGTCGAGTCAGATTGATCGATGACGATTACAAACAGAGTCAATTAAATATGTACGTATGTTATACGCGAAATTCTATATTCAGTTCGAGATGAAATTGGCACGACTGTATCGATAGCTTGCAGGAAATCTCGGGAAAGGACCAATAGTTTTATATCGATCGAAAAGTATTCTCGTGTATACTGTTTGAAAGCAACTTTCGTTTCACCGAGCTCACTGTAATACGGATATATTACTCGCTTTATGCTCGTCGGGCTTTGTTCGTTTAGAAGAGTCATAGTAGAGCGAGGAAACTTGTTCGGCAAGTTAATACTTCCCACTGAAATCCTATCAAAAATTCTATTCAACTCCGGCTCATCGGAAAATCTTGAATTTGCATAAATGTCCGCAGTCTGGTTGCGAATATTTAGCTGCTGCTGCGAACGCGGGCATACGATAAACGCCTTCTTCTTTCACGGGACTGACGGCGGCGAAGGAATTCCAATTATCGAAGCTGCGAAAGAAACTGTGTAGCAAGAAGTTGGGAAAACGAATAATGCTTAACTCGTCGCCGCACAATTCTCTTCGCCGTTACGAGGATTACGATTTCTTTGTGTGCAATAATTCCTTGGGGCAAAAAGATAATTGTCATTTATTCCGCAGCTATATCTGAATCTTTAAATATGACTAGACTGTGGATCTTTGTGCACGGTAAAAATTGTCTGCATTCATTGCGAGACACAGCGAGTCTATTGTATACTTTAAAAAATCTTTTTGCCTTTCATTCGATCTATTCGTTTTTGTCATAAATGCATAAAATCCGGAGAAATTACTCGGAGCGAAACTCGAACCGTCTGAACGATCTGATTGAAATGTTCGTCACATTTGTTTGAGATGCTCGAGCAAGTATGATCTCGAATTTCGTAAATTCTTATCTCGATAGGATTCGAATCGATCGCACGTTGATTGGAAAAATCCGGCCACGTTGGACTTGAACAGGTGTCATCGAGAAGGTGCGCATCAACGAGGAAACACAGGGTACGGTTCGGATGCAATGCGAGAGGGAGCATAGAGGCACGCTTTCCACGCAAACCGAAACAGTAAGGGAAGACTAGCGGCGAACGGTTGGAGGATGGAACGCTGATTGTCCGGCACCGTGACTCGAGAGCTATCGCATTATTGGATATTCCGGTCTATTGGCCGATATTCCCAGAAGTAAAGGCGATTGTTACCTACTCTTGGCACGCTGCTCCGTCGCGCCAATAATGCGACTCGTCCAAATTATTGTACCAATTATCGACGGGTTTAATAGACTTCGCAGACAGCGACGGCGGCACGTCGCTGGACGTCGGCCCTGTCGCCGGAACAGACGCGAATCTATTAAATCCGCTTGCATCGATTTTGATGCTTCGCTTTTCGATTTTAGTTAACACATTACCGACCGGTGATTATTGCATGATTTTGAAAAATCTATGGTGCATGGCTAAACACTTTTTAATGGAACCTTCAATAGCAACAGCAATTTTCATCGAGAACTAACAAGTCACCCTCGATAACGTCATATAGTTTCATTTAAAAAAAAATTTCTATGCTTTCTTTTGGTACAGCTCACAATTTATTGAAAATCCTATTAATAGGCATCCGGTAGGTAAAGTGTTAATACAGACAATTTCTACGTCTCTGTAAAACAGTTCATTCGCGAGGACTGCTTCTCGATGACTCATGCGAGATGATTGTTCAAAGAGAAAAGGTGTGAATTGGAAACTGCTAAGAAACTTCGCAACTCGGAAACTGTGCGAGAGCCCTCATTGTTTGGTAACGCTTCGCGCTTGTTAACACGTTGACGCGCGTCGTCTTTAAAGATTCATTTCTGTCGAAACGGATCGCTTCGAGCATACGCGTCTTCATGGGACTGATGGTGTGGAATCCGATGCGCTGATTGCAGTAATTACGGACGACTTTGGACGAAATTGGATGATCGTGCATCATTCTATCTAATTATCCCGAGCACGTGTAATCAATTGAAATTGAAACGTTCTTGAGGCGTCGTGCCTGAAGGATCAGACAACGTGGCAGTACTTATGAAAATTCTGATTTGCATAATGCGCATGAAAATTTGACTTATGCAACCGTTTCTCTGGCCCTTTTATGCTAAAATTGACCGTTGAACGCCAACAAATAATGACTGTAATATACGGTGCAGACGGTAATAATAATATTGTGAAACCGTTTTAATCCCTGGCACCCGGATTTTCCCTATCGATGCGCATTTTCATCCATATTTCACGGTAAAAGCGAGCACTTGTACCTGTACGTGTCTGCCCCGGGGCCACTCGTTGCACGCCGTAACGCCGCCGTAACGCTTTATAATCTATAAAAGCGCCTGTGGAACCTGCGAACGTGTTTCCGATTCATGCTACACGGCCGTTACACCGTCAGAGCTAATAAAAGACACCGGCGACAAGGTCTCTCGCAAAGTTCCTTATCCGTTTTCATTCGATGACGAGCGAATTAATTAAAGACACTGGCGGCAAGGTCTCTCTCTCTCTCGAACTTTCCTATCCGTTCTAATTCGAGAGAATTCATAAAAAATACCAGCAACAAAGTCTCTCTCATGGTTTCTTATCCTTGCGAGTCGAACAGTTTTTTAGTTTCCTATCGGGCTACTGGCCTCGTCGAGATTCTCGCACGTGGGGAGCATAGGAGATCATCTCGATCGGTCACAGGACGTCGACGTCTGGTAAAACGAGGGAAGGGAGAGACGACTTCGTGGTCCTGGGACAGAGTCGATCGGTTCCAGGCATCGAATCTGTAATGATCTGTACAATGCTATAGAATCGAAACGGCCCCGTGTCGCAACGCATCGACGGGCCACGATCTCGTTCGGCAAACCGGTTGCGGAAAATCGGCAGATCCATTAGCAGGAAGACACGCAAGCATCGGTGCACTTAGCATCTCGAGAAACGAGAGAGAGAGAGAGAGAGAGAGAGAGAGAGAGAGAGAGAGAGAGAGAGAGAGAGAGAGAGAGACAAACGCATGGAGGCGCTTGACCGAGGCGATCGACAAGATCGGCGAAATCGAAAGGAACCGATTAGATTGCGGTGTGCACGGAGTGGAAGCGGGGGCGATGTGGTCCGTGGTATACCGTGTTCGGTGCGTCCGGTGTCTCTGGGAATCGCGAGAGATCGGTCACTGCGAATCGGCTGGCAATCGGCTCGACTATGGCAACGGGTGTCGGAGCCCGCGCTGTTTTGTCCCTCGCGGTTCTCTCGAGTCGCGAGACTCTCGGTCCAGGCCCGTCCGGAAGGATGCGGCCGCTTTTCATTCGCGGATCCTCACCGTTGTCGAGAAACGATCGCTGAGAGAACGCGGACCAGTGACGTCATAGCGTCGCGGCGCCTGGCGTCAGACTGGCTCACCGAAGGCATTACGTGCCAGTACGTTGCTAGCGACAAGCGCAAGCGCGAACCACCTCCGGTGGCCGGAGAATTCTCGATCGTTCCTCTTTCTTTCCTCCCTCGTCCTCTATCGTGCCCTCTCGCTCGCTCCCCTCCTAGCAGGAGCACCCTTCGCCATATTTCTCCGTCTCTCCTTTCCCCCTCTCTCTCTTTCTCCCCCCTTGCACCCCAAAAACCTCGTGTGCCCCCCTCTCTGCGCTTCCACCCCCTCGTACCCCAGATACGAACCCGCTTTCCTATCTATCGGGCCTCCAGCCGCCGCCGCCGCCGCCGCCGCCGCGATATCTGCCGACTTCTCTCTCCCTATTCGAACCTTGAAATCGCAAAAGCGAACTGATTCCGATCGTTCAAGGCCAGTTTGACGCGCGGACCACGACGGACAACGCGGCTCGTTAACGGGATACGTCGTCCCGTAGACGAACAGTGGTCCGAGAACGCGGTTTTATTTGCCAAGAGTCAAGATGTCATTGGATCTTTCTAAAAATTGTTAATCATATGTTTTTGAGGTCACTGATAACGAATCTGAAATCAAAAATGAAAAATTCAAAATGGCGGATTCAATACTATGCACATGTAGTCTGGAAATTCATTTTTCGTGGTCAAAATTAAAGAGACACACATATCGAGATTTTACAACGCATTAAATTTGTATATAATCATATTTCCGATGTTAATTCTAAATTATTCAAATATTTCAACATGGCTAATTCGAATTCCTCTTCATCTAAATCTTCTGCATCATCAATTGATCTTCATTTACGTTTCGATCAAAGATTGAATGTTGTTCTAACCATTTATCGTAATCGCTTTATAGAGCGCTTTAGTAACCGATGACAATTTTTCCATTTCTGGGGTAAATTATTGCAAAAAAGACGTACTTTTTGTTTAATGGACTTTCTACTTTCGTCACAAGCCACTTCGTTGATTTTATCAAAAATAACATCAGACACAGCAATTATTTCCCTGCTCGGATCACCTTCATTATATAATACATAAAATTGACTTTTGGCCAGCGAAATCGCGTTCTCGGACCACTGTGCGCCGCGCCGTGCCACTCCGTGGGTCAGCGTGGGTTTAGCAATTTTTTCTTACGAGAGAACGTAGGCGCAGGAGGGATTGAAACGTTGCCCCCGTCGCGCAAGTATCAATTATTTATGCATATTTCCTCGCGCAATATGTCTGGCGTCCCGAGCCTTCTTAAGGCTGCAACTACTCGAGCAACCCTTATCGTTTTTCCCCCGGAGGTAACCCAACATGTTTAGCTTCTACTCGACGTTCACTCGGAAAGTACGCGAGGGCATTTAAATAACGATTTTTATGGAGATCGTGCACTTCGCGATATACAGTTTTCCATGTAGGAATTTATTAGAAAAACGCTGGCGGCGGGGGAGGTTCAAGATGGCCACCATTCCATTCGGGCCAGCCGAAAAACAGAAAAATATCGTCCCGCCGCCGATGTCTTTGAGACAACGGCCCCGTAATTATCTGGCATCTGTCCGGGCATTTATCCGGCGTCACGTGTATACCCACACATACATAGGTTGGTCTCTTTTCACGGTCCCTCGTTCCACTTTCGCGCTCGTCTTCCTCCGGTGCTCTTGTCAGGAGAGTCGCTTTGGTCGTTCGCAGTTTGTTAGACCGACGATAGCCCAAGCAACCGCCTCGCAACATTTTTTCCGGGGTTTACTCTTAACCGCGCCGAGTCTCTTCCGTGCCTGTAATAAACGCGCGTTCATTTTTCTTCGCGCGCCGCGTTTCCTCCTCGCCGCACCGGGTCGTCCGCATAAACGGATACGCGTGCCTTTGCTGTTTTTCTTTCGTTTTAAGAGCATCGTGCTCGTCAAAGCGAGCGTGCCTCGCGAACAACCCCTGAGCCAAGGTTCTTTCGGGTAACGAGTGCGGGAACCGATCTGTTTGTTATCCTGATCAGCCAACGAATTAATCTAATCTGTTTCGCCCTGTTTTCCTGATACATTGCTTTTATGCGAAATTCTCCGCATTATTGGAACCAGATAAAATGGCCGATCTTCGCTTTGATAAATGCGAACGCGGAGATTGCAGGACAGGAGCCGTTGACTCGCGATGAAAAGAAAAACGGGAGAGGTTTAGCGATCCGTTCGTGTCCGATCCGATGATCGAGGGTCACGGGCAACGAGGGAGGATGAACCCGCTCGGATACCCGCTGTGCCGTGGCAGAACGCGACCCGAGAACCTAATGGTATTTGCGAACCGAGAGTTATGATCCGTCGGGAAGAGAGGCCGGCGGCGGGTGGCCAGCTTTTCACTCGCGCGCGAGTAAACACAAAGGGACACGGGCCGAGAGATTTCTTCGTTGATTTATCGACCTGACCGTTGGCGAGTCGCGCGGACCGTCGCGCATACCCTCGACGACCAAGGAAATATTCAAACGGCCACGTTATGCCAACGGAATCGACGATCCACGCTAATTTCACTGACCGACGGCCCTCCAAAGCCTCTGCAAAAAGACTGGTTCGGAAAACGAGGCTGAACTCTCCCTCTTCGAGTAGCTCTTAAATCAAAAGTGGCAATAACTACTGCAGTGCCACACTGAGAAAAAAAAGTAGTTACTTCAATAACACGCGTGTTATTGTAATTTTTTTACTTCGATGAATATCAATGTATTCTTTTCAATAGTATGAAATTTAGAAGCAAATCGTGATGTATTTGAATTGTCCGTCATGAAATGATTGAAAATAGTATTTGATTCAATACCGTATATTATTATTCGTAATATTTCTTTTTTTCCTTCAATCAGATATGTTGTTAAAAAAATTTGAGAAATGTATTGATTTATACTGGAATTGGTTTGAGGCCATATCTTATTTTTTTGAAAACATTGATGGTCAAGCGATTGGCTTATATGATTGGCGGAAGTGAGAAATTCAATAGTATTAAATATTAAAATAAGTTCATATGATATTGGCACTATTCAATAGTACATCTTATTGAATCAACATATATTTTTTTTTTGTTTCGACAGGATCTTTTTCTCAGTGCAGCAAAGATACAGTTTACCCCACAATGGTATTATTCTAGGACGAAAGAAATGTCTAATTTTTCAAGTTAAAATAGCTCCGACTTCAAAAGGTTAGTAATTAGACCGCGGTTTTCTCTGCAAAAATACAAATTATCTGCTTCTGCCGCAAGAAACAAGAGCCACTTCGAAATTGCCCTCTCTCTCTCCAATTAGTTTCAGACCGCAGATTTCTATTAAAAATATAAATTTTCCAAGTCAATTGTACGTCTTTGTTCGGATCGACCCTTTCGCGATCACTGAACCGATCAACGTTGTTTCGGTATAAATAGACCGCGTCCAGCAACGTCGAACGATTTAACCTGCACCCTTGAAAACGCATCCCCTTGAAAAATCCCCCGACTCCACGGTCCACGCTCAATGGAGTTTCGCTGTTCAGCTTTTCGAATTCTAATGCGAGCGAATTCGTTCGCGTTAACATGCTGGCAATCGAGCTACCTCGCTTTGCACCCTTTCTTGCCGAAGGTGGCCATCGCCGGTCGACGTTGCACGCTTCCCGTATACTAAATGAGCACATAGTCGCTAGTGCAAATTTTGCGTTCGTGATGGTTTGCGATTTTATCCGCGACGACCGATAAAAGCAGAGTAACCGTATTGATTCAACACGGTGTCTTAAAATAATTAAGGGATGAATTAGAAATGTTCAGTTCATACATCGCAGCCGTAAATTATTAAAAATACAATTTGCCTACAATACACAGATCCGGCGGTGAACGTGTGAACGCGATCGCTACAGGCTTGACCCGAGACACTTTGAATAAAAATTACATGGTGCATAATAAAGTAGCAAACAACAAGCTCCGCGGCCGAGTGTAAATTGACGCGAACGGTGTGCCGGTGGAAGGGTTAAGGACACTGTAGAAAAAAAAGGAAAAGCGTGGGCGTCGACGGAGATCGCAATACGGACAAAAAGGGTAAAGCGTCGATTAAAACTGTAAGTCGAGACTGCACGCGTGCATATATGTACATACATACACGACATAGAACATGGAACACAGAAAGCCCGTTCCCGTGAAAAGAAAACGTCGGAGGGGCTGTCGGCGTTCGAGTCGCCGCCGCGCCGCGCCGCGAGGAAGTAGAATAGGTCGGCGTTCAGTCAGACCGGAGACGCGGTCCTATTCGTCGAAGGCTGGATTGAAGAACACAAGAACAGCATCGTCCGCGTCGCCGTCACTCGGAATAACGTTACCCGTGCACGTCCTTACGGGTCCGTATTGAATTATGAAAATGATTTTGCCGAAGACTTCGCTCGCTTTTATGCAACTATCCGTCGCCGTTGTCGACACCCTTGTCGAACTGCGGTCTCCCGACGACTCGCGTTGCTTTCAAATCCAGTTCCAACTGAGAAATACTGGGAAATGAACCGGGTACTTGTAATCGTATTTGCTCTTCCGTTGTGGACCCAATCTAGATCGTTATCGGTATACTGCGGACCTTTGTGCGAAGAATAATGCTCGTCTCAATCCTACATAACGAAACGAATTAAACGAATTGAAGAGAGAGGATTAATCCTCGAATTTCTAAACTCACACAACTTCAGCGCTGTGAATAATTATAAACTCGACCATGTTTTTACGTTTTTCATAGTACTGAAACAAAAATTGACGTAATATATTTTTTAAGCGCGAGTATTTTATATCAAATTAATCGAAAAATTCAGAGATTTCCAGTGATACACAGATCAAAAGGGATGGTCACTGAATGAGCTTATACTGATACAATAAAAGAATTACTAGAATTAGAATTAGAATTTGGTTGCCAACCTAATAAATGGATTTAGTTATATAACTAATCAGTGGAAAGATTAAATGAATTGAAGAGTGAGGTTCGTTGAAACAGTGACATGCACACTCATTTCGTTATTTCGTTCAACCGTATTCACTTCATACATTTTGACACCGCTCATATCCACACAAGGATCTCTTTTTGCTAGTAGCGGGAGCAAGAGAAAAGCAACCATGAATATCTAGGAATAAAAATACGTTTGCTCAGCAGCCGGAATCGCATATTAAACCACAGCGCGACGAATCGTTGGGTTCAGGCGGTTGATTCGGATCGATAGATTTAAAACGAGCCCCCGGAATCGGCCCTACCGACGCCGCTCTCCACTCATGAATAAAAGAAAACCTTTTGCTCGAGACGGTCTTAACGCGAAAATCACTCCCGGGTATTTAGAAACGTCCAATTTTCCGCGTTCGTGGTTCCAACGGATTCTTTTTCGTTGACGAAGAACTCCGGGTTGCTGGGGCAACCAACGTCGACGATAACGGACAACATTTCAACCTGACGCGATTCCCCCGAGTATTAATGGCAAGGCAGTAATTGCACGCTGTCGCGGCTGTACTCGATCGCGATCCCTTCGGCGTTCGCTTTCCTCCGTCTCAACGGGTTTCGCCATTTTTACAGCTCGAAGAGTCGATTTTTTCGGTTTGCGCGATCTTAGGAACACGCCCGACTAATTAGAATGGGAATATCGGGCGCGTGGATCGTTCGATTTGCCTGGATCATTAAAAAAGGAAATGAAAAACTTTTTCACTTCACTTCTCTTTCCTACAATTGATTGATACATTTTTTATTTTGGACAAGGATCTGCAGTCTACAGATGACAGTTAAGAAGAAGCGAGTAGATGACAGACACTTGTCAGCACCGTGTAAAATTAAATCATTGAAAATCCAACGATATCGTCCTTCATTTGATATTCTTAGCCTCCGATAAAGCCGATATCTCGAAGATACAGCTCGGACTTTCCCGGTGCGAGGTGGAAGAGGGCGAATCTGCGCGTGCTTTTCCGGAAAACCGTTCGCCGCAACGCGTATTTTCGAAAGCGCGCATAGTCAGTTGCGAGGACACGCGCGTTTTCGCGTCCCCGCGTCTCGCGCATCGGTGAATCCTGAGGGACGTCTGCGGAGTCCAACGGCGGGCAGAAAGGAAACAATTTGATTTAGCCGTTGTCCCTCTTATCGATGCATGCTCACTTTCCATCGAGCCGCGGGAGTTCGGGGAGAGAGGAGAGCAGAGGGCTCTCGAGGCCGAACGGACGCTCGGAAAAGGCAGAAAGGAAACAAGGTCGGAGGCAAGTGGAAGAGCGGACGCAGCAGTCCGGCAACGGGCCTCCAACAATACCGACAACTTTCCCTGATACCGAAAACGCGGTGGCTTCCCGACGCGACGCCGCGCCGCGCCGAACCGATAAAACTTTTCGTCGAACACCACGGCGACGACGCGACAGAATTAAGAACCACTTAACCACGGTGTCGACGACGGCCCTCTGATTTCCCGAGGACGATGAAACTTTTCGGCTAGGCTCATCCTGCGAGTGACGTTTCCGCGAGATTCGCGGCCGAATTAGCGTCTCCGCTGTCTCTGGACGCGTATCTTGCCCCCAAAGTCTCGCAGAAACTACCGCAGACGCGTGTAATAAAGTTGCGACGAGAAGATTGCCACCTTGCGTCCCTACATTCGAATTCCACGCGGGCTGGGCTGCAATTCCTTTCCTGCGCCGAGCTCCGGAGAACAGAGCACGAAATAATTGAAGACCTTCGTGCAAACACTGCTCGAGCCCCTTTTTAGTAAAATTGCACTTGTTGAAGTTCTACACGTTTCTATATGGAAGTATGAATTAAGCAATTTTCGAAAGCTGGACTTACCTGGCTCTTGCTCGGCAAGGTCTAAATCTTTTGTAGTCAAATGAAGAAACTCTGCCAGGAATCGTCGTGCCAGGATTTTAAACAATTTTTGAAAATGGTCCGCTAAGAATGGCCCAGCGGCACCACCCACAATTTTTATTGGTATCGACTGGAAAACCATGGGTTTAGGTTGAAAGATAACACCCTAAAATTTTAAATCGCTCACCCTTCATATGAACGATGAGAGGAGGGTAAATATCCTTGACTGTATCCTGTATTCGGATTTTAAAAAAACGAAAATACTCGAACTTACCTCCTTTATATCACATATTTTTTTCACAATTGTGATCAAATTACTAAGGGCAGTAAAAGATCATTAATTTTTTGGGGGTGGGGATTGCAAGCAACCCTTCGAGTGACCACTTTCAAAAAATTCAAGAACAATGTTCTGTTACCTATCTAATATATACAAAAGTTTCAAGATGATCGGATTGGTGGAACATAATAATAATAATTTTTTTAATGGAATACTGTATTTTTTCTTCAGAAAATAATAGCAGGTACTGACAATGAGACAGATCCAAAAAGGTGCTATATGATATTATTCTGCGCAGAGTAGGGCAATAATCAACTAATATTTAAAAATGACTACATAATAGTCTTTTCAAATGTTGGTGATAGCAACATAGTCATTAGTCAATCATCATAATGATCATCAACTACTAATTCACTAATAAGCAATAGGTAAGATTACTTAGAGCTGTGACTGCCTATTTGCCATTTAGTTATCACTAGACTGCGGATCTTTATGCAAAATAAAAATTGTCCAAGTCAATTGTAAGAAACCGAAGTTGAATAAAAATGTATATTCTTTTTAAATCATGTTAAGATGTTTAGTTTTGTATTCGGCCTATTCATTTTTACCATAAATGCATAAAATCCGCAGTCTAGTTATCACTAACTAATCAAAACGTTTTGACTAATGACTATTTTGCTATGAGCAACATTCAAAAAGTCTATTAGTCAGTTTTAAATATTAGTTGATTATTGCCCTACGCCGATTCTGAGTTGATTAAAGGCAAATCGTTAGCTTACGTTCTTCATCGACCGACGGCCAACAGCCAGCAGCCGCTGCTGAGTCTGCTAGACCCTTTGTTTGGGAAACTGTTCGAGGGTATGAAAGAACAATGGATGATTCTCGTCATTTCCAAAAAATAAAAGTATTTATTTTGACATGCACGTGCTCGTCGTTGCGTATCATAGTTCAATTATCGCTCGACCAATCGCTCGGCCACGCAACCGTGTATAATGCGCACCGACTTAAACCTACGTTCTCTATGATTTTCCTGGCTTTTAATTGTCGAAATATGTACAATACAATTCCGTGCTGAATTTCGTGGCGAATTCAATCTCCACTTTCCCGCACAGGTAACAATGGAAAGAACTTGAGAAACAAGAAACACCGCATTCGGATTGAATACGTAGGACCTCCGACACAGTCTCCCCGTTAACTTTTAACGGCGAGCCGCGAAACAGGTAATCCGGTTCTCTGGCCGCGTGCGAGAGCGCGCTCGGTGCCAAGCAAACTACCGAGAAATTCGTTTACCATGAACCAGGAAGGATGTCCCGTCGTCCTAGGATCCTCGACGAAAATTACGCGTTCTTCCCGAGGCGGACGGTTCTCGAAACCCTTTCCACTGTCGGGACCTCGAGAGGAAAGAACAATCGACCTCGGGAGACGAATGTTTGAAACTTCGAAATGCTTCTTCTTATTATTCTTCTTGATGAAGGGGCAGCCAGGACGCGGAGCCTAGCGAAGGAAGTCTTTTTAATAGCTGGCACGGTTTGATGGTTCGGTTCAGCGAGGTCTAGATTAGCGTCCGTGATTCTTAACACATTACCTACCGGCGATTATCTCATCATTTGTGTTTTATCCACGACTGATAATTTCGTTTGGCGTTATTGTTATAAAATGATCATAACGAAGCTTCATTATTAAGCGATGGAGTTCTGGTAAATAAAGTGTTAAGTTTCATCGATAATAGACAGTGGCGATGGGTGAAGGGACTTTCGATCAACTGGTTGCAAGCAGTCTAGTCGCAACGAATGTCAAGACTGTTTAGTCGATGCCGCGGCGACCGGTGGATGAGAGTAGTCCACCTTCCGACGTCGATGCCAGGAGAGAATACACGCCGTGTGCTGCACGGTAAAGGTCACCGGGAAGGAGGGTAGCAAGAGATAGAGTAAACGTCGGCTGGTACGGCTCCACAGTGCTATCTTGCGATGCGAGTCCGGTTTCGCCAGATCAAGACTTTGCCTCCCACTCTACCTTTCCCCTTCTACGACACCGTGCCCCCATCACCCGTGATCATCCCCACCTTTATTCCACGGGCCGGCCACGTGACTCGTTTCGTCTCTGTATCCGGCAGTGACAGGGAGAGGGTAACTGTATTCCCCTCAATTTCCCCGGTCCGGCGACACTGGGGTGCGACCGACGGCGAAGCCACCCTGTATCGACCCAGCAACGCCCACCCAAACACCGATCCCCACCATGGATGACCCTGTCTACCGCCACCAGCGCCACGCAGTCCAAAAATTTCGATAGGATGCACACCGCGTCCTGTGTCCCTCTTTCATCACTCGTTTATCCCTCCTATCTCTTGCTCGTTGAATATTCCCTGACGCTGTGCCGCAAATTTTTTCTTATTTGGCCGAGCTGCGACGTCGATACCGGTAAGGAAGTCACCCGGCGTAATTAACCCACTGTAGCTAGGTAACTCTCCCGCGACAGGTTGTCCAACTGGTATCATTACACGTCAATCATTTTTTGTGTCTGTGGGTTCTTATAATTGTACCGGCGAGCACGAGCAGAGCCTTCTCCTGCTCCGATTATTCGGGTGACCACGAATTCGAGCCTGGTAACTCGGGACCTGTTGCAGTCATTGGTCATACTGATCTTCCGCGAGCATCATTCACCGCTGCACAATTCCTCCACCGCCAACAAGGCCATCGCCGCCGCCGTCACCAGGAAGTTAGGTCACTACGAAGCTAGGCCACCACGGATCCTGATGCTTCTCGTCACCAAGGATCCAAAGTAAAGACGAAGAAAATTAAACTTCCTATGATTTCTAAAATAAATTCTAGAATTTTGAGTTGTCCACGTTGGAACAAAGTAGATCAGCATCTTCCACCAATCAACTGCTCCATACAGGGTGGACCGTTTAAGTAAGGCCACCTAAATATCTCTTCAGGTTATTGTGATGCAAGAAATATTCGTTACGTAGTGTGTTGCGTAATTGCCAAATATCTAGCAAGAATATTTTTTCCGGAGCTCATTTTTTTCGGAGTTCTCAAGGTCATCAATGTTTTTTGATGCATAACTATATATTTTTTTTAATTGCATCGTGTTACTGGTCGAAAAATACATTCAGATATTTATAATAATATGATCTTGCCATGATCTTGACCTTCGAAAATTGGCGTTCCTTTGCGTAGTCCGTCTAAGTAAGGCCACTTACATATCTCTTCAGATTATTGTGATGCAAAACTATTTGTTACGTAATGTGCATGATGTTAATAGACCAAATATCTGGCAAGAATATTTTTCCGGAGGTTTACCTTTAATTTAAGTTTTACCTTCAGATCAAGGTCATGTTATTATAAATATCTGAATGTATTTCTCGATCATTTACACGATGCAATTAAAAAAAGAAAATGTGGTTATGTATCGAAAAATATTCTTGCCAGATATTTGGTCTGTTGACACCATGCACATTACGTAACAAAAATTTTTGCATCAGAATAACCTGAAGAGACATTTAGGTAGCCTTACTTAAACGGACCACCCTATATAAGTACAAGCAAAAATGGAGGGCTATCTTCAAGAACTTAACACTAGAACTACCGAGAATTAAACGCAGTTGGCATGCATTGCCTTATAACAATGAAAAAATTGCATTTGTTTAGATTTGGTATAAGTTTTATTTAAATATGTACTGCAATATAGAGAAGTTCACTAAAAATATTTCCAAAGGAACAAATCAGGCGCAAGTCGTTCTGCCTCATTCCGTAGTTCCAGTGTTAAAGATATGATTTCTAAAATGGATTCCAAAATTCTAGAATTTCTAATTGTCCAAATTGAAATAGAGTTTATCAGCATTGTACGGTAAGGATCATAACTGATTCCACACATTTTAAATCACAACAACTTTTTTGTGAATGGACCAGACGACTTCAATTTCTCTGTAAGGCTAGATGAATTAGTTTAGTAAATGACGTCTACAAATTAAGTTGTAAAAATTGATTTTTACGACTTTTTCAGCTGGGCCAATAACGAAAATATAAAACATGTATCTGGTCAACTGGTATAAATTATATATGGTCTGAAAATTTCGTTGAAATTAGTTGATTGGTTTGCGCATTATAAACGATCAAAAGTGGTAAAAATTGCAGTTCTTTTTTTACCGCTTTTGATCGTTTATAATTCGTGAACCAATTAACTAATTTCGATGAAATTTTCAGAGCGTATATAATTTATACCAGTTGACAAAACAAATTCTTTAAATTTTCATTATTAGGCCAGCTAAAAAAGTTGTAGAAATCAATATTTACTATTGTTTTTCACAATTCCGACCAAATGCATTTTTTCAACGTATTTATTAGACGTCATTTACTAAACTAATTCTTCTAGCCTTACAGAGAAATTCAAGTCGTTTGGTCCATTCATATAAAAGTGATTCTGGTTTAAAGTGTGTGGAATCAGTTATGCTCCTCACTGTACAAGCAGAAACGAAAAGCTGTTTCCAAAAGTTCTCTACGTCTCCTACAATCATGAGTATCAAAGGCTACGAACGGTCCTCGAAGTTCAATTTCCAGCATCTCCCAGCGTGATCGATGACTTCCAGGATATTCTCGGGGATCTGAGTGAGCAGGACACCCTGTAGATTCCTTGATCGGAGATCGCGGCGGTAACATGTCGGTAACAACGCGTGTCGTTGTTTTTCACCGTACAGGTTTGCCTGTCGAATTCCGCCGGTCGATTCCGAGGCAGAGAATTTCGATACGATCTATCCTCGTCGCCTCGGCGAGAATTCTCCTATCTTCCCGGAGATATCCCGTGGCAGACATTTATTCGCTCGCGATTGGTTTCTGCGAAAGAAAATCAAAAACCTGGAATCAAATCGTTCCGTGCGAAGGCTTTAGTTACCGGGAGAGAGAGAGAGAGAGAGTATCGGGAATATCGAGGTCCGTTTCGCACGCGTGCACTCGAAGCTGCGTAAAGCCCTGTCCACACTGACCGACAGACCGCACACAGTCTACACACGATCCGCATACTGCACATGGCGTCTGTGTATACAGGGTGTCCCAAAATTCCTGAACTTCCCGGAAATGGGAGGTTCCTGAGACCATTTGAAGCGATATTTTCCTTTGCAAAAATGTTATCCGCGGTTTTGTTTAGGAGTTATTAACGAAAAACACGGACCAATCACAGCGAGTTGGCACAGTCGGCCCGGCGCGTCTAGGTCGCGCTCTGATTGGTCCGTGTTTTTCGTGAATAACTCCTAAACAAAGCCGTGGGTAACATTTTTGCGAAGGAAAATATCGCTTTAAATGGTCTCAGGAATCTCCCATTTCCGGGAAGATCAGGAATTTTGGGACACCCTGTATGTAGCGCGCGTACCATATAATCTGCAGTATGTGGACAGTCTGCGGACTGTCTGCGGCGGTGGATCAGAATTCATTATCGAATAGCTAGCGTGTGTCGTTTTTTTCAGTCGGGGAGGACGTTCCAATCGAAAGGGCAGAAGAGTTCGAGGTTTCGGGGAATAAATACCTTTCATTAAGTCGGTTTTTCTGCATTACGAATACATTTGTACACGAACGATAGGGGATAGCTTAGCTTAGCCGTGTGCTGCGAGTTCTTGTGCGCACACACTCGTACGCAGTCACGCAACACGATTTCGCGGAAAATCAGTCTCGCGAGAATTCGATCGCACTGTCCGACAAACTGCGCTTTTTCGCCAATCTGTGACGTCCGTTGGGAGATACAGAGAGCTTCGCATTTGGAACGCAAATCCGGAGATGTGCATCATCGTCCTCGATTTTTGAAAAATACGAATATTCACGGAGGCCTGCCATTCGCAAAGAAATACAGTATCGCGCGAAGACTGGAAACGGCAGACAGTTTCATCCGTGTTTAATACGTAGGGGAGAGTCGCCCGGACATAATAGTATACATACTCGTTAAATTATGCAACTGTAGACTGGCGTAAATGTATAAAAGATTCAGCAAGGGATCGATGCACCTTGTAGAATATTGCGGCACAACTAACAGCGCTAAACAGTTCTATCTAGGCTTGGGAAGTAAAGAAAAAAATCCACGGTGGGTGTCAATTGAAAAATCGTCGGGTTCATTTCCGAAGTAGTTCCGGGAAGCTGGAGCAATTCCGGCGTCGAATTCGCGTTCCAGAAGCTCGCATGGGGATCTCCCAGGGGATATTTACAGATCACAATTCATACTAGACAGTGCCACCGGCCGTCCGACGCAAGCGAAACGTCTCGCCGCCACCCACGCGAATCGTTTTGGTCCACGAAATATGTAAAAGCGAAGACGGCACGCGTTAATTCGAATTTCTCCGGGGCGTGTAGGCGGAAATGCTCGCGAAGGAGTGCGCGGAAAGTATGCCGCCCGCGGAATACCAGCACGGAACTATTTCATTGGAATCGGCATTGTAATTTGCCCGGTGAGTACCAGCTCATGCCGCGACCACGCTACCTTTCCATTATATTCTTGTACTCCCGTTTTCCTGGCAGTGTCAGTGTCACTCCACTCGTGGGAGTCTGCCCGTGGGAGCGAACACCCGAGAAACGACTCTGCTCGAGTCAGCGCTGCCTACGCTCCCCTCAACAAATTACCGAGCTACATTCTGCGGCTGGTTACGCAAATAATGGCAACAACATCGTGGACATAGACTAGACTGCGGATTTTATGCGTTCATGACGAAAACGAGCTGGCACGATACAAAACATTATTTCCAGCTGATTAAGGTTATTCAAGGCGGACCAAATCCATTTCTATTTCCCATAAAGACCCGCAGTCTAAATAGGAATGATGAAACAGCAACAATAGGAATGACAACGACTTCGTAGAACAACACCTCACACATCGGGCAGTGAACGGAGACAGAAAATACCATTTTAAGTCGCCATTTTATCGACAATTGTCCCCAACACGGGTCTGCCCAAGGACAAGTTAGTTTTGGGGCAATTGTCAGCCAGACATTTGGGACATTTATCGATAAAATACTGTAAATTCAAATTTGGATATGACCCAACTGTTGCACAGGCTGTTCCAGAAAGAGAGTCGGATAAAGAAAGGGGTGATTGCTGAGATGATTCTAAGCACCTTTCTCCTTTTCGAATTATTAACAGAAAACACAGCGGGACCTCAGGCACCACCCCTTTCTCTGTTCAAGAGGTTGAAAGATCGATTTCAGGCGGAGTGAGGCTCGACAGTCGCTGGAACCTCGATCACAATCGCGACGTCGAAGAAGGGGGATCCGAGCACGATCCGTCGGGATCTTCCCGGTGTCACGAATTCGCCTAAACGTTGGCTCTGTCGAGATGGCCGGGAGTGGTAACGGTGAGCGGCGGTGGCGAGTTGGTGGTGGTGATTGTGGGCCTCGGCTGGGGAGAACGTTCCATCGGAAGACCCCTTCCATTCTGGCTGTTGTGTCCCCAGGGCCATTGCAACGTCCGGAACAAGGTGTTCCGGAAATCCTCGGAGAACAGACAGTAGATGTAGAACGTCATCGAGTAATTGATCACCTCGAGCAAGTTCGCCAGCGCCCGGAACACCTGGAAACACCGTAGCCAGAACGACTCGAGTGAAACTTGGGTGGTCATGGGCACTTGGCCATCAAAGCGAACAAAGTCTATTAATCGCGGGGATCAGACCTGGTAGGGATAGTGGCTGAGAATGCTCTCCCGCAGCGTCACGTTCAAAATCACCATCGGGCTGACGCAGACGAGGAATAGGAGGCTGGTGCTGCCTAACAGAAGCATCAGCCTTCGTTCCTCCGCGAACGTTCTTGTGTCTCCGTCGTTGCTGGCGGTTCTCGATAGCGTCGTCCTCCTCCGACGTTGGCAGGATCGTCTGTAGACTATCATTATGCGAAGGTTGAAGTTTGCTAGCAGGATCGTCGGGGCCACTTTGAACATCGCCTCCAGCGCCACCTTGTATATCTGAAGGGACCAGTTAGGAATTAGATATGCAGCATGCTAGCTTCTAGTGGGATTTCGCAAGAATGTTTCACATTTCAAGTTCTATCAGACATGCAATACGTGCGATTCACTTTCTCGTCTATCCAACAGTTCGAATGATGGGAAAGCAATTTAGGGGATCGCGGTATAGAGGCTTGAAACGATAGAGACGGGGGGGGGCGGTGTATTTTCGTGTGAGTTACTTGATAGAACAGCGAGTCGAGGAACAACTGATTCTCCTGCTTCTGATAGATGATAGGTCCGCCGGGTCCGTCGAGGCACGCGACAACTTCTCCGCGGAACGCGCTCGGCAGATAGATCAGAAATGTTACCAGGGTGATCAGCATCACTGTCAGACGCGGAGGACCGCAGCGTGGACGAGTGTGCTGGCCAGGATGGCAGACGCTCATGTAACGCTCAACCGTTAGCGCTACGAGCATCATCACTCCAACCCCTGCAACGACCAAGGTGCATTTAATGTTGCTAAAGGTCGTTCGAGTTTCTGGGAGAACCGTTTAGGAAGAGGAGAGCACGTAGACACGCGAGACACCGTTCGAACCATGGCCGCGATATCTCCCTACCGTGGGTATATGCACACGGAACACATGTTTTGCGTGCATGAAACTAACTTGGGTCTTGATACTGCAAGATGAAAAGTTTCGGAATGGGGCAGAAGTGTTTTCATTCGAACTGGAAACGATGCTTGCTATATCAGTGACTACAAACAAATCTAAGGAACGAGGGGGTCGTCTCTTGTACATCTCTATCAACAACAAAATGTTGATATTGGAAGATGAGCAGTTTCGAAATAGGGCAGACACCCAGTCTCTTTTCACGTGAAACGTCGAACTGAGGACGATGCTTAATATATCGATGATTGGAGACAGATCTACGGGACTTATATGTATAGCTTCGAACGCGAAGGATTAACGAACGATCGAATAAAATACCATTGTTTTGGCGAGATATCTCGTCCATGGTGGAGAGGTGGTTGAGGGTAAGGATAGATTAGAAGGGAGAAGGTGAATAGGACGGGTTGGGCGAGTGCCACGAGACGATAAAAGAGATCATACCCAAGCATCCGTTGCCCAGAAACAGTTCGAGGTGAGCATGGTAGAAGGCCTGTACCCAATTAGTCCACCGGCCGCCCTCTTTGTGATTAAGAACTCGGAGGGCGAACGGGATGCAAAAGGAAATCGCAAGAAGAGCGGCCATCGAGTACCCTGCAACAAAGGAGCAACAAAGTTAGCCTCCCTGCTTCTGTATCGCTTGATCTAACAATCCAGTCAGCTGGATGTACACTCCACCGAATGTACCTGGGTATTTTTTACCGGGAATTAATCAAACATTTATTATTATCCACGTTATCTTCCGTAATCGAAGTAACTGTTTTACCAGGGTAGAAATCGAGGATTAATCCCCTCGTCCTCTTCTCGGGGAGAATTAATTGGTTGAAAAACTGTTAACTGTATGCAGCACCGAAGGGTAGGGGGTGTATAAGAAGTGTACATGAACGTCCCTCGTTAATTGCTTGAATTAGTTATTAGTGTTCAACCGTTGATAAAACACTGCGGTCGATGCACGCTGGAAACGGTACAGGCATCTGCTTTCTCTTCACCTGATAATCCGTCGATAACAAGACTCCCCCGTGATAACGCCGGGGTGGGAAAATCTGCCTTATCGGTTTCGATATGTACAAGATAGACTTAACATCCGATGTTCAGAAGTTCTTTGATGTCAGACTTTCTGGAGAGACTCCGGAGGAAAGAGTTTAGGGACTAGGAGGAAAAAGCAGAGACGAGGAATTAGGCAAAGAAAGAGACTAGAGGGTGGTGGATCTAGGAAAGGTGGAGCATCGAAGGAAAATGTAGGGTCCAGGGAAGGAAAGGATTTAAAGAAGATGGAGGGTCCACTTACAGCATCCCTCGAGCTCCTGGACCTGGTCCCTGAAGAGGTCCCAAGACGCCCGCCCAGTTTCTCTAGCCCAGAATTTCTAGCGTAGCGCTGCGTTATTTATAAACTCTCAATTGTAAATGGTAAAAGTATAACGTCTCAATTACCAATTTCCCATCGACATTCCACCAGCAGACTAGTCGGGAACGAAAATCTGAGCATTCCGCCAAGTTCCAAATGGAATCGCCATCGCACGTGCCACACGGAATTACTTCTAAAAGTTTTATCTCGACCAGACTTTGCCACTTCCATTGGAACCGGATTACGCGTTACGTTTAAATTACGATAGTCCAGCACAGTGGTCGCTGTCGACGCCGGCCGTCTCTATCCGAGGTGCATCTACTTTTATTACCCTTCGTCTGTCGCAATTGCCATTGCCGTGTCCTCTCTTTATTCGATCGATTTTTATACTTTCTTAACGAGAGATACCTGAAAGCGGCTCGAACTCGTTCCAACTTTCGCGTTGCCGGAGCAACGACTGGGCCGTGGCAAACTGTTCTCGACGTCGTCTCGCCGAGAGCCCCTTCAAACATACTTAAAAAATCCGTTCGGATTCGGAACAGTTCGAAAACGCCGAAGGCTCTCGATCGGTCTTCTCGAGTCCTCGTGGACGACGGTTGTTTGTCCGAAACACAAAGGATTAAGACTGGCAGCTTAATACACGCGTACGCCTCGGCGCGGATCGTTCGCTTCCGGCACGGATTGCGTTTGTAACGAGGAAGAAAGGAGACGCGAAGCTGGAGCGGGTTAGCACGCGCAAATACCGGAGGAGCCGGATTAACCTGCCACCGACTCGCTTAAATATCTCGGTTCGTTTGTCACAGCTTACCGAACTCGCTGATTGAGTTTCGCTCTCTGCTCCCTTTCAGCTGCTGTTCACCCGCCCCTCCCGCGACCGATCGCGTCGTTATATTCTGATGGGAAAGTCCCGAACGAAAAAAGAAGCTGCGCAGAGAGAGCGTCTGTGTTCCGCTGAGGCAAGGACGACCGGAGGACTTGCGCGTCGTGACGCGTCGCCTCGAGAAACACCCTCCTTTCCGGTCCGCTTCCGCCGGATTCTGTTTGCGGAATAAAGTATCGCCGGAATATCGGTAGCCTCTAATGAAACGCGTCGTCCGCCACATCTCCTTGCCCTCGGCGATCGCTCCGACCGGAATCGATTTACGGGGACTGCCTCACCCAACCAGTCGAAATGATCGCTATTCTTCATTAATCGATAGCCCTATATTCTTTAGCAGACGCCCCATAGCCTTCGAAAAATTGAGGAAGACTTGGTCGATTTTCACTTTTTTAAAATTGCAGAAAATTCCTTGAATTTTTCGGAGGAGCTAGAAGGACTTTGCTAGCGATGATATGCGAAGAACAATTTTTGGAAAATCGTGAAAAATGGAAGTTTTACAAATATGTTTCTCTGAGATTCTACCGAGATAAGTCAGATTGTTACTGGTCCACCATAGACCGCGAATCATGCTACCTTCCTGTCCGAAATTTTGACGCACCGGATCGAAACCAATTCGACTGTCAAGGATCAAAGATTTATCAGTCGTCCTGGAACCGGTGGGGGCGCGGCGTCAATCAATTTATCCGCGGCATGGCCGAGCAATAGCGACGAAAGGATTGCCTCGCGTTTAAAATTAATTAGCGCTCGAAAAGCAGCGGTGCGTGGATCGTTACGTGACTGCCCCGACGCGGCGCGAGAAGTTTTATAAAAACTGGCGCGGCTCGTCGCGATGGTCGATTTCCATCTTTTCGCGGTCAAAAATCGATTAACGCTTGAAACCTTACAACTAATTGTAAGTTGAAATTACTCGAAACAATTCGTGGATGTGTGTGTTTTTTCTATTGTTGTCCCATATTTGAGAGGAATCGTGCGCGACGTAGAAAAACGCATTCGCGTGCCAAGTGAATTAATTCGTGCGTGTCTACAGCGATCGCGCGGGCCCCTGGGAAATACCCTGTCGGCGTCACGATTAATGCATATTACGCGGTCTCGTCCTCGATATATTTGGCAGCGATCGTCCTTGATGAACTGTAGACTCCCTTCCTTCTCGATCCGGAAGCAAACAGCCGCTCCCCAGCGAGTCGAGTCGGATAAACAAAACAGCAGCGAACCTCCTTTGTCAACTACCCGAGACATGTCATTTACTGAACTAATTCTTCTAGCCTAAGGGTGGATTTATAGTGGAGTTGCGAGCATCGATGATAGCGGCGCGGTGACAAGGAAACCAACATTCGTGACAACATTTCGACACATGCTAATGAAAAAATACATATGTATTTTGTTTGTTTTTCTTTTTTTTCACCGCACAGCTCACCTCGCTGCTCCACTATAAATCCACCCTTACAGAGAAATTGAAGTCGTTCGGTCGGAATTAATCATTTCTTATTATAATTCTGTCAAATTGACGAATTTTGAAAAAGCAAATAATAACAACCATAACATGGACCTTTAGTATTCGTATATTTAAGAAGTTTCGAGTCGCTGAGAAAATCTCTGCGTCGGGTGTGGGACCGAATGACGCCAGAAGAGCTGCGGCCCATAGTCGAAAATTTCAAAACACGTTTGAGCCTCTGAATCAGCTCAAAGGGTGGCCACTTCGAAACTTCTTAAATATATGAACACTAAAGGTCCATGATATGGTTGTTATCATTTGGTTTTTCTAAATTCGTCGATTTGACAGAATTATAATAAGAAATGTTTAACTCCGTTATTTCTTGTCACCCTGTAAAGTGTGGGGAATCAGTAATGCTCCGTACTGTAAATTCTCGAGGCCGCTCGATCATCGAAGATCAGAAAGAGAAGTGCGTCGTCTAATTGTAAGAAGAGATCAGAATAGAATCCGAACGAAACGAAGTTTCGCGGTCAGGGCGACAACTTTTCCTCCCCGTTAAGCCTTGGGAAGAATTCCTTTCCTCGGAATTGCTGGGACGTGCAGGTACGTTGAAACAAACGCACGCTGGTAAAACAACGACCTCGCGAACGGATGGAAATGGAAAGCGTAACGAAGTAGACGCCGTCGCCGCAAAAACAACAAGTCGGAAGTGGAGGATATCGTTCGCGAGATAAATGTCGCGAGACAAACGATCGCGGGTCCCGAGGCCTCGCCTGGAACAAGGATAACGGGAGCGAGAAAGAGAGAGAGAGAGGCCACTGGCCACGACTTCTTGCTCTCGTGATCGAGAAACATTGCGTGCAGCGACAGCCACGTAGCGTCGGAAATATCTACTTGAATCGCGTATTCTTCCCGCGCGTAACATTTTCCGCTCCCCCGGGCTAACTCGTCCGCAAACATCGGAATAAATCTCGCGCGAGACATCCGTACGGAGTCTGCGAGACACGGGAGAATGAAATCTCGGGCGAAGAATCGCGGGTTCGAATACGTTGTCTCGAGGTGCCTTAAGATCGAGGCCACTGAATCTGCTTCGTTAGCAGTCGGGGGAAACGCGTCGGCAGGACGACGAGCAGCGTCGCGACACCCTTCCGTCTCGACGTCATGCAAATTTCGCGGAACGCCCTAAATGAACGGCCCTCGGAGCCGCTTACGGTAACCCGGTCTTTCCCTTACGACCTTAACCGCGCGCCTGTCGAATTTCTACTCGGCCACGTTCCCTGGAACGCCGACATTGACAAGTTTCACGAGAGCCTGCGAATCACCCAGAAAATTGCGCTCGTGCCCAGAGCGAGAAGTACCTGGACTAGAGGAAGCTCCTTCATGCATAACAAAGAGCAATTGGAGCCACGTATAATTTTATTAAATATTCCACACGTTGCCCTTGATCTTGCAAAAGCTGCATTGCTTTTTGTAGCACCAATTTTCCCTATTGTGGATGGTTTGTCCGAATAGGATCTAAAGAGACTAGATCGAAATCAACGAAAATCGAAGAAGTCTCTTCGGGACTATCTCTGGCGAGCCACCGGGCAGTCCTTCGAGGAGTTTGCGGGCCGAGGAGATACCATTAAGCGTCATTTCTTTCAGACTTTTCGTGTCCACCGATTCGCGTTCCTACCACACCATAACCGGAATTTGTCCTGTCGGTTTCTTCGGGGAAACTTTATGCGAAATTTATTATACTTAGGGGGATCGTCGATATAATTATGATCCATAATGAAACGCGACGTTTCGAAGAAGGTGTTCGTCGGTAGATCGATCCGTTGATGTTCGAAGATCGTTCTTTCTCGTTTGCGGAAGGTAAACCTCCCTGGACCGGGCTATCGAACTGGCGCGTTTAATCGAATCCCAGACAGCGACAACGAGCGGTGTACTAAAAATTTACAGAGCACGCTACCTCCGATAAATATTCATGAAGAGCCGTGAAAGCTTTCCGCGTTATTTTCTTCTAAGACTGCAATTACGCGTTCGATTACTCTCCGCAGACACGCCCGCCGATATTTTTCTCCGAGAACGCAACGAGAACCTTCGGAAAAAGTCTGCACTCACGGACCACTTCCCTTGCCATTCATATCAGAACTTTGTTCAACAGTCTACTGCACGATCTAAGGAACAGCTCGGACCCGAGGATTTTTCTTTGCTCAAGAGTTTACCGTATTTACTTGTCAGTGCTTATGTTGTCGATAGACTGCGGAACTGCATGTGAAATACAAATTGCTTGCATTTATTGCAATACGTGAGGATTAAATAGAGGAATGTGTAGGTAGGGATCGGATCAAGTTCAATATGTACTCACGAATCCGAGTCAATTTCGATAACCAAGTTTCATTTCATGGGTTTCGATTGCTACTTAAAAGCAATAATGTATTTCACAATGATTATATTTGAGAAGTATTCATTTTATACAAACTGACATCGAACCTCGGAATGAGTACTCGCAAGTTTCGAAAAGATACTTATAAGTACTTCGATGTTGAAAGAAATCGAATCTTTCACAAGTAGCATTCGAATCTTGGAAATCAGAACTGCATAGTAGGCTTTAAGCACTTTCTTTATTTTTGTAACTATATAAGAATAATATTTCCGATAGATTATGAAATTATAGTTGTACATGTTGAATTGAATTATACATTACAGGACAACATAATATATTTTAAAGGTAAAAAAAAATAATGATTATAGAAATCAGCGAATTTCAGATACTATATTTATAAAAGTTTCGAATCTGTTCGACCAAAAGATTCGAATACACTTGCAAGTATTATTTCCGTTTACCAAAATACTTGTAAAAGGGTCGAAACTGCCTGGCATAGGTTCGAGTATACTTAGGAGTACTATTTCTGTTTTTCGAAGTACTTACAGAGAAAGTAATTCCAATTATCGATCGTAAGAGTTGACTATCAAATTTATAGCAACTGGCACACGTCAATTCTCAATGTTCATTTTTACATTATAAAGTTATTATAGCAAGTACGTATCAAGACCAAGTATGATCAAATTCATTTCTTATCATTGAAATATTTATACAATATATATTTTTTTGTTTAGAAGCTTTGATAAAGGTTCAAAACGGAACCGAAACGTCAGGAAAGAAGTAAATTTTTTGCAAAATTGCTATATTAGTAATTGATCGAAACGGTAGCGCCAAAAGCATCTATAAATTTTATACGTATAGAGAGTTCGAATTCGATCAATCAAAGTTCGAACCTGTTAGCGAGGTGATCCCTATGTGTAGAGAACGTGTAAGGAGTGTTTTGATATTCTTACGTTATTTGATCTTGCAGGAACCGTTTCAAAAGTAATACTGTGTTTTACCAACGTATACAGTTCTAGCCAGGCCCGCGGCAAGAAAAAGATTAACGACGTCGTGAAGAGACGGCGAGTCAACGAAGAAGGTCGAGCAGCCCGTCAGAATTCGGAGCCGTGCGCGTAAATAAAATTACCACGGTGCCGTATAAGTAACGCGATCGTCGTCAGCGCGACGGAAGGAAGCATTTAATATAGTCGCGGATGTCGAGGCTCCGTGGAGAGCTATAAACGCTCGCAATATCCAAAGTCGTTTACAAGTATCTGCCCCGTAGCTGTATTATCGCTAAAAGCATGCCGGGGGGCGTCGCTGATCCTGCAAATGAGTCCTTTTTCATCTCGGTTTTCCAGTGCTTCATCTTCCGAATCCTCCTCGCGGATTCTCGCGAATAATGGGCGAGCGTGTGCTGTGCGTGTTTGGAACAAGCATTCGTCCTAATAAGGGTGGTCGTCAACGTAGCAACCTCGGCGCGAGAACGAGCCGGTCGTCGTCGTCGTCTATCGAGAAAAAGGACGATTCCGAGCGTAGGACCAGACATTCCCGAGGGTAAAGACGTAAAGACTATAAGACAGCGGTGAAAAATTTTATGGGACCACAGCCGTTTCCCGTCAGCCATATCACCGTCCTCTCTCTCTCTCTCTCGTGACGATTTCCTTTTTTCCAGTCGTGCCCTTAAAAAGCCGCCATCTCGATCAAATTCGGAATCAATCCCAGCTCTTTTCACGCCAAATCGATCATTACTCGTCGACGTACAACATACATATTTAATAATTAATTAATTATATAATAATTAATTTCAAAAAAACTCATTGTCCTAGATTCTCCAGTTCCCAATAAAATATGTAAAAAAAAACTTTTTAAAAAGCACGCTTATATTAAAATGCACTAAATAGGAGAAAATAATTTTTTTCCTGGTTGTCCATAAAATACCGAATCCAGTTAAATGATTAATAATATCTTTCCCCAAAATTTTAAGCATTTAGTTCGAAATTTCTTCTGTAATAAAATTAGAGTCGGAATAGATAGAGAAATTTCATATAAATTTAAATAAAATCATGACACCAGTGACTATAAATAAAAGCGTGAAGCGCCCGCGAAGATTACGTCAATATAGTTTAGCGGTTCCACGCTTTTATTTATAGTGACCGATGTCACGATCTTATTTAAATTCATATTAAACTTTTCTATCTATTCCGACACCAATGTTATAACAGAAGAAATGTTGAACTAATTGTTTAACATTTTGGGGAGAAATATTATTAATCATTTGTTACGCTTGGGTAACGTCCCTTGTGAGTCGTTATTATAGCGCCATTCGAGGACAGATACGTCGTGTCGCGGCCCTCCGCAACTCAAAAACGACGTTCGGTCGAGATTCGCGCGGCCCTCGCCTCGGCCCGGTGTGAAATTAAGGCAGAAATTTCGCAACAGTTAGGAAAGTGTCCGCAACGATGGAACACGGTTTGCCCGGCGTTTTCCAATAAAGAGGTATCCAGTTGGCGGCGTTGTTCGAGTTTAACGCGCGCCTCGCGTCGCGTTCGGACTCGTCGGAAATTGGATGTATGATTTTACGTCGATTGCCGGCCGCCAGCGACGACAGATCCCGAAAGTAGGTCGGCTTTTTCGCGGCTCCTGCGTCTCCTGCTGACGGTTTGTCACCGGTTCCCCTCCGAAACGAATAATTCTCCATGTTTCCGAACCGACCTGTCGCCCGAGCGCGTTCATCGCGTCCATGATATCGTGGTCTGTCTCTTCAAATTCATTGGATATGCAACCCTCTCAGAACTTGGAACACCTATCTCCACAGATGTTCTTCTAACGAGATATCACCTTTTGTTTCACGAACATACTCCCTTGGATTAGAGATCGAGAAACTTCCTGCGTCGTTCGCCAGATTTCTTAACTCTCAGCACTCGAGTGGTGATCCAGCGTGACCACTAAAAGTTGCTGCACCATCATTCAAAATATTGTTTACATTACGTGTATTAAGACTAGATCGCTTTAAGCTGCACACTTATAAAAATCATGAACAAGCAATAAAACGAATTTTGTAATGGAATCGGTGGGTGAAGCGGTACCGGAAGATATCCGTGAAGATATCGGGGTGCGTCTACCGGCTAAGCAAGCGGTAGAAAGCTGTGCCCGACCATCGTAACTCAGCCGCTAAGCCGGCGAAGCCAAACCACCCAGGCAACTCGCGTCTCGACCATCTTGCGGATCCGAGTAATATTTTTGGTCTTTGCAATTTAACCGTGACGTGGATCCACGGTTTTCCGATGTCCCTGGAATATTTGGTAACGCTCGCGATTCGGTGTTCGCGCTGATAATATGTCATCGGGCCCATATGGCCCATCGTCGGCGATGATCGTTGGCCCGCCTTCATAAAAAGGCGACATTTCTAACGGTTGGCCAACCAATATCGCAATCAAGGCCCAACAAAATGCTATTAGAGAAAATACAACCGTATTCTACGAAGCTTCCCTCCACAGAAAATACATTTATATATTCGCGAGTTTTTTCTCGTCGATCCTCGAAGATTACAGATAACTCTAAAGACTGATATACTAGATTGTGAAAAATAAATTGTATATTATTCATTGCTGAACTAATGCTAGCGGCAACGGCCATATCGCATTGAAAAAACCGATTCTCGTCCGATCATCGAAGTTAAGCAGTGCTGAGCGTGGTCAGTACTTGGATGGGTGACCGCTTGGGAACACCACGTGCTGTTGTCACTTTTTTTTCTTTTTTTAATTATTATTAGGTACTACCTTTTTTCATTACTACGTCACGATTCTTCACAACGAACGAGCATTTACTGTATGCGATTCGATTCGAGCAATGTAAATTGTCGGGGTGGCGAGCTGTTAAATGCCGTTGGTACGTAAGCCTCTGTTATGCGAACGTTGTCCCCCGAGTTCGGGTACGAATAAACGAGGTTCTACTGCAGTTCCGAGTGAGGCGTTTAAACAGGCAAGCAGAGGCGTGGCGGCGTGCTCGTTAATATTCATAAAGTCTCGAGGAAAGTAGACGTTAACGTTCGAAGGAACGGATCGGCGGGACGCGAACCAAAGAAACGAGAACGAGAGACTAACAATAAGAAGTATAGAGAGCGAGAGAGAGAGAGAAAAACAGAGTATGGATGTACATAGACGTTGCGGGGGAAGACTCTCTCTCTCTGAATGGTAATAACCAATGGATAGACCGACGATACCCGGGGATACCGAGTAGGAAAGCTTGTCGGCAGAACGGGGAAATTTTTTCGCCCGGGTCGAGCGTGCTCGATTTCCCGGAAGAAGGTAATGGGATTCCAGAGCGAAAAAAGGTTCGCGGCGGATCCAAGAACCACGAGTCCGAGGAACCTCGCGCACGCTTCGTTTCCCCCGGATTAGAAAACTGCTGCAGTTCGAGTTAACACGCCGGGCCTCTAAAGGAACTCTAGAAATTTTAAAAATTTCTAAGGTTATTATCTTTTTATACTGTAATTTCTTACTATATTTTATACAGGAGCTGCATATACATTTATTCCTTTCCTTAATTCTTTTAATAGGTCGGAAATAACGCAAGAGCATTTGAAATTTTTGTAATATTTTCACTGTTTTCAGTTTAATCCACTCCGTCTTAAAACTACTTCCACGTCGAGCACTGTCCTCTTGTAACGAGTGGCAACATTTAGCAGATTCTCGGAAAATCATGCTTGATCCATGACTTCTATATTCAGTGTACCTTACCCCTCGGTAAGAGATACCTGTAAGCTGGAAATTGGCTATTACGCTGGAAAAGTTTCCGGAACGGAACACCATGGAACGCATCTGATGTTCGAAGGCATTAATCAATTTTACGATTTGGATTACGAAAGTTTTTCATTTATTTTGTGTTTCTCGCCGAGCTCCTATCTCCCGCGTGTATCGATTTGACGATTCCCTTGCACCTGTGCAACAGCTTTTTGTCAATGCGCCGAATATATGTGTACGTGAAAACCATTGTAATCCCCTCGAGATAGTAGAGTTTCGATGGAATATGTTCGTTTGCTGCGTTCACCCGAATCGAGCGGCTTTTGCGATTGGCGAGCAGTATCTAGCCCCGATTTTCCATTTAACCTGTTGACAGTAACTTCCAATTATTTCATCTCTTCTTCTTCTCGACTCAGATCCATCGAGTAATTCTAAGTCTTGTTGTTGCTTTTATCGATTAGGTGTACATTTTTCTGTATGATTACCAATATCTTTTTTTATAAATGATATTATATATCTTTTATAAATGATTTCTAACTTGAAATCACTGTAGACGATGCAGATTGGATTCTTCGGAAAATCGTGCGCATCGAAAGAAGCGGGAGGGCCGGAGAGCACGTGTCGCCCGCGATCGAGAACCACAACCATAACCGCGATTTGAAATAGCATTTGTCTGGCTATCCAGAGGAGACGTTGCTGATGGCGTGCATGCGACGCGGGCCGTTTGTCCTCGAGGATTTCTCGCCGCGGTATTCGGGGCGCGAGTCTCGCGGTATTCCGGCGGCCGGAAATCCGGGAAATCACGGGGAAGCTCGGTTCGGGTCGTATCGGATCGGATTGGATCGGATACGGCGTCGGGATGGTAATTCGCGGACGCCGAAGAAATCGCACGAAATTTCCGTTTTATGCGGTTTCCTCACGACAACGTTCGGGCCTTGGCCGTAAAAAGAGAGACATAAAGGGAGGACGAAAAGATTCTCGTTTGCTTCCTTTGTATATTCGTTGTCCACAAAGAAACCGTCTCATTGTTCTCGTTGGTATCTTCGTCTGGTCCCAGCTCGGCGTTTCCTCTCCTCCGTTTAATTTCCTTTTATTTAATGAACGCTCGCGCGGATCCCCGCTGATAAATTGCAGTTAACGGAGATACATTCACCCTTTGGGTTTCTTCGCCTGTCTTCTTCCAGGAGCCATTATTCGTCTCTACCATTTTTCATAGCTCGCTCGTCGTCGTCGATGTTCCTTCTGTAACGAGGATTGTCGTCGAGCTTCCGGCCCGCTAATTCTTGTGTTCGACGACTGCGAGGATTCCCGATACGTTTCACGCTTTAATCGCGATCGCGGAGCTTTCATCGCTGAACCTCCGATCCAATATTTAGCGAGGAACTCTAATCCACCTTACCGTAAAGACGGCTAGACGCTGGCTGGCTGGCTGGCTGGCTGGCTTAGCAAATTTATCCTCTCCGTGTTTCATCGTCCGTACACCGTTCTCTGCCTGCCGTTTGCACGCTGTGCGAAACGGTGATGGTTAGACACCGCCGCGCCGCATCGCGCCGCTACGATTGCCGCATTTTCCTCGGGAACGAGTCGAACCTATTTTTCGAATCCACGGGCTGTCGCGCGGATAATACGCTCTGATGCGCCGCCGGCAGAGGATCGATGCTGCTCGCTCGATCGTTGCGGGAACGACCGCGGCGCAATGGAGAGACTACCTCCAAAAAGATGAATGGCACCGCGTTGGGAAACAGCCGGATTTTGACGGGTGCTTGGCAACGTAAAATTCCTTGATGCTGCGTTCCCTACACAGTAAATACTGGGAGAAAATTGACGAGATACGCTAATTTTTGTTGTCGGTCGAGTTTATTAATTACAGACTTTTCATTCGTCGATTCGCAGAACTTCGCCGTCGATACGTCGCGACTCGAATCGACTTTGCTGAGTTCCCCGGAGGGAAATTTCCTTGTGATTTTGTCAGCTACGCAAAATTGGCCAATTATCGGTACACGTCACCTACACTTTGTTTAACAAGTGGAGCCGGCAGCGCTAACCGTGGGGCGGAGTTGGAGTCGAGCTACATTAATGCACATTCTTCGTGGTACTTCTTCTAGGTAATCTTCTGATAGACTTTGTACAGAATAAAAGTTGTCTGTATTAATTGCACGACACAGCAGCCACTTAGGGATTCCTCTGACAAGGTTGAAAAGTTGAAAATTACCTATGTCCTCTAATCTTTTTACTGGAATTACAACTGTTTTAAATTTCTTCGGCTCACTTCTCTCGGAAATTCATACAATCCGCATGATTGTGTTTTCCTTCTGTTTGCGTTAACAAACAAGAATTCGCGGGAACCTCTTAAGCGCAACTATGGGGTTTAATTTTCTTTAAACAGCTTCCGGTCTGACTGAACGAAAAATAGCTCGATGGTCGAGGCCGGTGCCTCCGTGAAGCCGAGTCAAAATGGATCAAGCCAGGTCATCGGGTAGCAAGCCGTTGATCTACTTCGTTCCCGGGGTCATTTTGCGAAGGGATTTTTCTTTCTCGGGTTTTTCGAGCGTCGTCGTTTGCGGTCCATTGGAGCTCGTTGAGAATCGAGGATCTCGAGAGCGAAGAGCGGCTAGGACGAAGAGGAAGGAGAGCGAAGAGAGCACGCTCGCTCCTCTCGGAGAGAAGATCGCCACAAGCTCTCTCGCCCCCGGAAGCCTATCGATATGCACGGTGCGCGTTGATGACGAGGGTGAGCCCCGGAACGAAGATGAGGTCGACGAGGACTAGCGGAGGACATGCCTTTGAGCATGGAAATATTGCGAATCCCGGAGATATTGGGCTGGAAGAATTTGTGCGTAAGGAAATGCAATTGAAGACGTGCTCGGAAACGACGAAAGCTACCTGCTCCGACCGAGACGCCGCGCCGGGACGTCGACTATGCCATGGAAAACAGAGACAAGCCGGTATGACTTATTTCTCTGCACAAAGATACGTGCCGCGGTTCCGAAGAGCCGTCGCGCGTCGTTAGCTCGAACTTGTCTCGCGAACGATTCTCCAAGCTGACGTTCGGCTCCCTTCCACCGAATCGAGAGATTTCATCCAGAGAGTCTTAATTCGCAGGTATTACTCTTCTCAGCTTTCTGAACAATCAAGCTCCAACGAGTGACATGACCCTAGACAAAATTGATCGACAAACTTGATTAATTTAGAATAGAAATAGAAATTGATTTACATTAGAGGCACACAAATATTTATGCTTGATCCACGAAGAAACCTTGCTACTTTTCTTAGCTGTTCTACACTCACCGAACTTTCTATGAAGTCACTGTGTTTTGTAATGAATATATCAGTTCTACTGTAAAAACTGTAAACATTTGTGTAAAAGGACCTCGGTCCGTATATAACAATAATAATAACAATAGTAATAATAATAATAATAATAATAATACTTTTAGAATATTTGCAATTTTCCGTAGTTCGCTCAGAATACAGAGAAACACTAAGTGACTTTATAGAAACTTCGCACTGTTCTGCACCACATAAAAAAAAATTAAAACAAATTTAAATAGTAAAGATAGCGGTCCAGAGGGGGCAGTCCCTTTATCCGAGTGTCAACAAGGCACAAGACCAGATACGCTAAATTAACAAAAAACGGTGATATTTTTAAAATATCTATGAAAACGAAGATAACTTCATAGAAATTACGGCCACTGTAGTCATACCTGGAACTAGTATCTAAAACCATTCTGCGTTTAATGAATATAATAAACAGAGAACAACAATTTTGGACGAAAATGCCAAACTAGCTAGTAATTTTTATATTTCCTGACTGAATGGACATTCTATTATCGAATTCTAATGTGATTTCATACATTTGGTTCATTATCAAAATTGAATTTCGTCTAGTTAGATCGTGGAAACAGGCCACTGTGCGACGCGACGCGACGGTGCGGTGGTCTGACGACTATCGAGAACGTCAGTGAGCTGTTAGCCTAATTATCGTCGACGTAAAGCCGGACGTAACACCCGAAAGAAGCGACGCGGAATCGGAGAGGTAGGATCGTTAGCAGATCGCACCGGGCGCGATATCTTCGGGTAAACTTGCTCCCCGTGTTTACGTAATATTATTCGAAGCCGCAACGCTTCGGAATCCATCGATAACTTCCAGCGGAAGGGACTCGCCGTGGGCGATGTTTGCTTGACTTCCGTCGTCGTGAACCAACTTCTTTGGTTGAATCCTCGCGCGCGGTAGACATCGAGTTTGGCTAGTGGAGCCGTCGCATCGGGACAAGTTGTCAGCGCGGAAGCGCGCGAGAAATCACGGATCGTTGCCAAAAGAGAGGCTTTGACACCGAGCCAAAAACTCGAGCCGCTCGAGGCAAGCTCGCCGAAACCGGATGGCCTGACCGGGCTTTTATTTCGCGGCTTATCTGTTGAACACAGTCCTCCCGAATCCATTACCGGTTTAGCTCATGCCTAAGTCCGCGTTATGGCTGAAGTTCGCGTAACGTTTAAACTTTCATCGATTTCTGCCGTCGATGAAGATCCTCGGCGAACCTTCCAGCAAAGATTCTTCTCGAGAAGGGACCCGCGCAGAGTTTCAATGCGAGAAATAGAACGGGAAAGAGCAAAAGAACCTGGAGGAGACTAAATTCCTTGGACCGGTGCTCCTCAACCTTTCTATCGCCGCGGACCGGTCAACGTTTGATAATTTTACCGCGGCCCGCTGAGGAGGGGGGACGTTGATTGTTTATATTTTAGATTGTTTTGATTTAATAGTTTTAATTTAATTGTATTTAATGTTCCTTGGGCGGCCCGGTACCATTTGATCCACGGACCGGGGGTTGGGGACCACTGCCTTGGACGATCGTCTTTGTTTCTTAAATTCGACGACGGCGAACGAAACTGAAACGGTGCGGAGGCGTCCCCGACACGTCCACGCTCGTTTCCGGTCCAACGACGACGGTACATTAGGGGGAAATTACTCGGCAATTCGATTTTGGTCTCTCCTTGTCTCGACTTTTACCGATTAGGCTTCTTTCTCTTCCGAAACGCGTAACTGCGTCACTGCAATCGTCTGCTGTTCGCTGTACGATTGACAAACGATCGGCCGATATCACCGTCTGGGATAATCCCGGTTTTCCACTCTGCCGTATTAATTATCACATCTGACGGTAATAGGTCAATCATTCGTTTGCCTATCGTCTTAAGCTCTTAATGCGGCTGAATTATGGAGAGTTCCATTAACCTTCCCGCCGAGAGTGACCAGTTGATTTCAAGTTTGTAATGACTAGACAGCGGATTTTATGCATTTATGACAAAAATTGGGACTTTAAGGGGGCCATGGTAACGATGGAATATCATCTTCACTGAAATATCTCATCGCTAGTTTGCATTACTGTTTGGGTTTGTTATCTTACTGGAAGGTATAATCACCGTGGATGTTTGTCATTAAATCTCCTAAATTCTGTTGCAAAACATTTACATACCCTGCTACTGTTAATATCCTGTCTACACATAAAATGTAAATTGCCAACATCATATGCAGAAAAACAACCCTAACCGCATACTGATCATCCACCATGCTTTGCTTTCTCTACCTGCCTCTACGTTGTTTTCTCCATCCAAATTATAGTCCAGAACTTTGAAGAAGTGTGATATATTTTTATGTTTTTCTTTCATATACTTGTTTGCTGTCTATTTTATAATTGTACTCCAATTGCAATTACGAATTACATTGTAATTTAATTGAATGAAGATCTGAATCATAAATTACAATATGACTGAATAACAATGTAATTCAATTACTTTGTAATTATAATTCCTGGAGCAATTCAATTGTAATTCTGCACAACTCTGCCTACAATCAATAAGAACATTTTTCATTTCGCATAAAGATCCGCAGTCTAGCAATGACCCTTCAGGATCTTCGCATTTTGCCGTAATAGCTATCTTGCTTGAAGCTATATTGTATTCATAAATATTATTGGTTACTCTGAAGTTACAAGAACGTATTCGTGGTAAGCGACGGAAGTTCCTTTAAATGGCCACTTTTAGTGACGAACATACCGGATGGAACTCGCGTGAAGCGCGCAATTTGCGCGGCATTTAACATGTCGATTTAGCAATTGGGGGATTGACATTCGACAGGCGAGGTGTTAAATCAGGGTTAGAGGTGGACGTTAGAGATGTATAGTTCGAAGATGAACAACCTACCTCTCATGTAGATGTAAGCGACGCCGCGCATGTTGCGTCTGGTGAGCACGACCAGGTTCAATATGTTCCCGACGATTCCCAAGCAACAGACGGTGGGCAGGATAATGCCGTAGCTGATCCTCCTGAGCTCCGAGCTCCGAGTGTCCTCCGGGTCCTCCAGCGAGAAGCATATTGGCATCTCCGTCGAGTTCTCCGTGCTGTTCATCTCGCCACACAGTCTCGCGCCCGTTTTCTCTGTCTATTGTGGCAAAATATAAATGAAGAACCACGAATAAAAATGAATTTCTAATGCTTTTATTAACACTTGATCTAGCGGAAGTCTATTAATATGTTGTTGAACAGTTGTGCTGTGCCAAAGGTAAGCTTAAAAATCTTCTTTCACACAATAACTAAAACTATCAGATTGCGAGGGTGAGTTGTTGGTTTATTATTGAAGTTTCTGTTTCTGTTGCTGTTGAAGGATATATTATACAGGGTGTGTGGCCGGACGGGTGGTACATCCGAGGAGGAAGCGATATTATTAGGTTGTTCGGAAAGTAATTTCGTTTTTTGTAGAAACGCAAGATATGGAAATACGCGAAATAGAATTAGGGGATGACTCCGAGAGACAACGTCTCTTGACGACGTTTGACTGACAATGAGCTCCTTTGGTGCCAAATGGGTCTGTGGGTGGGGATGAGTCGGAGTGGGAACACGTAGTGGAGTAAGGAGCGCTGGCGCGCGGAGTGGGGATTGCTGAAAACCTGGCCAAAACTATTTTCTTGTTATTTCTACGTTATACAGTTAGTTCATGAATATGTAAAACTAAGGCGTAGCGCAGCGTCAAAGCTGTTACAATTTATATATGCAGCTACGAATGAAAAAAAAAATTTTGTTGGTATCTTATGAGCCCCATTTTACCATTCAAGTTTGTCCTTCAGACATTTGACGTATCTTTAAAAACAACAAAGATATTCAAGGTGGTCAAGTTAGCTGGGACACCCTGCATACTAAAGCACGCGAACCTGGCGGAACTTTATAAACTCGATTATCTCGAGAACGAAGCGTCAAACGAAAAACTGTTATTCCTTCTTTTCGATTTATTTTTACATGTAGTCCCTGCTCGGTTGTACCACCCGTTCGCAGCCACACCCTGTATACTTCCAAAAATGATGGAATAATCGCCGATAGATACTTAATGTGTTAACTGTTTGCACTCGAAGCAATAGTGACTGCAAAATCGAAATTTCATTACCAAGTCTGGGTAAGCGATCCCGGGCAGCCAAATACAACGTGACAGCAGCGAACGTGTTAAATATCACGGAAGAAGCGGGTCCGGATGCAACAGGTCCGACGACAGCCATCTCCCGTTCATTACTGGCGTCCGAAACCGCCAAAGAAGATCTTGACACGATTTCCGGTCCGTCTATCTCCACGGTGTATCTGTCCACAGCGTTCCAAATAATTGGAGCACCGCCGCCGTTTCCCATCGAGCAGCCGCCAGTCTTATCGCGTTCATCTCCTAGAGAGGAATCGTCTCGTTAACAATGCCATTCGGCCGGATTCGAACGGGGGATCAGGGGCGTAGATCGCGCGCAGAAATGGTAAAGCTAATTTATAAGTTGCCCGGCAAGTTTCCACATTTTTCCGGGCTTTCGTGGCGGAGTCGTTCGGTTCGTCGCGTCGGCTAATCGACACGAAGACGGATCGCCGCACCGTCCCGAGATCATCCCCGTGTTCCCCGTTACGGCAACGAAATCGCGGGGAGTGCTGGGCCAACTGTGGCCACGGAAAAACCGGGGACGCCAGACGGAAACGGATATAATTCACCTTTCGCCGTAATAACAAAGTTTTCCGCCGTAAAAACCACCGTCCCGAATGTTCATTTCGAAGATGTGCACGGAAATACTGCCTTCAACAATCGGACAGAGGAACAGTCGAATTTCGCACACGGTCGTCTGAAATTGAAAGATTGACTGCTCGTCTGCTACGCAAAAAAGAAATGTTGGCTATACATACACACAATTTGTCTTTCTCGATCTTGAAAATTGATAATGTGCAATATGATATAATAATTGCCGAGGTGAATCGGAAGAATTTTTTCCTTCAACAAAATGTTGGTCAAGACTTCGTCTTTTAATTATCAACCCCTTGCCCTACAATTGATTTTACGGTTTCAGTGAGTTGAACTTTTCTGTAGATCGTAATTGCCTAAAAAAGGAGAAAATTGATGTCTACGGTATGCTTCTATGTTCTGCAATAGCTGTACATTTAACAAAACCAAAATAGATTTTCAGTTCGGTTTAAATGACATAACGACGAACATATTTATTGGACTCTGTTTAGAATTTTGATCATGAATCTTGCACGATATTGTAGGGCAAGGGGTTAACGAAGTTAAGGAAGACTGTTAATTGTTGTATCTTCTAACTCCTCAAGTCATTACTAGACTGCGGATTTTATGCATTTATGGCAAAAATCGGTACTTACAATTTAAAACAGTGGAGGTATTAGAAGGATTTAAGGCCACCAGTGTATTAGTTTCACCTTAACAACATCATCAAAAGAAGAATGAAATTTTTATTTGGCTCCTGTGTCCTGCAATCAATGCAAACATTTTTTATTTGGCATAAAGATCCGCAGTCTAGTCATTACAAAGATATCTTGGAAAAGCTTGTTCAGTCTCTGCACTTGCAGGTCGAATAGTTACTATCAATGCAACATCGACGTAGTTCGCCTTGCGCGACGTCATTCGTGCAATTTTGATTACACGCATAGTCCCGCAAAAGGGATCATCACCTATTTAAGAAATGCTGGACCAAAAATGTTTGCTTCAATTAAAAAGGACCCACTATATCGGTTAACACAATGCCCGCGTCAGCGGCTTTGATTTCTGAGATTTTTCCGATAGTCGATCACTCCGTCAGATCCGACGATCGAGGAAGAATTCATTTGGTCCAAGATCGAGCGTAGCGAGACCGGAAAGCCGGCCTTTGACGGCGCTAAACATTCCTACCTGAGACGCGGATGATTGTCAGGAGTGACGCGCGCCGGTGCGACGATTGCATCCGGAATCCCGTCGCACAAAGGAAGGTCGCGAATTATCGTAACTTCGGATTTTCCCGGGGAACGTCTTGTTTCAACGTTTCCAGGCACGAACTCTCCGGCTTTGCTCTGGAAAACGCGACGCGATGCGAGGCGAATTTTCGAAATACTTCCCAGCTATTCTCCGAGTATCTTCGGAATAGTCAAGGTGTGCTGGGTGTACGAATGCCACGTATATTTGCGTTCGCACACCTTCTTCCAGCGGTTTGGAAAGCGGTACGGGACTTCGTTGGAGCAGAGTGGGACTCCTTAATACAGATTTCCTTTTGATCTCTCACTTGAGATATAATATATGAATTTTGATCTTTGATTATAAAAATGTGGTACAAATACCAAGAACGCAAATATTGGTTTTTCGATTTCAAAATTGTATTTTCTATTCACAATTTTTCACATTGTTTTGGCATTGATGTCTCTTGAACAGAAACTATTCAGTCGCGTAATTCAAAATTGCCGTCCAATTGACTACGATCCACTATCGATCGATATCGACCACCAATCAGTCGACTAGTTGTCCCATAGGACAGAGTCTTTCTTGCGTTTGTCCAACACATGTTTCAGTTACAATTTTGTCAACATGGAACAATGTTCAGTTATCCGTAACTCACTATCTGTCGTCTAACTGTTAATTTTTCTCACAGCAAGTACGTGGTTTTATATTATTCTTTTTTCCTAAATGGAATTACACGGCTATGTTAAAAGTTTGTTTAAAATATATTATACATATATTATTATTTTTCAGACGCAAAAGTGTCTCTTTGAAAATGATCCAAATAAGGATCGAAACGTCGAGAAACATGTTTATATAATTGCAAATTTGCTAGTTTCTATAAATTATTATTATTATTATTATTATTATTATTATCTTTAATACAGAGTCTGTATTTTCAAGCTTGAAACTGTTAACCAGTTCACTGTTGTTTACCCCAACGCGAGCACTTCGTTATGAATCTCGTAGGAAGGGTTGCATCAGTCTGGTGGTGGAGAAAGCGTAAGTGGGTGAATGAGAACACTGTTTTACTCGGGGAAGCCGGGTTTCTGCCACTTCCAAGAATAACGTGAATCTTAATTTCCTTCAAATTCGCGGTATCACAAACTGAAATTTAACTCACGGTTATCGTTTCGATAGAACGGTTCGAAACTCTAATTATGAAGAACTAACACCTTTCATTTTGAAATAACGACTCGCGGATGTTGTTTCGGAAGAACGCAACTCTAGTTTCTAGAATACGTGGATATCCTCACTTGGGAGCTCGTTAGAAATCGTTCAAATTGAACGCGAACGGTAACGACGATAACCCGGGACGAGGGTTGAACGTACGAGTATGTAAATACGGTTGTAAAACCGCGTCAAACAACTGTCAAGCTGGTTTTCTGTGGATATGAAACAATTGTTATTCCATCTTCAACCTTCCCGGAGAATATCGAGTCTGACTCTTGACATGTCATCGGTTACCCCCACCATGGGACCTGTCCAAGCGACTCGAGCACGATGGGGGACCCGATTCCCACGTCATCAACTCTCGGAGCACTAGTTGCCCAGGCCTGGATTATACTATGGGTCTTGCAAAATTTTCCGAGACAATAGAATTGGTAGCTGGAACAACGTTGGGAGTGAGATTTCTTTAATATCTATATTAGCTTTTATTGTTCTCCCATTAAATCCTACTGTCCTGTAAAATTTGCACTTTGTATCACCCTCCACCTGTCCCAGCCTCCAATTCAATTGTAAGAAGTAGAAATTGCGTAAAAAAGAACTTTTCCTCTTAACGCTAAACCTACCGAGCACTAAAAGCGTTTAAAATATTTCAGGTAACAAAATCGACGAAACTCTATTTATTTAGATTTTGTGCAATTTTTATTACGATATGTTATCGGATAAAGAAATTTATCGTATAATAAAAAAATATATAAAACCGGTCATTTGACCGACAGTGATAGGTTTACTGTTAATAATTTCAATGAATGCACTTCTCTTTTTCTTGTAGAAAATCATGAACGGCCAAGTTCCACAATACAGAGATCCTAATGGAATATGCAGAACAGCTGCACTCTGGTTAAAGGTTACTAAAAGCAAGCGAGCGAAACGAATGCGAATGTATAATATACACTCCAAGGCAAAGATTTGACTGCTAGTGTCGAGGGTCGAGTATCGAGAACCGAGTATGTATCGGGCGCAGCTGCGGCCTGAACAACGCACCGGCGCGGCGCCATACTCCAGAGAAAACTCGCGAGAATCGTCGCAACTGCAATACGGAAATTGCAAACTTTCTTTCAGGGTTTGCGTCCCGAACGCCTCGAGAGTCGGACGCAGTTGAATACCAGCATTCTCCGGGCATTCCGTTAACAAGGACGAAAAACAAGTTGAAAGTAACAGGTGTTCGTGGCCGCGTAAACGCCAGGAATCTCCCTGGCTAACGAATTCCTGTCGGGAAACTCGCCTCTTCTCCACAATATTTTCCAAATTTAATCCGCTTAACGTGTTGACTGTCAACTATACCGACCCGGAAAATCTTACAAAAACAAAGTAAATGTTACAATTTACCGTGGCGATCGTTCCTTGAATCCTACAAATCTCAATGGAATTCTTGTTTGCACGAATATTTAACGACTGAAACGAATGCAACTGCAATTAATTTACTGAGTACTTCACCTTATTCATTTTTTTCCCCAACTGAATCAATCTCACAGTGGACTGATGAAATAAACAATAGAAATGTATAAAATATTGTAATCGTACATGGAAAAATTTGAAACCCATTATTTTAGCGGTTCTTGGCAAATCACCTAAACGAAAACGAAGACTCCAGGCGTGCCACAAGTCTCTGATACAAACCTCTCCATTTTTTATTCCGAATTTACGACAGACCCCTCCTAGTTCTGCACCCGCTTTTTTCCAGTTTCATGGATTAGCCCTTACGCGAACGTATGGGGCCAAGCATAAACAACAAAGTTACAGTCCCCTCGAAACGAGCTGTTCTTTCGTATCTCCCAGGATACGAGAGGGTCGCCGTAGATTTCTGATATCCACGGTTTGGCTCGTTAGCCCCTTGCTCTGTATCGACGAACATTTCATAAAGACGTGCATACATTATGAATATTATGAACTAATTTCTGAACAGGTGTAGAAAAATTCATTTTCCGAATACAGAAGGGTTCAAGTAGCATCCATTGTAATAAACTTTACCCTTCTAGCTCCTTTTCATTAATTAAATTTTTGAACAGCTGTGGACATTTATTTTTCGAATACAAAAGTAACAAGTAGACTGCGGATTTTATGCATTTATGACAAAAATGAGTAGGCGTAATTTAAAATAGCAAAAATATTTGAAAAATTTAAACGTACTACTATATTATTTTCAATCTACTGAACATAATAGGGAAGAAAATAAATTTCTATTTTACTCCGGTTTGTTGCCATTCAGGCAAGAGAAATTTTTATTTTGCATATAAAGATCCGCAGTCTAGTAATAAAGTATTATTTGATTGGAATTACTGCAGTTGATCAATTAGCGTAAATATGTAGACGCAAACAAATATTAATTTTATTTTTCTTCCTGGAGATTACGGGTCGCAAAGGGGTTCTAATCGTCGCAGTTGTGAAAGAAACGATAGTGCAAGTGGTTTAGAAGATTCGCATCGTTTCGAAGAGGCGACCCTCTCTGTTATGGAAACGCTATCTAACGGCAGGGGCCGTTTTGCCCCTCGATTCAACCGCGTCGTTAGATTTCTGTAATGCGTCTGTGTAACGCGAAAGATAATACAGTCCGATTACGTCGGCTACGCGGACATTTCCCTCGAGTATTCCGTTTACGCACGAAAGGAAAAAAAACGAGATTCGAATCCACGTTCCTCCTCCGAGGGGACTCGGAATACGTAACACCAGCCGGACATTCTTCGAAAATATTTCCTCGTGGACGTGATACAGCCAATTTCAGGAAACCGTTCTTCTCCCTTCTGAGCTGTTTTTCGTACAGGCATGTTGTCCGGAAAACTTGACAAATGGGCAAACTTGACAAATGGGCAAAACGGTTCCTGCGAATGCGAATTATTAACCCCTCCGATGCGATGATGTTCTTTCCACACAGCCGACGGTATGTTGGGGGTTGTATCGAGTCAGAAATTTCAAGTTTGGGATTGAGATGTTGTGACACACATATGTATTTTCGATTAATTCCTAAAATATTGATTTAAATTAAGAAATATGCATTTTTGAGACGTGTCAACATACTTTCCGCGGCGACTGTATATACACAGTAAAGTCTAATTTATATCTAAGCAATCTGTAAATACATATAAATTAAATACAAATTCGATTTATATGCGGGATATACACTGCAGTGGAGGGGACATCCGTTTTTCTTAGATCGTACAGTATATAAATGAAATATTCCCGTTTCCACAGAATATAAATAAAATATTTACATCGTAGCAACGATCTAAATAGAATTTTGGCTAAAAGGATCCGCTTGGGCGGAACGGAAGGGAAGTGGTTCCTTTCCAAGAGGTCTGAATCTAATCTTCCGAAGGGAACATTCGAAATTAGAACGTCGACGTGTTGGACCAACCACGATCGACCGTATCGCGAGAGAATTCTCCCTCCGAAAGAAAGAGAGAGAGAGAGAGAGAGAGGGGGGGGGGGGGAGTGAGAGAGACCGGATGAAAGAAATTAACCTAGTCGCACGGACAGTTTTTCATGGCGACTCTCTGAGCGAGCGATCTCCAACGACAATGAGCCGAAAATTCCCTCGATCTCCGACCATACCTCGATCCCATTAGTGGATCCATTTCTTTCCGGGACGTCAAACCAGGACGGAATCTGCGGGGGTCTGGATCCGTGTCAAGGCTCCCCCGGCAGATCTTCGCATTAATTTTTCATGGAAATCCCTGACACGCTGAATTTTTAGGGAAATCGTCTCGCAGGAACGCGTTTTGTATTCACGTTTCCTGATAACGCTCGATACGAACCACGTATTGGCTTCTGACGCACCAGTCGCCTTCGCTTAGACTGCGGATCTTTATGCAAAATGCTTCCTACGTTCGGTGCAAGATACAGCAACCACCTCGCAACTTCTGTCTTTCTTCCTTTAATAATAAATATTAAATAGAGTTCGACGATATTAACCACGTGCGCTATAGTTTATTTTTACGTCCACTGCGATTAGAATTTCATTAAGAAATTCTTCAAATCATTCATCTTCGATCAAGATTTCCTTATGTCGACAAAGTATTCTTCAAAAGAATACTATTCTCTCAAAGATTGTGATCATTTAATAATATCTCTTACGCTAAATAGAGCCACGTAGGGGTTCGAAGATCTCAATGAACAAAACAACAAACTCGAAAGAGCTGAACACTTCGTAGGAACACAGGTACAGATCCGTACTAAAAAGGATTGGAAGGAGAAGAGATATGTAACGAATGTTTATTTTCGAGATAAAATTGTGTTCGGAACAGCGTCGATAGTAGTTTGCGCATCATCGGAATGGGTACGGCGAAATCCTCGAGTTCCGAAGAGAGGAAGGCTGGAAGGAAGGGACGAACAAAACGATAAAACCTGAAAAAATCGGACAACAATGGCCAGAGAAAGTACACAGAAGAAACTCGCGATACTTGCAGTAATTTGATGGACAGCGCTCGACGAGCAGGAAGTTGTGCTAGGAGTTTTGCGCTTGAGTTTGTTTCTCAGCTCGACAAGTTGGACCATGCGTCAAGTTTCTTTCGTCTCGACGAACGCGGTCGTAAATATTATAGTTATCGTGGTGGTGGTCGTCGTCGGGTCGACGACAGAACGTGACATGTCGTGTCGTCGACGTTTTGTGATGTCCCGACCGATTGGATTCGACTCTCGATTCGATCCTGACCCGATCCGATTCGATTATTCCCGTCACGTCGCTTGCGCGCAACATTTTTAATTTAAGTTCGACGGGAACCCGCACTGTTTTTTTCTCGGATGCGCGGCGTTCGTGAATAGATTTGAAATGGGATCGGGAACGCATCGGTAATAACTCCGCGAAATCATGTTCTTTCACTGTCCGCCGATAACGCGGAGACCGAAGTCGAAATCCTCGGCTGGACCCGACCGACTTATTTTTCCCTCGGACCGATGGAAAACACGGTCATTGAGATTCTTGTCGCGTTCCGTCCGAGCAACACGCGAATCCCACCCTCTCTCTTCCTCTCTCCCTCTCTCCCTCTCTTTCTCTGCACAAGCAATTACAATGCGTCCGGGTAATAACGCGGCTTTGTCCCGAACAATACCGACAAACTCTTTTTCCTTTACAGCCTCGTAAAGATGTTTTGCTATACGCTTTTGATTTAGGCATCCCATCGGTAAATTCTATTATCCTATGATAATAAGGTCTGCCGTGTTTGAACAGCCAACCGAATCGTTTTTTGTCCCCTTTTGACGCTTTAAATGTAAAGTTCGAATAATATACTGAAAATACTGCTACACCGTTCACGGCTTTAAACATTATCGGGCAACCTGATTCTCGGATGAAATTGACTACTTTGCCAGAAATATTTCGACGAAACACAATGATAACGCATTTAATTCTTTACCTTACCATTCGTGATCGTAGGACAAGGGAAAAATGTTCAAATGTTGAACGAAGTCCCGACGCGATGTCTATCCACCAGAAGAAAGCGACTTCCTTCTGTCGGTTTTCATAAAATCTTGTTACTGCGCTTGCGAAGAAGAAATACGCGAGTACATCTCTTCGCGAGATAACGCACGGTTTCAGGTTGCCCTGCCAACTCGTTAAAAAATAAGGGATGGCGCGCAGAAACTTTTACCACGTCCGCCACTCTGTTGTCATTTTTATGTGCGCCGAACTTTTTTCACTGAACTCACAGCGATTTGTTGATCTTCTACGAATTACTCCGACTCCGTACAATATTTCCAGTCAACGTGTTAAAAACGACTGTCATGGTGGCACTGAGCATCAATTTAAAATTTTGAAATGAACAATAGTATACTAGAAGGTGTGTGTAAACTTCATTATATCAAATAAGTCATAATAATTATAAGTAACAGGCAAGACTCGTATGAAACGCGCGAAATTCACGCGGCACTCGCAGCGTCGGGCGAAACGATGCGCGATGTTCCGAGGCTCGCGCTTTGAATACACAGCCACGAACTTTCCCCTGCCCGACAGAATGAAATTTTCTCGCCCTTGATAATCCGCCGGTAAGATATAATTCCCGTGCGCGGCGCACAACATTCATCATGTTTCTAAACGACGCTGTGCGTCTTCTGGCCCGTTATTTACGAGAGCAGTCTGCTTTCATTCAGTTATTAAAGCGACGAGTTACGGTCGTAAAAACATCCGCAACGTGGCTGTCACGTCGCGACTGTGCACACAGAAACGCGAACGGGCCTAGAACGCTATTCGCAGATTGATTGACCCTTATATTATCCATTGGAGATTCGGTTGATGTCGATCACATCGATCGCGGCTCCTTTTGTTCTTCATCGAATGAGAAAATACCTGGGAATAACATTTTTCCCTCTGGAGCTGTTTTCGATGGAGTCGAGCACGCGTACACCGTTTACAAACAAGACAGACACTGCAGCGCGTCCACGAGCTCGACTCCCTCGAAAACAGCTCCAGGCGGATAAATGTCATTATTATTATTTATTATTAATTATTTATTATTTATTATGAACGGATGGAGGTCCATTTACACAAATGTTTACAATAGAACAAAGACTTAACATAAATTACTAAGAAAGAACATGCATAAAAAAAACTGTTGGTATAAAGATACTGATATTATAAGTTAATCCTGCGTAATTTTTTCTTGAAAGTGTGTAACGACCCATTAAAATAATCAATACTATTATAATATATTTATAGAGTGTTGGAGTTCGCAATAATTCGATTTATAGGATTTATTAATTCATATGTGGATTTGCATTTAAAGCATGTTCAGGTGCGTAAAAATTGATTTGCATAAGGAGAGAGGGACAATCTATATGGTTATTAAATAAATTAAAACTAAAGCTCTGGTCGGATACTCTTCTGCGAGCATACAATGTTTCCAGGTTGACTGTGTTTAATATTGTGGAGTAATCGTGATCAAAGATTGACGTAGGATTATTAATCTTATAAGAAGAAAACCTAAGAAATATTATTCCCCAGGTATTTCCTCATTTTTTTAGGAGGGAATCACCTGATGCTCGGCTCGCGCCGGAGTTATTCAGCTAGAGCCTGCATATTCAGGGAACAAGTTGGTATATCGGTCGTAAGGGACGGGTATATACGCGTTCCGGAAACCAAAGCTTTGGCTCGTAAATGCGTTTAGTACCCGCCGCGGGTACTAGCCGTAGCGATTGCAAAAGTTCAATTCGAGTCTCGTCCGTGCTACACAGCTCAGGTGTGTCCGTCCGTCCGGCGACCGGCGCCCATTTACCAGCAAGGAGGATAGATAAAGCGATAACGAGACATTTCGTGGAGTTACATTATCGCCTGGGTTTAACGTTCTCTCCCCGCCCCCTTCCTCCCTCTCCCTCTCTCTCTCACTCTCTATTTCAAATATCCTCTCGCGAAACCAGTGTCGCGAGTTGCAACAGATGGCAACGCGGAATTCGCCAGGCCATGCATTCTATTAGCTCAGGCCTGGCCAACCCAAATTCAGTTTCACGGGCCACTTTGATGACGCGTAACGTTACAGCGGGCCGTGCTTTAGGTAAACATGCTTTTAAAAAATGTAACGCAAATACAAAATCAATAAAACTTTATTGTTATACTATGATTCAATATAATTAACTCTCGAGTCCTAATTAATGAGACATTTGTTTATCCATTCTTTCACTTAATTTTTGTGAATCTATATTTACGTTCGACGTTGCACATCATTTGTTAGCTGGTTCTCTAAATTGGCGTCAGTTATAATGAAGCACGTGATGAACTCTTTGTGAATTTCATCTTCGAGAAAAATGTTTCACAAACATATGTGGATCCAAAAGCAGTTACAACTTACAACTCGTTGTGCAAAATATCTTAACACATTACCGACCGGTGATTATTGCATAATTTTGAAAAATCTATAATACATGACTAAACACTTTTTCATGAAATCTTCAGTAGGAACAGCAATTTTCATTATGAACTGACAAGTCACCCTCAATAACCGCATCTAATAGTTTCATTTAAGATTGCAATGTAAAAGAAAATTTCTATGCTTTCTTTTGGTGCAGCAAAATTGTTGAAAATCCTGTTAATAGGCTTCCGGTAGGTAAAGTGTTAAGTTGGAATATCTCTCGGATGTAATATAAGTATTGTAAAAATTAAATTTTCATGTGGACGCAAAAATTTGCTTCATTTCATTGTTACACTGTAACTCGAGTATATCAAAGATATCAAATATAGAACTGGAGTTCGTAGTCGCACTTGCGCACTGTAACAATGACACTTGATTTATTTAATAGTTTTTGTATACATACAACAGGAAAACAAAAGTTTCAATAGAAATATGAAATCGCCTGGCGGGCCACATGCGGCCCGAGGGCCGCGCGTTGGCCAGGCCTGTATTAGCTCATCCCAGTTTCCGACGTGCGTACGATTGACAAATGAAAAAGTCCCCCTTCCAACTACATTCTCATTCTTTTTACCATACTTTAATCCTTGATGCTACTCGATTGTACTGGTAATTAAGGCTACTGCTACCGGGTGCTTCGAAATTACTTGTTTTAATTTATCAGTGTAGAATTATTCAAATTATAATATTGAGCAACTTTTACCCTGCTCTACATTCGCACAGATCTACAAAAAGTAATTGTTACATTTTCAATATAACATGAAAAAGTTGTACAATTTACAACTTTTAGTATTTTCTCTGGAATTCCCACCAATTGACATTTTTCCAACATTTTTTTCACGTGTTCTAACTGCTCAAAGAAATCCATGTCATACGGTCCAATATTAAAAACGTTATTGTTTTTTTAAGAGTCTCCGAATATTCATGGGAGGCACTGTGAAAAACCCATAATCCCTCAATTTACAAGATAGTACCATTGTGTACACGTTGTTAAAGTATAGTACACATCATCGTTCCCTAAACTGCGAAATATTCGAGGTAGTGAACGTGTTATTACAAAAAGAATCGAATGTGCTATTACCCCATTGCTCTATTACTCTGTTAACAGGTTGAACGCCATAGTAGTCACCGGTGACTTGCACCATTCTTTTTATCCAGTTAGTTCATAATCGCATCAACATCGTAGACGTTTGAAATTTATTTATAAATTGAATGATTGCAATTTGGTGTTGCTGGTTTTTTCGATTTGATTGGAACTTTGTAGAACATCTACTTATTGCCGTCGAAATGAACTGGATTATAGCGTAAAGTGAGAACTTCATTATCTAGTAACTAACAATTCTCCTCAATAACGTTGATCGTTTCTATGATCAGAACAAACGAGACTGTATGAATCCCGGAACATTCGTGCGGCATTCAATGTGTTGACACGAACATGCGACTTTCTACTGTACTGTTACTTTACACTTCGAACAAGATGACCTAACTTGATGACCACTTACCTTCTAAAACAGATTTGATAGCTCCAGATCGCTCGCAGTCAGAACATACCGAAACACCGAATCGGAAGAATAGATCTCGTCGGGGCGATCGATAGCAACAATTTCGCAAGGATTTTCGCGCCGATTTCGCGACGACGAAAGAGAGAGAGGGAGAGAGAAACACACACAGAGGAGAGGACAACACGATCGGAAAGCCGTTTGATGCGCGTCGCGATGCCGACTGGAGAAGTTCGCGTTCGCGGCGAGTGGGCACACCGCACCGGCTGGACGCCGGCTCGCCGCGCCGGGACGCCGCCGGGACGTCGAGACGCATGCTCCAGGATACGTAGCGTCGCGCTACGGGAAACGACTGATGGAATGCGAGCAAGCTAATCATCGAGAGACATTCGAGGAGGCCCGGTTTTCATTCGCCTCGCAATCGAGAGCTGATCGACGACCGCCAACACCGGCAACCAAGTGCGGGTAATTGTCCTGCCCACTTGGCCTCGCTTTAATCGAATATTCGTCGAGAACAATTCCTTCGAGCACCTCGCTCGGCCCACCACGAGAATCCAGACTCTGTTGCAAAAGAGGTCCCGTCACTATTTCAGGACACCGGAACCTAACAGGAATTGAATTGTTCCTGGTGTCCGGAAAATATTCCTAACCCTCTTCCATCCAGTTCTGAACGAATCTATGATCTCGCTTCAAACTTATCTCCCCTCGCCTCGTCCCTTAGCTAATAGACTTAATAAAGAGGGAATTTCCGAACCTAATACATGTAGAATCGATCGTAGTATGAAATGTTTCTGAGAAGGACAGGCAAGTAATAATAATCGGAATGGAATAGCCGCACGAACGTTCGAACTGCCGTTAACGACGGCCAGGAATGCGAACGTCTTCGTTTAAATGCGCTTCGCCTTGCCTAGAAAGTATAGATCATTCGAGCGAGGCTGCATCTTCCTGATTCCTACCCATGGGACGTCTGCGCCGAGCAATTTACCATCCTCAACCCCATCATGCAGGTTACGACACAATGCCGACCTGTTAACGCGTTCACTGCCGAACCACCACCTCGAAATCCCACAAAATCTCGCGGAATCAAAGCAAGGGGCTCTGAACTATGCTTCTTTGAACCTTTTTGGTTATCGCAACGCAAATTTTTATTTTTGAATGCTGACTAAAATTTCCGATGTTTACCACAGAGGAAAGGATAAGGTCTTGATCTAAAAAAAACCCTCGGGCCCGTGCTGTTTCTTAGATCGTGTAGTTCCACTATTTTTCGTGACCTAACCCTGTTTTTGTGATTGGATATTAATGGTATACGATTGAAACGTTCTGAACATCATTATTAAGAAAGGTTTAATGATTGGTTGATGAGTCCTCTCGCGCAAAATCGAAGCGGAGAACGCTCGGCCGCCGACTTCGAAAGTCGACGAACTCTTTGTTTACTCGGAAACGTTGATGAAATTAATTGGTTTCCCATCTCTCTCTCTCTCTCTCTCTCTCTCTCTCTCTCTCTCTCTCTCTCTCTCTCTCTCTGTCTCTCTTCTTTGCTGTTCTGTTTGCGAACGTGATCTAACTGATGACGCGTAAACGATGTTTGATCTTTCAAGAAGCATCGAAGCACACCCAGCGTTCAAAAAGTAGGCGTCCAGGATGAAAAAGCGATTTTACGTGTGGCATTTTCTGCCACGCCGCGCCGCCACGACCAGTGCAGCCAGTGGAAATAGCTTTCGCGTTGCGGCAGTCATTTTATGCGCTCGTTGCGAGCCAGACATTACCTGTCCCGTAAATGATTGAGATTTACCACTGTCAGCCATCTTCATAAACGGGAGAATCATAAAACGAAGTTGGTCGATACGCTGCCCCTCATCGTATTCGTCTACCGCAGAGAATATAGTATTTTTCTCTCGACCGGTAGCGTCTCGAAAGCTTTCCGAACCTTCGAGACATTTCACTTTGCGCCAACAATGTACTCTCGGGGGCGATTCGAAAAAATTCCAACGACTTCTGACTCTCGCCCGAGAAGTTCCGAAGTTCGTCCGGAGCTCTCGGTGCGCCGGAGTCGGGCAAACAAACCGACGAAAAACACGTTTACACAATCTCATTGTCGAACAGTTTGCGCGCAAGCTTGACCGAAATCGAAGCACGGCCGAAGTTACGCCCTTAATTCGAAAACCCTGTTCGAAGATTCTTCCCTTTCGACGGGCACGTTCCCGAATAAAACGACACAACGCTCGGAAACTTGCTCTTATCGTCGCGCAAATCAAATGCAACAGGTCGAATCGCCCCCGTACCGACCACCGCTGTTCGGATAATCGACGCGCCATTGTCTTTCCAGAGCTGTTCACTCAATGAAATAGTTCAACGCTAAACCTGCCGACCACGGAAAGCACGAGATTGCGTTTATTTAGATTCTTAATTAATCGTGGAAAGACCCTTACAGAGGTGGGCATTATTTGGCGAAACAAATATTTCAAATACTATTTAATATTTTAGATTTTATTTTGCTACAAGAAAATAGTATTTTAAATAAGATGTACAATTTCGAAAATAATATATTCCTATTTTAACAACGTGAAGCACAAAATGAAATATTTCTATTTCAACAATTTCATCCAGAAAATAAAATATTTCTATTTGAACAATCTGGAACACAAAATAAAATATTTTACTTTTTGCATTGTTATAATACTCTGAGAAACTGCATGAACACTCATAAATATACTGAACCCGAACCACACATATATGTATATTATTTTCTGCAATGATATTTAGAATTAAAATTAAAAATGAAGACAAAATACACATATTTGCAATATATTCTTGAAATAATACTATTTTCAAAAATTACTGCCTCTCTCAAATAAATTATTTTATTTTAGAAAATTATTACATCAAATAAAATATTTTATTTTCAAAGTTGTACGCGTACTTTAAAATAAATAGGATTATTTATTATTTACTATTTAAAATATTACTTTCCCCAGCTCTGTGGACCCTTATAACTTCAATAATTGTAGAATGATTAGTTCCAGAGATTGAAAGTCTACAATCTTTCAACCAGCTTCGAGTGCAAAGGGTTAACAAAAATGAAAAATTCCTTTGATTCATTTTTTCTACGGGAGAAATTTCGACCTCGACTTGATTTATATGCATAAAATAATATATGAAAATAAGAGTCTAGCTACGGGATGGGAAGAATCAAGTTTTCTGTTTAACAATCGATTGCGAGAAGCTGGTTAGCAGAACGGCTCGTGCAATGCGCGTATGCGACAACGAACGAATCATTGTTGTCCCGTGTATGTTAAGCTGCGGAGAACAGATACATGGACGTTAAAGCATTAGGCCGTATCGATCACGCGCGGACGTAGATCTTTGCGAGTACGCAGCATGCGAGACTGCAGTTGACGGTTCGCCGTTAATTTCCATGAGGGATGCATTCGCTCGACTACAGGCTGCGGTCAAAGTTGCAAGTTGCAACCCTAGCTCGCAAGACCAAGCAAATCGAAAGAACCAAAATAAATCGCCACGGCAATCGCTCGAACGTTCGATAACGAACGAATAAAAGGAAACTACCAGTATCCGGTCTTTTGGAAACAATAAATGACGCGTTCTAGTTCCGCGAAGACGACGAGATGAATCTCGATTTTCGTGTACTATTTTTCGAGAGAGAGAGAGAGAGAGAGAGAGAGAGAACGCGGATGGATTTCCTCGTTTCATCGGAAATCACGATCCAAGGACCCTTGAAATGTTGCTCACGTATCCGTGACTGGTTCGCAGATAGATACTGCTTTCCAAAAAGAATATAGTGTGTTAGCGAGCGTTCAATAAGTTCCATGAAACATCCCCGACTCGTATGGTATCGTCGAAAACGTTTAGCTCGTTACCAGGTTTCCCTTGATCGAGGAACGGAGTGATCGAGGATATATGAGCCACTTGGAGGCGGAAATGATCGACTCCATTTTTTCACCGCGCAGTCAGCCTTTCAGAAGTAATTGAATTACTTTTCGTTGAGAATACTGCTATATTATTTTCGATTTATTAAAAGGAAAAATAAAGTGTGTAGCAGGATAAGAGGGTTAAGGGTGGCCTTAAACCAAAATAATGGCCGATGAGCCATTCAATATGGCGTGTTAAATTTTAACCTTATAGTTCAACCAGCAGGGCAGCTATGGAATAAAAAGAAAAATCAGTTTTCGACCCTTTTTCTCTCGATAAAGTCTAAGAAAAATAATCTCCACTATTTTTATCGCATGTAGTTGATCAGTAATCTGCGGTTCTTTATGAAAACGAAAAACTGTCTGTAGAACGAGACTACTTGGAAATTTCTTTGTTTCCTTAATAAATCATAAACGCATAAAAATCGCAGTTTATCGATCAGTATAGCGTCCGAGTGGCTCGCGCAGCGTAGCGACCAGAATGAGACTAGACGGCATATTCATAAAAATATCTGCTTTATTGTTTCAACTTGATTTTGTAGGGTGTCCCTTTAATTCCATACAATAAAATATGAATAGTAACAGACGTAACAATTAATGATGATAACGCGTGTACAATAGTAATTATAATGGTTGTAACCAGAGACTGTATTGTTACAAAATGGGGGGACACGTCGAACGGTTAGAAACTTATTGGCTACCTTCTTTACCTGTCTCTGTCCTCGACACCAGAATTATTCCTACATAAAAGATTATCGAGTGCTTTACAAAATTGGATCTCGCGGCACGCTGAGTTTTTGGTGAGCCGCGCGCTTATCACAAAATCACTATAGCGCCCCGCGTCGGACAGCGAGGCCCCTTTCTCCGGTTAGACAAGACTGACCGTGTCATGGGAACAGAAAATAAAGAACGAATGGAAATGTTTGGATCGCTTCGCTAAATGCCTAAGGAAAACCAGTTACAGCAGGACGCGTATCAAAAAACGTGGAACTTTCCCTCCCTCGTCAGTTGTTCGCGTTCGAGCTCGATGAACGAACGCGAACGAACCCGTCCGAGGCCCTTTTCCCTAGATTACATCTCCCTCCAACATCTAGTACAATTATCTACCAATAAATACGGATTACACTGAATTTCAAAGTCCGTGTGATTAATTACGCTTTTTAAGACGAGAGCGACGTATCGGTAACGTAGTGCGCTGCAAGATAAAACACGTTGGTGCGTCGTAAACGAAACGAAGCAGCCGAGAAAAATGATAATGTACAACGACGAACGGACCCCGGATCCGTTCAGAGAACGGATCGTGGAGAGGTTTCTTCTCACGGTCGCTGAAAAGTATCTCATGTGTGAATTCGATAATCGATCCGAGAACGAACGGAAAAGATGATCGTTCAGTTACGAAATATGCCGGCTATTTGGCTTCCTCGATGAGACAACCCTTGTTCGATCGCTTCCAGACACTGTTCCGGTTGGATGTTTCGCTTGCCGCCACTCTCCCCGCATATCTCGAGACGAAAGAACGAGTCCCTCTCTTCCTCGTCCAAGTTGAAATCGGTATACTGCGATTCGAACGATTCCGAGCGACCGGCTCAGTCATACTCGTGCGACGGATCCGTTTTGTTGAACAGACAGTCCCTCTCTTCCTTTGTCGAAGGAACATCCGAGGTTGTAGGCCTCAGAACTTTTGGAACTTTGCTAACTTTACTGAGACCCTCGGTGATACCACTGCCGCCGGACACACTGGAAAAAAGACTGAGACCGTCACGTTAGAACTGAACAAGGTACCCTAACATCCGCTGAAACAATCATTGCAACGAACAGAGACCCACGGCCGAACTAATAACAATTGTCCGTGTTGTTAGAAAGTTCTATAAATGCATAGAAATTTTCTGAATGCGAGGAACATGTGTCTTTACAATTTTTATATACATAGATAGATAGAATAATGTCTTTACAATTTTGTGTTCCAGCGGTATCGCATTCGTTATAACGCGATGCAAATCTGCAGTCTACTAAGAACAATTAAAAGGAAGAGAATATAATAGCAAGACGAATACTCACACGACGTCCATCTCGTCATCTTCGTCAGCATGGTTGGTCTCGTCACTTGTTAAAGTAAAATACGGATTCGCGGAAGCTGGTCGGAACTTGTATCCAGTGAGGACGAAGAAGACGTACGTGGCCATTTCTCGGAACATCTCGTCGAGCCACTCGTATTGGAAAGGTACCGTGATCTGCATAAACGAATCGCAAACCTGATTCTAGAGCAATTCTCGAAAAAAACAACCTTCAACGCGACAGAAAAAAAGACGATGATCTTACCTTGAGTAAGTACACTATGATTCGCGTGAAGTATATGTAACAAACTATCATGATATAAAAATGCCTAAAAAGCTTGAGCTTGCGTAGGTTTACAGCTGCCTTGCCATCCGTGTGCGCAGCCTCGTGCAAATGCCTGATGCTCCAAACCACTGGGAACAGGATGGCACCGCAACACAGCAGGTCCACGAGAATGAAAACGTCTCGCCAAGTCTTGTGCTCGATGTCTCCCTTCTCGCTTTCCTCGATTATTATTTCTGCTACGTTTGCTAATACCTGTCGGATAGGAAAAATCATTAGCAGAAACTTCTACTCCGTCTTCACGCATGAAAGACGTCAAGTCAAAATGCAAGTCCTGTCGCTTATATTCTAACCGCAGTTTTATCTCGAAGGCTCTTCCTGCTCCAAACGTATTCTATTTTATCACCGTAGCCACCGGAAACTTATTAACATTAAGCCTATCGTCGCCGGCAGTCGGAAGTAGCATTATTCAAAGTTGTGCTTCCAATAAAAGCAACAGTACTCGTGCGTCAACCGAGTATACATTGGAATACCAACTTGTAACGGTATCACGATCATAAAAAGTTTCTTGTCCTTATCAGCCAGAATGTGTTTGATGAACGTCCAGCCCGTGCCGACCAGGACAATGGTAATGAAAAGTACAGCACCCTTTAGCAAATGCGTAATATAATAGAGAATCGCCCACGCAGCTACGTGTTCCCCTTTCGTCTGTATGAAGTGATAGTTGATGCCGTGGAAGAGCAACGACAGAGATTTTAAGTACACCAGCACTGCCATCAAGTAGTGGATCTTGAATACGGGGTGCCTGAGCAGAAACGAGCGCTTAGACATCGTAAACTCCTAACGTCTGTATACGAGATACATAAGCGGAAAGGAGTCCCTTACTTGCTCTTTTTAAGTATAAACACCCAGAAACAACCCGACAAGAAGAACAGGAGCGACATCATGAAATAGAGAGCCGGCAACGGCATTTCACCGGCGCTGAGAAAATTCTGGTCGTTCATCTCCAATATTTGTACCTGGAAATGACGTCCATTAGTAACGCGGCTTCTCGACGAAAGCTTCAAAAGTCGCCAGGTTCTCTCTAATTGATCTTACCGTGAAATCTAACGCGACCTGCGAGTCGTATTTGTAATTGGGACAATTGTGAAAGTACAGATTATAGAGACCCTCCTCTTCCTCCTTGCCGACGTACACGCTGAAGCTGGTATTGTAATACTTCTCCCCCTTGACAGTCTGCACGGTCATCGGCAGCGTAACGCGCGAGCATCCGCTGCCTTCCGATCGAGTCTCAAACTCGTTCCCGTCCACCGACCTCTCGACACCTGCAAATGCGACACCATCGGTTTATTATTTCCACCTTACCACCAGGCACAATAGATGTAAAATGCTTATCCACCGGCCTCGGTACCACCGTCGTCTCATTATCCATCAACAGTACCGAACGGGTTGAAGTAAGAAGGTTACGCTCCCAGAGGATCTGGCAACGAAGTAGCGAGGGCAAGGGTTTTATTCATTCATTTCTATTAAAGCGTCTAGCTCTATCGAGCGAGTCACGGATTATTAATTGAACGCCAAGGAGGTCGTAAGAGAGGCGGAGAGAGCGATCGTTGACATAAAATGGATTACTGTAGAAGATCGTTACCTAACCGGACCCTCAAAAATACTTGTGTTTCGAGTTATTTATAAGATTGAGGACGAGTTACGTTAATTATAGCGTCTCTCATCTCGGCGGTGTTCGATCACCGATGTCGCTCCGAGACCCCGCATTCCGCGAGATATCGACCACATTCGCATTTAGTTGGGACAAGAGAGCGATGGCGGCACTCGGTGAACGTTCTCTCACCGTCCCCCGATAAACATACATTTAATTTTGGACATTGGAAGAGACTCTGACGTTGATCGACGCGATGCACGTTCATCGAACGAATCTTATCGAAAAAAGAAGGAATGATATTATTTTTCCGAGATAGCGTCAAATCGGGAGCGAGAGAGAGGGAAAGAGACGAGTTGCAGCTGAGTGCAAGTGCAACGAGTCGACCGCGACGCCTCTTCCTGTATCGACGCTGATCAATCAATTAAGCGCATTAAGTGTCGCACGATCGACGCAAGAAGCAAGCGATACAGAAACGATCGCAATATCAATTTAAGCACGAATGACGAACGAATCAAGGTTACTCGATTAAACGTTCGTTTCAAATCAATCGCGAAAACAAGAACGGTTGTCGCAGCGATCGTTTCGCAGAAAATTTCGCTGCCGGTAAATTTACACCGGGAATGAGGCATTGCACAGGTATACACCCTAAGGTCGCGATCGTTGCAGCTCGTGCCAAGCTCCCATCGTCCCACCTGTTAGCCTGTGTCACGAACGATTCGACCGCTAATATTAGCGACGAACCGCGATTAAAATAACTCGCGGATGCGGCGACATTTATATTTAATATGTTGTCAGAATAATCCGCGAGACGCGCGTCATCTCTCTCTCGAGGCGGGAGAGACCGCGGAGGATTTACGAGAACTTTGCGAAACGATCGAAGGCCGAGCGATTAAAAGGTGCGCACGAATTTTAATCTCGCGGATCCATCGGCCGAATTCCGCCGGATCAATTACCAGACGAACGAGCAGGAGCGCCGATAATCGTTTAATCGCGCTGTAAAATCGTAAAACGCGAATCGGAGTTTATACACGATGGATGGGTGAAATTGCGGAAGTTGGAACGCGTTGCGAAGAAACGCTTCGCCCATTCCACGCGGTCTACCGGCAGCTTCCTGTCTTTGGCCGTCTGCCAAATTGAAGAGCGTGCTACGCCCGCACCTCGTAAACCCTCGCCCCTCGGTCAGCACCGTTCATCTTTCGAGACGACGCACTCCTACGATTAAGTAACTACAAATCTCGGGGAAATCTCTGCGAGTGCATTCTTGAGAATTGCTTGCCGTCCCGAGACCTCCAACAGAGTTGGAAAACATTTCTCGCGGAACCGGGGGCCTTGACAAATCAAATCAATCTGCACAGCGGAACCGTCGAATCCATAAACTCGAGGATTTATGTCGAGGTTCCAGTAGAACGACCCCATACCGTTAACGCACACGCTGGAAGCCATTACTCGACTTTTCATTACAACTTTTAAGATTGTATTCTCTCGGATGACTCGATGGTTTATCAATCAATCGAGCCGCTCATCGAGTCATACTGTTTGAAATATATATTTATCGCGAGGATGACTCGTTGTTATACGAGGAAAGCGAGAAGCTGGTAATTTTTGGATTTTTTGAAGTACTGTTAGGTAACTGCAGGTGAATAAAGCGTTAAATAATGAACGGCACCGCGAGATCGCAACCGTGTGCAATTTCACGGAAGGCTCGCTCGGCTATTGATTCGTACAAGGATGTTTGTTGTTGCGAGGGAACAGATGAAGCCAATTCAGACGATACTGACTCACCGTGCGAGCTATACCGTTTCCTCCGTGGGAAGAGCACGGTATCGCTGAACCCGGTGGTCGGCAGGGTGTCTCGTTTTCTCCGCAGAACCATCACCATGTTGCGGTTCTTGTGAATCTCCACGTTGTGCACGTTCTGGTTGCAGTTCACCTTCAGCCTGCAAACGAGTTCGCATCGTGTTCAACAAAAGTAGCAAAGCGGAAATCCCGGTTGACAGAGATTCTGCTGTGATTCGTAAAACGCTTACGTAGAATTTTTAAAGTCCATCGTGAAATATATGACGGCGCTGCTATCGTCCCTTTGCTCGAGATCGGTCTTCGAGTTTGCGGCGTCCTGTAGCACGCATCTTTCTTGGTGGCTATCTAAATACGGGTTCATCGCGTCGCTTAGCGTGCGATCCAAACTGAATCCGAACTGCGCCGCCAGAAAAAGCACATAGCATACGCGTTACACAGGAAGGACAGATCTTTCGTTAATTTTTAACGCGCTCTCCGTGTCAGCCGGCTTCTAAGCGTTTCGTCTTCCGCCTGCGAAAGCTCGACAAACGGAACGCGGTTCGTCGACTTATTTTAACCCTCGTGTCGTGCTCGCATTAATCTCACATTCTCTCCGGTTTCGAGAAAGTAAAAAATCGATCGTCTAAAATAGATAATAACAGATACATCGGCATAGTGCCTTAAAGTATTACAAACATTTAAACACGCTTAAAAATGCATTGAAAGCATTTCTGACGCAAACACGGTACGAGGGTTGATGAATAAATGTTTCCCGCTAAACTGCTGGGGTAAGCTTACGATTTCGAGATCCGTTTAATTAAAATTGAATTCGCGATGCTCAGACTCGTTTTCCGGATTGCAAGGGTGTGAGACGCGCCTTCTCATTTCTCGTTAATAACAACATGGGCTTTTTCAGTTGTCAAAAGCGCTAGATAACAGATCAATCTAGGCCACAATCGCCCTCAAAAGACCTATTTTTATGAATAACATTTTTTATTACAAGAACTATTTTTTTGAATAACATTCGAATTATTTTCATTATTTGTATAATGCAAATCACGCCTCGTAAATGTAAAAATAGTACTTTGGAGGGCGATCGCGGCGTAGATTGATCTTTATCGAGAAATGAGAAGGCGCATCCCCCTTAAATGGCAAAATGTTTTTGGTGGATCGTTGTGCGTTCGTAAAATAGTAAGAAACGTTTACATGAAAAAATCTAAACGAATCTATCGAAATAGAATTTTACATTACGCTCGGTAGAGTCGGCCGCGTTTTCCGTTCGGTGCGCGCATTTTTCGTTTGTTTGTCGATCGCGCGCGGATAAACAAACGACTGTAAACGCGTCGATGGGATTGTTACGAAGAACGGGGAGCAGCGTGTTTGCGAAACTGCGTTCGAGTTCGTTTCCCAGCGGCAATTTAGCGGCGTGAATGAGAGAAAATGGAAACAGGTGTCCGTGAATGGACGGGGACGACGACGCGTAGTATTGCGCGACCGTCCACACTACGATAACTCACCACGGCATTCTCGTCAAGGGGCTCAGCCTTGAAATTCGTCAGATTTACATCGAGAGTGCCGCTCTTGTAAAAGCCGAAGGTGCTAAGGGCTATGTACCGCCGTGTGTCTTTCTGCAACATGAAAAAAAGTGAAAAGGCATGGCAGGCGTGAGAACGGGGAGGTGTCGAGATACCGTAACCTATGACTAACGCCAGGAAAGAAAACTTGAGGCACGGTTCAACTATAACCTATACGTCACTTCTCGCCTATCGGATTCCTCGCGGAAACCATTTACGTTGTTCACGGGTGCTTCTACATAGTTTCGAGTCGGGCGAACGTGGTTCACGCGAATCGAACATCAATAACGCTCCGTCCGAGTTATTCGTTTCGCTGGATTTGTAATGGTCCGAACTGCGCGGACCACAACGCGAAACGTTTCGACAACGTGATTAGCGTGATCGTTCGTATCGGTTTTATCAGCCGGTTAAAGGCAATCGATGCGGCTTAGAAAAACTGATAAATATACCAGAGCGTTGTTTCATCGGATTGCTCAACTAACCCGTATCTCGAGTTTGTGTATCCTAGCGGTGGCCAGAACGAGCATTGACATCATCCAGACGCATCGTATCGGTAGTTGTTTCGATTGCATTTTCGCTAGATTTTATTGGAGAAATGTCACATCACGAAAACACTAAATAATCACACACCGAAAACGTCCAATGTTCGCCCGTCGATAAACGAGCAGAAACTGAGCTTGGACCACGGCGCAGAGCACACCAGAGGTGAAACTCCGGCGACGGTCAACGAGCAATTTTCAGTGCTCATGCGCTCGCAAGTAGGTCCGTTGTGAAGGAAGCGTTGGAATACGGGACGTTCATTACGCATGCGTACGTAAATTTGTACACGGTGAACATAGATTCATGATTACCGTTTAAATTCTTTAGTAAGTACAAAAAATAATAAAAATACATGTAAAATTCGTTTTAATTACATACAATCTTTCGGTTACATGTGCGACTTGATGCAAGTGATTTTTTAGCAATATTCAGATCTTGCTATTGTTTAAAATATCGTTTTTCATCATACTACAGTTTAAATATTGCCGCGCTTTTATGCTGTCCGTCAAAGACTAGTTTTGCGTCTGGTATACTTTCTTATCACCGGGGTTCGGATCCGGACCAATGCGACAAACGAACTGAACTGCGCGCGAATATTACAATAAAAAATCTTAGGAATTACTGATCTTGGTAATTATTGTTTTTATCAATAGAGCTTTGTGAATTTTAATTGCAATTTACTTTGTTCAATTCGTCAGCATTCCTCGTCATTCATGTCATTATCTTTAAAATAATTTTTTCTGTTACGATCAAGATAAAAAAAAAACATCGAGCACCAATATAACTATTTTTGCATGAGCTGTCCTGTGTCGTATTTATTGTATAATTTAGGATAACAATTGCAGTGAGAAGTTTTGAATATTCAAAACGTGAGAACAGATATCGTATTAACGCAGACTATACTAGGAAATAGATATTGCATATTTATTTTGAGAAGGAAAGAAGTTCTGAACGTCGGCGGAACTTCTGAGGTTATGTTCCATTCACCGGTCCCATTCGACATTTGAAAGTAATTATTTCAAACGAGTCTATTTATTAATAATGCGATGGAAGACCATTTTGCAACCTTGAAGTTGTTAGATTCAGACAGTGATACTAAACTGACCAGAGCTTTCAGTTTTTCTGAACTGCCATCGTCTCGACGGTTACACTTAGCACAATCTTATCAATCTGGAAATGCCCCTGGGTTGGTTAGGCAATACAGTTGCGAACAAATTTTTGATCATGACGCGATCACCAGGTAAAATCTAATACTTTTTCAAATTAAATAGGTACACGTATCTACATTCTGAATTTATATAGTTGCATTTTGCTTTCAGACAATTGAAGATATCAGAAAGTATTCTGTATAGAAAGAACGAACACAGAAACGAGTGGCAAACAGCGGCACCTTGTCCCGATGCTTTTAAAATACCTGATTGGCATTTATACAACAGTAGAAATAGAAACAATGTAGAGTACATGGAAATTGAAAATACAGAAACTTCAAAAGAAGATATACCAATATTCGATGAACCGCTAATAAATACTAATACAAACACTAAGCCAACGCATCCGTCACCTGAGACTGAACAAGTCGATGCTACAGAAACGAAGAACATAGGTTCCTATGAAGGTGTAAAAAGGAAACTGCGACCGCTGGTTGCAACAATATCAAAGAGCCCGGTTAAAAAAAGGAAAAATATGTGCTGCCGTGGTTTAATATGTTTAGTTATCATACCAATTGTAATAGCTATAATTGCACTGTTCTTTAACCCTGTTACATACACGGTTTGCAATCGTTCCGTGTTATTCGAGAATGGCATAGTTGAGCTAAAAGAAAAATTACATGGACAGGAAAATGCAGTGAAAAGTATTGTACACGCTTTGCAAAATGACATTGACCAATTCAAGATCGTGTGTCTCATAGGCGGAACAGGCGTTGGAAAATCTTATACTACCGAAATTATTGCAAACAATTTCCCAAGGAAAGAAAAGATATCTCTGCATGACGCGACAATAGGACTCGAGTTCGGAAGAAATGTAATTAATTCGGTCGGTTCCTCCGAGTTGATGATCGTGGAGAATTTGAAAATGAATAATCTACATGGATTCCTCCAGTTGTTTAACGAGCTGAAGAAAATCAACAACAAATGCATCACGATATTCGCGATTTTTAACGTCGAAAATGTAAACGAGCATCTAATACGAAACGTAGATTTAACGAAAAGCGTCGATGAAATTAACCAAGCGTCCGCTGATAAACTGATGGACATATCTATCGTCTCTTACGAACCTTTAAAAGAATCTGCTTTGAAAATGTGCATAACGGATGCAGCGGCGTACAGTAATTTAAAACTTTCGGAAGATCAGGTGAATGAAATTCTACAAATTTTGTTATCGTCAGGCTCCGGTTGCAAGGGAGCTTACTCGAAAGTGCAAGTTATAGGTCGAGGATAAATACATGATAATTCCTTCTTTTTTAATCGAAGCCACTGATTACTATTTAGGCGGGCATTATACTTGATACGTTATTTTATACATGTTCCTCATTGTCAGGCATTTTAATGAGAAAACTGAATGAGAAATCGTTCTCTGCTCAACACGTTCAAGAAGACTGTTGCATTTGTTATTTATATAGGGTAGAACGTGTACCTGGAACCACTTCGATCGAGTGCTTCCATTTATGCCACTTCAAATGATTGAAGTGGTCATTTTATTATATTTAAATAAACTTGACCTTCGCGTGTCCTCTGCGCATTCATTATTATGTTCTTCTCGAAGCCATTCAAGGTTTATCTGAAACAGTTTTCGTTAAGATAATTGTTAAGTAATCGAAGCGATTCCAGAAAGTTACGCGACACACCCTGCATATATATTGTTCCTATTATATAATGTTTCTTTTTTATTGGTGCGAGTGATACATAGTGTGGTTTGCATAGGTTTTTTAATCGTATTCGTGATTGAGTTAACATTGATGAATGTATTAACATAAAACGCGATTACTATTTTTCTATTACGAAATAATTCACCGTCGAAACTATAATGTACGCCGCGATGCGATAATAAGAGAAATAAAAAGCATTTATGATCATCATTCACTCGTTCGGTTTGTCTACGTAATGCACAGTAATCGGTACGATCCTTTCACGCACGTAATTTCTCCATCCTCAGCCGGAACATTCTTGCGAGTAATGTAGTCGCATTTCACTTTCCGATTGTAACTGTCCGAGCAGTATTGCGTGTCAAAACTAAGAAAACAGTCCAGAACCAAAGATTACGTATACTTGTGTCGGGATATTGCTACCGTTATGCAAAACCGTGACCATCTGCGTGACTATGTTGACGGTGAATGGTCGCATTAGTGGTCGTCAGTTCCTTATCTGGTATTGTTTCAGCCATAATTAATCACGATGGCATCATCTTCAGCCCGAAAACCTAGAATAATAACATACAGTGACTCCCATTAATATTCGGACGCTCTAAAAAACGCGATGATCTTTTTAATATTGGACTATACGATTCAAACTTTTTTCGGAAGCTAGAGCACTTAGTTCACTATAGAATGTGAAAAGAAATTTTTTCGAAAATTACAATTGGTCGGAATTGTAGAGAAAATACTAAAAGATCCATTTTACAACTTTTTTTATGTGGGATGAGATACTCTGTCCTCTCTCGCTCGACAAGGCGTCCAGGCATTATCGCCGTACTCTCCATGTCGAACGAGCGACCAGGAACAGACTCCCGTCCTCTCCCGTTCTCCCGGCAGGCGTCCAGGTATTATCGCCGTACTCTCCTGCCGGGGTGCTACTGCTAACCAAGAGCGGCCGTGGTCCTTACCTCGTCCTCTCTCTCGGAATAGCAAATAGGCCGAGTCCCTCCGTGAACCCTCTATTTATATAAATTCGTTACTAACCGCGAACGTGAAATCAACAGCGGTCGTTAAGCGCGATTCTATGCTTCTAGAAGCTTTTAGAAGCTTGTCGATTCTGAATTACTTCTAGAATATTCTATACATGCTACACTAAGTATTTAAGTATTGCGTGAATAGATTGTACCAGCTTCGTATGCATAAAACGAAAGAATCATGAAAATATTCTAGGCCGGGAGAAATGTTTGATTTGAGAGTGAAAATAGTTTCCGACACAGTAGAATAATTGGGAAGCCTGCTTAGCGGTATACAAAGTGTTGAGAAATAAATTCGAAGAGATTTCGATTTAACGATGCTCTAGGAAGAGGGATGCAGGACGTAATTGGAGAAGTTTCGCAAGGAACTGGTCAAGATCGCGATGGAAAGAAAGCATCGTTACGAAATTAACCACCGTCGTGGTTAGTTTAGGAGGACGGGAGATGCTACCTGTCGCGAGACATGTATAAAAGCAAGACAATTAGGTAAATCGAGTCATTCTGTAACTGCATAGAGTCGTGGGATCGTGAGCCAAGTCTGCTGGGGGACACTGAAGTTTTTCGACGTCCGGTTCTCGAGAAAGAGTCGAATCGAATCGAACCTTGCGAAGCAACAGTGGGAATTGACCCTCGAAGGGTGCTGGCAAGTCAGCCGACCGCGAGCACTCCGGAGGTGGAGCTAGAAGAAAGGTGCGACTGGAAATTATAAAAGAGCGATCGACGGTCAAGAGGAGACAGTCTCCTTCAAGTGTTCACCTGTGCGACAACGATCCGGGTATGTCAATCTTCGTTTTACTACCATACTTGCAGCAACTCGTTTCGAATTTTTCGTCGGTCTCGTTCGAAGGAACAGATCGTATTTCTTCGCGTTCAAAAATAATAATCGCACCTTCCGGTGAATAATAATAATTTTTTCGGTGACTAATATCGTAAAAAAACGATTTATCACGATTAACGAAAATATTTCAGTTATATTTGCTTCTGGAAACCATTATTGTGATTTCGCACGAATGTTCGAAAAATGACAGCTTCCCAATTTCTTAAATATTCGAAAACGGAAAATATATCTTCCGATTTGAAGGTTCTCGCTCTAATGTGATTCGATGTACTCCAATCACGATCGTCGGCGTTATTCATCGTTTCGACGCGATGAGAATTCGAAATTCTCGCGTGTAGCGGCCTCGTCTTTAACGATCGACGATTTTAGAGGTCAAGAGTGCGAACGTCACCGGCCTTTTAAAAAATATTCAACGACCCTGGCGCTGGAGAAAAAGCATTGAAAGAGTTGCGAGAAGTTTGTTCAGGACAGTAATCATTGAACGTTCCAGGAAGTAGAGGCATATAATGAACAACGGCAAACGCTAGCGACAAATTGACAATTTACACGATACTGTTTAAAACTAATAAGGTTTTTCGCGACACGCGGAACGGGCCGATCAATTCGAACAAATTCCGCAAAGCTCGATTGGAAAATGATGAGAAGTGAATGTTTAATTTCGAAGGAGTCACGTGAAATTGCTCCATCACGTTACGCGATTCGATGCGAGGAAATGGTTGCGTTCGGGGTGAACGGTGATTGATGCCGAAGAAAGAACTTGAAGAGTAATAATCTCATAAGTAGCACTTTCTACGCGGAAGACGGCCGCGGCATTTACCTTCCCGATTGCTTGGTTGTACAGTCGCCCCGTAACCTGATTAGTATTACATCCATTGAAGTTAAACGTCGTGTGAATCGTTTATTATCAAATGCCTCGCGCTCGCGTCAACGTTGACGATTCGATCTCGCGATCGCGAGAGATAGGCGAAACGTGGTTTTCCATTGTCGCAAATCAGACGTCGAATAGCGTGGATCTTGACTTTCGATTTCGTATGCGAAGCTTGTAGAGCAACGGGAGCCCTTGAGGTTCCGTCGATGGCCTCGTGATAGCTTTGTTTTTCATTTCATTCGAGGCAAAGTTGATTTGGGTAGTGGAGGCCTGTCGACGGTAGAATTAGCATGACTGATTTTTGATCCGAGGATCTTGATTTTTTCGATCTCTTTTAGATCCTTCAACAGAAATTTAAACAGAAGTTTAAGTCCACCCTCGATAACGTAATCTAACAGTTTCGTTTCGGATCATTGTGTAAAAGAAGATTTATCAGCCTCCATTTAGCGCAGCACAAATTTTCTATTAACAATTTTCTGTCATTAAAAATGTTCAAGACCTGTTGAACGCAACACACAAAAGGAATTGATTACGAGGGATGAAGTAAAAGTTCTGTAGAATGGTAACGAGGAATGTTGCATCTCGTTTACGTAAGCCACTGTAAAATTGCGGTATGATTACATTATTAGATGAGGGTTAAGCTTACGCGGCGAATTCGCCGTGAAAATGAATGGTCATCGTACGCTCGAGCCGAAAGACGGTGATTACACGGTTGCACAATAATTTCTCCGTCCGGTAAGATTGGACTGGTGTTCGGATAGGTTGACGGATAGAAAAATACACGCACCGCGGAGGATAGGTAATTTAATGGGAGACGATGGGGAAATACGATCGATTCGCGTTAGCTGGCCGTACAAAATTGGAGAACAAAGATGGGCGCGCAGAGCCCAGACGATTGCGTAACCGGAGAAAGTTGTTGCGAAACTTTCGAGGGACTCGCTTACAGCATGTGTTGGTATCGCGGAACACGTAATACTCTCCGGCGTTCGTACACCCGGTCGAACATTATATCATGAACCGACGAAATTGTTATGTCACAAAATCACCGGCGAGTCAGCGATATCTATGGGGGATTACGAAACTGCTGGGGCCCATTCGTCGCGGAATGGGAATGGGGGGAATGGGGAGGAAAGTAAGCGAGTACTATCGTACACGAGCGCGTCAAGCGTGTCACGCTCGCATCCGCGGTACATAGATTCGCTTTCATCGATGGCGTGACTTTGAACGGTGCCGAGGGAAAACCATGTCAGTGGCTCGGACCCGAAGGAATCGCATCTGCCGGCTGTCGAGAAGACGGGGAATCGGATCGCATCCAGTTTCCCGTGTGCTATATCGCACATAGATTTTAAAAGCCCAAAGAGCGGCCGTAAGAACACCGATGCACTTTTAGGGGCAACGTTCGAATCGTAATCCTAAGCCGACGGGGTTGTAGAATTTCAGCAAAAATCGGCAGCCGCTCGAATCACCGAACTTCGAGAATCGAAAATGGGTGCGATAGAGTGGGTAACCGAGGAAGACAACTACGATTGCCCTCTCTCGAAGGAGACGCAACAAATCGCCAAAGATGAGCTCAGGGAGGACAAGAACACTCGGGACCAGGCCCTCGAGCAGATACGTAACTGGATCAAAATGAATCCGCGAATCGAGAACAGCCGTCTCGGTGAGAGAACCGCGTTTTACCTCTGCGAATCGTCTTCCCTCTTCGAATTTGCTCTGCTATCGTAATTAGTAGACTGCGGATCTTTATGCAAAATGAAAAATGTTTGCATTGACTGCAGGACACAGGAACCAAATAAAAATTGCAATCTTGTTTTAATTATTCTATCCAGCTGAAATTAATACACTGATGTCCTTAAATGTTGTTAATTCGTCCACTGCTTTAAATTGTACGTGTCGATTTTCGTCATAAATGCATAAAATCCGCAGTCTAGTAATTGGACTGCGGATTTTTAAGAAATCTTTGCATCGATTGCAAGCTTAAATTTTTTAATATTGCCACTGTTTTAAATCGTGCGTACCAATTTCTATCGTAACTGCATAAAATGCGCAGTCTAATAAAATCCAACTACAATGTCTCTTAATAAAAGTGTATTATATCTAATCGGTGCGTTCTTCCGAATCGCCAGATGCGCAATTCTTATTAAGGTTTCTGAGATGCAAGAAATTCAACGTACCGATGGCGGAAGAGGCCATCGAGAGATACCTGCTGCTGCGGCAGGTCTATCATCCGGCTTTCAATCATTTGGACCCGACGGAGCCGACGATGGAGGAGCTGCTGTCCTTGGGGTAAGACTCGATGAAAACGGTGAACGCGAGTGTCGCCGCAAATTCTGATCCAATATGGTTCTCTCGCTTTAGGTACCTGTTCGCCGCACCGGGTCGCGACGCAAAAGGCCGCCGTGTTATAATCGCCAGACCAGGTAAACGCCTAATCTCCTCGCATACCGTTCGATCATAATGATAGCTTTCGCTTCGGTGAGCAAAGTCTGCGGAGAACACGCATGCGACCGATTGCAACCGAGTTTCCGCTTCTTGCTCGCCGGCACGAGTGGTTTCTCGACTCTTGTCTTCCACCTGGAACTTTAGGGAATGGTTTCCGCAGGTGTGTTCGATCCGCACAAGTACACGAACGCGGACATGTGCAGAATCCACGCGATCACCTACGAGACGATGATGGAGGACGAGGAGAACCAAGTACGTGGATTCGTTCATTTCGCCGACGGAGCCGGCGTCAGTTTCCCGCATTTGACGCTTTTCACTCCGAAGGAAGCTGTACGCATCGTCAAGAACGGCGAGGTACCAGCACTCTCTCTCTCTCTCTCTCTCTCTCACGTTCTTTCTCTCATTCGCCCTATTTCTGCCACGAGTTTTACCGTGAATCTAGAACGAGCTCCCGTACCAGCTTATTCCCAATCATCGATTCAAGGACACTGATGCAACAGCATTTCGTAATACCTCCGAAAACAGACAGGCCACGATAACCGGTTCTCCACCCTGTGTTCCACTTTTCCCGAATGTCCGATGCTCTCCGGATAACGACCTTGAATTTACTTTCCACAGCATCGTCAAACACCCCGTTATGTCCCCCATTTCCTAATTAAACACGTGCCTTGCTGTTAGATCAATATTTGACTATATTTCGTCACTCGTATCCGCTGTCGTGTTTTAGAAACTTCTCGTTTTTTCTTCTTCATTCAACGAAGAATATTTTCGTTCCAATTTTCATACACAATCTTTAGAAATGAAACATGGCGATAAGATCAGACAGCTGTTCGACGCAAGGGACCGATGTGTACTTTCACTTACGGCGATTCATATCGAGTTTCTTTCAGCGAACCATACCCATGCGTCACAAAGAGGTCCACGCCATTAATGTCCACCCCTCCGTGAAGTTTGCTCTTGACTTCGGTCTGACCCTGATCTCCGAGAAGATCCGGAAGCGAGTGAAGATCTACACCAGCCTTGACGACGCTGTAAACCAGAAAATGGACACGAGCCTGCTGCCGAAAGAATACGGCGGCACCATGCCCATGAAGGAAATGATCGGTAATCTTTTTCTCGTGTTAATTCGCTTGAATTTCAATTTCCGGTTCGCTCTGCCGCGAGTTGAATTTCCTGGTTTGGATTACGTCTGAGTGCAGTATTACCTCGTTTACCCGAATACGTCCGAGTACAAGGTCGTTCGGATAACAGAGGCTGACCAACTACTTAGAATACTTGTTCGTATAGCTCAGGGGTCGGCAAACTACGGCCCGCCGGATTATATATTATATTATAAAAAAATAAACGTTCTTTTGCTCTATGAGAAAATTACCCATTCATATCTTTATGTTTGCTACTTGGCCCGCCGAGCCTAAAATTTTTACAATTTGGCCCTTCCTAAAAAATAGTTTGCCGACCCCTGGTATATAGCTAATAAAACGGAATGGTTCTTGTAGATCTATGGAGGAAAGAGTTGATGGACATGAGACCAACGTTGCTGAGCCACGACAAGATGAAAGTGTATTTGGAGCTGTACTCCGAGAAGGCTCGCGAGGGTGCTGTGTCAGCCTTGAAGCAAGGTTTCGGCTGCTCCGACATCGGCTCCAGCGATTCGAACATGTACGGCATCACCGGCTCCTTCAGGAAGCTCGAGGTCGATTGATCGCACGAATTTACCCGATAACAAGCACTATCCTCTCTAATCGTATTTATACTTCGTCTGGGGGACAAATCGATTATTCTGTTGGTAGCATTCGTATCGCGGATATAAAGAAATGAATCTACGATCTCGGTCGACGCGACTGCTTTCTCGCGAGTTCGACAAATTGTTAATTTTATTAGTTGCCGCCTCTCTTGAGAGCAAATCGTAGAGATAAGGATACACTTCACGCTTCTTTCGCTCGAGTCTCGCGGAATTGGCACCATGGAAACGGTCGTGCGAGCCTCGAGCAAGGTAAATTAGGTTTAGGCATAGATTTACGTTGAATACACAATAAGTTACATGGAATTTCATTGTGGCACTCGATCGGTTGTACATAGGAAATAAATGCACATTTTTCTACATCGATCTCGATCTCCTTATCCTCGGCCGGTGGAAATTAAGACTTGATCCAGCTGCTGATTATGGTTCGTACCCTCAATCTTGCTTGGACCAGCTCTGGGACGTCCGTGCTCTCGTAGTTGTACAAGTCGCTACAGTGCGAGGAACCTAGAAGATGATTATGATATCTTTATCCTCACCCTTTCCTCGTGTTGATTTTACTTGAATTTTTCATTCATTTTAAGTTCCCGCTCTCTCATGTCGGATAATGAAAACATTAAAAAATTTAGAATCTATTAAATGTAGGAACTCGCAAAGCTGACTATTTAGAAGTTACCATTGTATCGATTTTGCGTCTCCATTGCGTCAATTTGACAACAAGGGACAAAGTTAGAAAAATAGGGGATGGTCGAGGGTTAAAAGATAGTCTGTTTTAACGTCGTCCCATACCGTCAATCAATATAGCAGGCGAGAACCGGTTCAAGTCTTGAAGAACCGATAGAGCATGCCACGGGTCGATGTTCCCGTTGGTGAAGATCACGTTTCGCAAATCCGGTCGCAGTCCTCCGTACATCAAATTCGTTCGCCTGACCCTCGTGTCCAGGAACTTTCCGTCAAAACTGAAAAATGAACGCTACAGCAAAATGCATACTTCTTACGAATCGTGCTGATGACACGTACTAATCGCCGTAAAGATCGCCGCACATGTCTGTGAAGAAGCTCAACGGGAACAGCGTGCCGAAAATCGATTTCTTCGAGTTAGTCGTTTGGTAATAACCATACTCGGTGCAGGTCTGGTAGAACCATTGTCTCACTGAAAGCGTTCAAATTACGAAACAGAGAAGAAAGTAATCCGAGCCCTCTTCCGTTCGCAGTGTCAATTCGATACCTGTTTCTCCGAGTTATTTCTAAACAATGGGAACAATTTTATCTCGCCCCATCTTTCGTTGGCAACGTGGCTGTTGTGAAATTTATCTTGCCAAGACACAAATTAATATTTTATCTATCGGAAGCCTGCTGATAAGTCATTTAATAATTGTGCCACAAAGAAAGCTGAAGGAGGATCAATCATTTCCTTTTAGATAGCTATCTCGAAATAATGAAATTGTTATCGCTATTGAACGGAAGAGGGTGAGCTTCACGGTGACTAATGGCGAGCATGAAACATACTGACGTCGGGTTGCATGTCCCATGGTTTGCTGGTGTATTTCTCGATGAAATCCGCGTATCCGATCGAGCATGTATCTTCATCGGCGACAAGGCGAGCCAGTCTCTGAAGCGGGGTGCCTAAATAGCGCGCAGTCATGTGCTTGCAGCAGGCTGCAATTTTCGTCTCTCCCTTCACCACCTTGTCGTACTGAACGATACCGGCGAACCGCTGGCGAGAGCAAGAAACCGTTAGTTACGCAACCGAGAAGTCCTTTTTTTCGTACGCGGAAAACTCGGTAAACAGCGTGTGACATAATCGCGTGGGACAAAGAACCGTACCTCCGCCAAAGAGTTCATAAAGAACCCAAGGTCGCTGGATGAGTTCACCTTTGGCACCTCGCACAAGCTAAACAAATTCATAGAAACCATGTACAGTAATAGCGTTGCACACGGCTGCGTTGCATAACGTCAAAGAAATGGGAGTTTACTTGAAGTAGGATTTCAATTTCTCCGGACCCTGTGGAGTCGCTAGCAGTTCCTCCACCGCGTCGAACGCGGCTTTAACGTCGTCCACGCATTGCTGGCTGTGTTTACGCAGCGATTCGGTCACGACTTCGTAATACTCTGCAAAAGCGTAATCGATACTTTTTCTTTTTTGTTGCTTGAACGCGAGACGAAAGTTTCGAGAAACGTGGACGAATGAAACTCACCGTGAAAGTCGGCCTTCGCGAACACCGGAGCACTGCTGGCCAACGCGCCCTATAAAAAGGATCGGTGATACTTTCGCTAAAATCTCAACGATATTGTCAACGCGTTGGTCATCTACACGCAAATATTAAATACAATCGAAGAAGTTTATTTGCTGAAGCAAAACTCCTTCAATCTCGCGAAGGTACACATACTCGAGCTATCAGCGCAAAGATTGATTTTCAAGACTGCGCAAATAGCTCGGCAGTGAACGGGAAAAGTTCTCGGCTGTTAATATTTGAATTTCGAATATCTTCTATAGATATAATTGGGGTAGGCAAAGCGTGAAGTGGAAACCATAAAAGAAATACTTGAATAAGATGAGGGTATTTCAGTCTGGCCCATGCTGCCATGTTTCCAGCGTAAGACCCTCCGAAAACGACCACGACGCTGTTCTGGAATGCTTTCTCTTTCTTCTTAGTCTCTATGAAGTAGGCCAAGTCCGCCAGTGCTTGATCGACGCTCAAATACTGCAAGTTCTTCGAGTCCAGGTCCCTAAAATGTGTATCCATGTCGCGAAATTGTGATATCGTCCAACGATTGGATCGGAAATGGATCTCTTACTCGGTGGGGTGACTTTTGCCGTAGTAACGATGCTCGGTGTAGTACAGCATACCGTTGTGCGCCTTGGCTACTTCGTACATTTGTCCTGTCTGCAGGAAACCTGTGGATATTTCCCATTCCCCGCCGATCATGATCAAAATGGGCCCACCCGCTTTGAACAGGGCGGAATTTTCATAGTAGCGCTGTTAGAATAGGGAAACGCGGTGAATTGATAATTTTCTGATAATTAAGTTGGAGGACTTTCATTCTTTCAGAAAGAGTCTAGCCCGCAATCTAGTCTTCGCCCAACGCATACCATAGACCAGGTGCGATTGTCCCGCGGATTGAAGTGATCGAGGGGCTGCTTGATCCACGCCTCGTCGATCTTTTGCACATCGATTATGTGCGAAGTGTCTGGCTCTTCCAGACCTTGAAAATGGAATCCGTGGAGACCGACTGCATCGCCGAGATGGAGAACGGTGCACAACGCCCACAAAACGCTCAGAACGATCATGTCGAATCCTCGACTCACCCGCAGATCAACTACTACAAAGCAAATCAGCCTCGAGACTTGCAAACGCTGTAATTCACCGAATACTGATTCTTGAGACCCGTCGATGATTGTTTTAACACCTATCAATCCGACAGTCCCCACTGAGAATCGATTCGAATTAAAAAATTGCTTATCTGATAAAACACTAAGAAATTGATCTGTTAATATCGATCGAGTGCGCGCAATCAATCCGTCGAAAATATTGAAATATAATCATAGATGATATAGCCACTCGATCGATAAGATTTGAGACACGTTGAATTAACGCAATCATCGAGTACATAGTCCTGTGCTGCATCGGAGTCGTTTATCATCTCGTTCGCGCATCGCTTCAACGGCAAACAGATTTGTTCGGTAATCAAACTACGTAGATATAAAATACTTTATTGTTCAAATGCACTTCGACATGGAAAAATGACTGGTCATCTGACTGCAATGATCGCAGAGTCGCATGTACACAATAAATCTCGATATACTTCACCGCTTGTCATTGACTTTCGATTCGTTCTCCGAGTCTGTCGTTGCCCAAGCATCGTCCGAGTCGTGTTTGCGAGGATTTGTGGACGACACTGCTGGCTTATCTGTGTCTTTCTCTTCGACGCTGCTCGAGGAATCAGAGTCGGAGCACTCTAAACTGTCGGAATTGTTCTGACCGAAAGCATCTTTATCCCATTTGGATTTGACACACGGTATATCTTTGGCACGGTCGTTCTTCTCGGCGACGACCGTCTCAGAGGTCGTCTTCGATTTTCGTTTCGAACAGTTCTCGGTGGAATCTTGATGACTCTTCGATTTTCGCCTATCTTTCTCTCGATCCTCTCTCCCCTCTCTCCAGTATTTATTCGAGTATCTGCGAGACTTCGAATGATAGCTTCCGTCTCCGATCTTCGAGTACCTCTTGCGAGAGTGCCTCGGCGACCTTGACCCCTCCCGGTCCTCATCGTCATCGCCGTCTCTCTTCTTCTCATACTTCCGCGAGTATCTTCTGGATGAGTCGCGTCCGTTCGAAACGTCGTCGTCTTTCGCGTTCTCCTCGAAATACTTTTTGGACCGGCGCCGTTTGCTAGGATTCTTGTCGTTATCGGTGATTAGCCTGTCTCTGTCGTATTGACGCTTATCGCGAGACGGTTTCTGCCGGTGCATCGACTCGTCGTTTCGACGGTGCCGCTTATCGCTGCTCCTCGAGTATTGATGATCAGACTCAGGCTCGGGTGACTCCGACCACCTCCAGTTCTTGCCGTCGTCCGCTTCGCTGCCGTCCTCCCATTTCGATTTGCTCCTGCAAATTAAAACCAGAATTGTAGTAGGAAAAGACCGAGCTGAACATAATGTACTTTTCATCCCCAACTTTCGACGTCGAGAGCAACCCGACGACGCACAGTGGTCGGAAATCGCCAAAACGTGGACAAAATAGGAAGAAGTACTCCAATTTTTACGTAATTTACGTATCTTCGACAGAAGTACGTATTAAATATTGGCTGTAACAAAAAAAACGTGCTCTGGAACCTTATAAATAAAGTACTATTACACAGGTTTTTAAACAACGGAAAAGTATTTTTGACTTTTGGCCACGATTTGGCAATTTCCGACCACTGTGGCGACGGTAGCCCGAAGGTGCAACCCACCTGTGCTCGGTCCTCCGGCTGCTCGCAACATCTTGAGAGGACGAGCCCGAGGACTTGGCCCACCTATGCGGGCTCTTAATATCGTACTCGTCGCGAGGGTTTCGAAAGGTATGCAGAAAATTGCACGCCCTCCCCTTCGGGCACTTTGCCATGCCGCAGACGGCGCTTCTCCAGGACTTCAGATTGGCAAACTCGCAATTAAGCTGTCGGCCGGCATACCAACGACCTTTCAACTTTCTCAGTGCCCTGGCTGCCTCCCGTTCGGTGTAGTACTCGACGTACAGGTTCCCTCTCAGATGGATCTCGGTGTTGCAGCAGTACTTCAGGGTCTTTATTCTGCCGAAGGACTCCAGTTCCGGGACCACGTCCTTGTAGAACTCGCGGAAGTGCTCGCGCGTCTCCGAGCTCTCAAATTCCAATGCTATATCCGTGTCGTACTCCGCGGAGTTCTTCTCCAGGGAGAAATGCGTGTAGAATCCGGGTACTAGGATCACCTTGCTCAAGCATACTCTGCGGTGGTTCCTCGAGCAGGTGTCGCCATATCTGAAAATGAAAATGGTCGTTGAAACGTCGTGTTGCTATTTTATTTGTTTGAATATTACTATTGCTTCATTTCCATCTCGATTACAGCTTTTGTCCAGACTCCAAAGAGCCTTTTTCATCACAGGATGATGATTAATTGCAGAAGATCATTGGGTTACCTGCAGGCAGCCGTCTTGCTGAAGAACGGACAAAGCTCTTTCCCGGGCTGACTGTCGATCATCTCGCGCAGAACTTCCGGCGTCTTGATCCCGTTGTCGATGTAGTCATCGATCTCCTTGACCACTTGCTCCCGCTTCTTAATGTCCTCTTCCCGCTTACGTTTCTCTTCTTCCTGTTTCTTGCGAATCGCTTCCTGTTTCGCTTCGAACTCCTCTCGGATCTTTGACTCCTGTTCCAGCTGCAACTGTCGCGCTTTTTGCTTCCGCTCTTGTAGGACTTGCCATTCCTTCTGAGCTCTCACCTGAGGAAATCGAACGGGACGATTAGAGATCGTGATTCGGGATTCGAGCTCCGCTCGCTTACAGGGATCATGTAATAGCTAGCAGGCTTCGGCATCCACATGTTCGCATTCTTTTCATGGTTATACAAAATTCTTCCCTGTAATCGCCGGAACGCGTGTTATCGATTACAGGAACAAAAGACTGCCGATGATCAGATGAGAAACTTTGGAACTGGCGTTTCCTTCTATTATCGATGGTATGGGAGACATCTGAAGCGATCGAGTCAGGTGAGAATCTACAGTGGGTGTACAAAGTATTCGTACACCTTTTAAAAACTAATAACTGTTTTATTATCGTACCAAATGACCTGATTTTTTATAATCAATTAGAAGTTCATCTTTCGATGCGTGTCGCTTTTTCCTGCGTCCACAAAGACAAAAGTTTTAAAAATTGCCTTTTTTATTTTTGCATTTAACCTTATTGTAAATTATAATTATTTGGAAAATCTTTTTCGCATATCATTTCGTAAACCGATGCTTCTAATTGATGTGTGCAATCATAAAAAAGTTATTAGTTTTTAAAAGGTGTACGAATACTTTGTACACCCACTGTATGTATATAATTGCTGGCTCCTCTGCCCTCCGTAAATGTAAAAAAATCTCGAAACACCAGAAAACATAGAAAACTGAAATTTGGTACACAAACAGCCGGTAGTCCAAAAGGGTACACGAATATGTTTTTATCCCGGAAATCCTTCGGGATTAAGTGCTAAAAATAAATTAGTGGCTTATCTTCGGAAATAAACCAGCCGTTGAATCTTCAACGGAAATTATAAAATAATAATATAATAAATTAATGTTATTGGTACTGTGGAGAATGCAACTCACTTCCTCTTCCAACCAGAGTCTCTCTCGCTGCTCGTGCTCCTCCTTTTCTGTCCTCTCTCTTTCGGCCTCTTCCTTCTCGCAGTTTTCCATCCAATTCAAATAGTCCGCGTTTTTCTCGAGTGCTGCCCTCAGACGTTCAGCGTCGGCATCTCTCTCAACGGCCGCTTTGCGACGCAGACGCCTACGACGCTCCTTTTTCGCTGTCCGTCGCCATTCCTTATGACTTCTCTTCGTTGGCCCGCAACCTTCCATTACCAAGCATTTTTCTTCAGGAGTGTGACGCTCGCCCTCGTTGTCTCCGACGATATGCTAAATCGTTCGAGTAAAGCGTACCGATATCCGCTACACGTCCGACACTCAATTCCAACGAAAGAACGCAGACGACACGTGCACGCCGCCATGTTGTCTTCGAGGCAAGCTTTCGATCGAGATTGTCCCTAAATATTTACAAAATTGCACGGTACAATGCAACTCGCGAATTCATAATATTTTTGATATGCAAACAGACTGACAGGTTCCCTCTCCATTTGTTTATTTTCTTTTTGTTCCAGTCGAAAAGAAAGAATTCAGCCTGCAGACGACATTTTCTCTACATATCGTCTGCCGTATAATTTATTGCGTGCATCCAGTGCGTCACAAGCTGCACCTTCAATGTCCTACAAACCTGTATTTTATTGTTCTTCGATGGACTGATTACGTTTTCCGACTCGTACGTGGCGTCACGTACAGTATAGGGAATTATTTTAGAAGGTCTAGGGACTTTTGTCTCAAAGTCACGGCCACGTCAATCTACGCCACTTTTAAAAATGGAATCTGCTTTACGATCGTAGTTTAGTAGGTCAAGTTCAGACGAATGCATCGACCTGAGTGCGTCTCGTTCTCTCGTTGCATCAGGTTTTGCAATCTGGGTCCGACGAGATGTCATTACACGAATAATTGAAAAATTGCAACCAGTTATAACTGTACGACCGACAACTAGATCGATGAAATCGATGGAGAGAGAGGAGGGAAACTTATTTTTCGCTTGCATTCTGTTTTAAAATATTACTTCCCGACTCGCTTGCGGTTAAAAGATCACGATCTTTCGGCGCATAGGGCGGAAATAGATCGGCTCACTAGAAAGATCTATAGATCACGGATTGTTCAACGGCGGAGCCAAAATTTACGACATTTGAAACCGGCGGATACAGGGAATCTCGTTTAATATTACGATTTCGATTTACGCCGTTAATAGACCGTGGATCGTGTGCATTTTACGCATTTCTGATAAATTCGAGTAGATGAAATTACAGATAGTCGAAGATTCGAAGAATTTAGGATTAATTAATAATGAAAATGTCCAAGAATGTAAAAGATTTTTGAACGTTTCATAATTTCGAGTTTCCGCGGATTAGAAATGCTGCGAGCGCATGAAACCCACAGTCTGTGAATAATAAAGAACACCGACATGACGATATCGCATGGGACACTGTATAAGGAAAATTACACTGCAACGATGGTTTGCATTAATGTTTCAACGGGTTCGCCGCATCACGTTCGCAAATAGCCGGGGCGTGTTAATACAATAAAAGGGCGTTTTAGCGTACCGAGCCAGAAGTTGAATAAACTGGTAAATGCGGCACGCTATTTTCGAGAGCTTTTTAATATTTACGATGGACATTTAGTACTCTGCATTTACGGTGCCAACTGAAATATCTATGCACGCTCCCGAGAGAGTTCTCTGCACGTAAACACGGGCAAAATGTTTTCCCGGAAAATTTCCCCTACGATTCTGTTGTTCGACACGGAAAACAGCGTAATTTCCGAGTTGTACAGTATAGCTTTTCGATATTCTGATGTATATAACGGCCTGAATTCCAGAATATTAAGCTGCATGTAGATGCGCTTTATAAAACGAGTGCAACGCAGGTACGGTCGTTGGTTGTGGAGCAGGATTCGAACGTTACGAGAGGAAAGTCGGACATTGATTTTTCCCGAGATCTTGAACCTGATCTGGTCTCGAGAAGCGATCGCGAATCGAAACGGTTGCGTAGGTACGCCCCTGTACAGGTACCGTTAGCCCTGAGAGAACGTTGAACCACAAACAGTCCGAACCGGCGCGGCTGAACCGGCTCCGGTAGTTCTCGAAACGACACGGACCAACAAGGACACGTTCTAGACCTGGCGCCGGCTCCGGCGATCTCAAGAACGTAATTTATCAAAGGAAATCGCACAAAGTAAACAGATGTTTCTTGCTACGTGCCGAAACAATACCGAGCATCGTCGTGCCGGTTGATGATACATATACGCGACTCGAAATTATCGGTGTGTGCATGTGTGTCGTCTGACATAGGAGACAAGGGAACCGGACAGGTTTCGTATGCGCGATTACCAGTTATCGTGACACGGTAATCCAGTCAGCGGAATTCGACGACGAGGAGCGCCTCTCGTAAATGAGTTTACCATTCGATCGTTAGAGTGCCGAACGCGCGTGTCGATTCGGGAATCGAGTCCCGATAGAAGCAATGAGGTTTACCCTGGCGAATGGAGGCGACGATGAGCGGACCAAGAAGATGGAACGGAAACGGAAATCGGTGTTTTGGACGTACGTGCTCTGGCTATTCGGCGGCTTTTTTGGAGCCCACCACGTGTACCTGGGACGGGACAAGCAGGCGTTTGTCTACTTCAGCACCCTAGGCGGGTACCTGGGCTTCGGCTGGCTACGAGACATCTATAGGATACCGTGGTACGTGGCAGACGCGAACGACGATCCTCGGTTCATCGAGGACTTCAAACAGAAAGTTCGGATCAACCGCAAGGTACTTGGAAAATCACCCCGTGAACCGGTGGTCTCCACGTAATAATTATTTCTTCCAAGTTCTCCCTACATTTTGACCTCGACCAGCGAGTATCATTTTTGGAGACCACTGTCGCGAAGGTTCGTGTACCGTAATGTTATTCGATGTTTCAGCCGCCGTTTTCGACAGTGCGATTCGCAGCAGCGACCGCCGTCGCATTCTTGTGGGCTGGAATTTATCGCAGCGCGATACCGGAAGACGAGATCTATGGGATCAATTTCCGACACCTGTTGATTTTCACACCTTACGTCATCGCGCTGGGTACGAATTTACAAATGACATACGTGCGCTTTCTGCATAATTACTGTCGAGGCGATAGCGTGTCGATGCATAGCGACTGGTTGCACGATAAGACTCGCGAGGTCGCTCAATGGGCGCACGCAATTTTGCGGTTTTTTGCTACTATACAGGATCTGTCCGGGAAATAATGCGACCACATCTAAAAAAAAAATCTATTAAACATATTAAACCGGGCCTAGGTGGAATATACCGTAGTTCTCAGAACCGGTAGCGATCGAGTCGCTACAGTTTGTTCAATAGATTAAAAAGAAAAATGTGGTCGCATTACTTGCCGGACAGACCCTGTATATCACGTTACCAAAGTATTTACCGATTGCGTTCACGATGGACGAACAGCGTACTTGTCTTTGTTGCAGCCGTGTTCGCAACATTTACAAAATTCGTGTTATTCTGGAGGTGATCGAATGTCCATTTGCAACTGACAGTAATGATCATGTGATTTTCAGCTGTATGGACGGTTGGGAACATCGGCAGGGAGCGAGGGACCATATGGTTCGCTCTGATAGCAGCATACCTGTGCTACCCGACTTTCTCGTACATCGGAGACGAAACCATGTGGATGTTCCTGATGATCGTGGCGTCCGCGTTGAGCTTCGACTCGTTCAGCAAGAAATGGCGGCTGAAACCGCAGAAGAAAGAGAGTCTGGTTCGCAGGCTGTTCCATCTTGGCTTGGCTGGAGCCCTGTTCACGTCCTTGCTAGTCAGTTACTTCTACTTCAATGCCGTGGTGACCGACAGCGAGGGCGAGGAGATCAAGCTGTCCGAAGCTATCCAGCATTTCCTGACCTCCCCTATATGGCTCGATCTTAAAGTAAGTGTCACCAAGAGGAATCGTGTTCGGGACACGTGTTCGAAATCTTACGAGTCGTTCGTTTTATCAGGCTTGTCTCGAAGCGACTTGGAACCAGGCAGTGCACCAAGGTTTCTGGGCAACGTGGACGCAGCTAATCGATCTCACCGATCCTCGCGGTGAAATAAACGCCTACAAAGTAAGTTGAAAATATTCCCGGAAACGTTGAAACTTCGTTTCGGTGAACCGTTATCAAACACGATCGTTTCGCAGGTGTTGGGTCTATCGCAGACAGCCACGCAATCGGAAGTGACGGCACGTTGGAGGGCTCTGTCCAGGGATAACCATCCTGACAAGATAAAAGGCTCCGAGCAGGAGAGACGAGAGGCTCAGGAGAAGTTCATGGACATACAGCAGGCATACGAAATCCTCTCGAAGGCCAAGAACCGGAGACAACGCCGTAACAGGAAGAGCGACGTTGACTCCAACGCTCAATGAATCGGCAGCTAACAATAAGATTCGTTCCCTTCCCTCGTTTACTTTAAACATTTTCCGCGCTATCTCCGTTTTTGTTCGTCTAATTTTACCGGCATATTCCGTAAGTAAACATGAGACATGTATCTACAAACATAGGCTTTTAAATGCTATATGAACCATTGTTCTCCCTCTCTCTCTCACATATGAATTATTAGAACTAGAATATAATTAATTTTAATCCACCGACGACGCCACAACCTTCATATCTTTTTTGTAAATTTTCTTTACATATAATGCATGTAAGAGCCTACGTTTAAACAACAGTTTGATATTATTGTTCAACGTAGAATGTGCTGCTGAAGTTTCTCGAGAAAAGACTACGGGCACCCTGTATTTTTAGCTTGATTAACGAGACGCATGCATCGAGACGAAGCGATCTCATTCTACCTCGTTACTACGTCCTGTTTGAACGGCGCGCGCGCTCTCGTTGCGCGGTGAATTCGCTAGTGTAAATATAGAGATGGGAATCGAAAGAGCGATATATATATATGGATGTATGTATATGTATGTATATATATTTTTCTTACAAACGTAGCCGTAGACCTCGCGGCGAGAAGGAAAGCGAGACTTCAATGAAACAGAATCGGACGTTTAATACGAAGACATTTATTTAAAAGTTGTTACGGCGATCACCGCTTTTGATATAAAATACCGAAGGCGTTGTGGTTGCAGACGCGAGGTAAACACGGTTCGGAGCGGATTGATTCCAGATACATAAACGATGGCGGATCTCTCGATAGACATCGATAGCATTCAAGACTATCTCGTCTATTTCTCTCCCGTTGTTCGTTGCTCACGATGAGTCACGGCGACGATAGTCAAGACTCCGGCCGCTCCGGGTTCCTGAGTTTCGACACGTTCCGCAGCGGCGGACCACCGAGATCGTAAACCAGAAATAAGTTCGAACGCGCTTACGCCCTTAACCGCACGTCGCTCCCATCGAAAAAACAATCTGGAGCAACGGCGCAACACCGTGCAACGACGCTCAAATAAACCGCGTTCGAGGAAAGAAACGGGATCCGGGCGCGCGCGTGCCTCAGTAGAAACGGCACCGTCATCGCGAGAAGCCCACGTTTCCAAGATCGCTCGCAGCTTCTGCGGAACGAGAAAGAAACACTAATCTCCTCTCCCTCGCGCAGTTCGTCAAAGTCGATCCGGCCGTGATTTATTTGTTCTTCTTCTTCGATCGAGACGGCTTTACCATCGCGCTCTCGATCTTCTCCGCGAAACTCGACTTCTCCTTCGACTGCTCGAGGAAATCTTGCGCCGACACCAATGTTACCCTGCGAACCGTCAGACGCAACCAGTTATGATTGTTAGCTGTTCAGAGCAACCCTTCGATGTGTGACGGACATCTAGGGTAGACATAAAGACGAAACGATCCGAGGATCGTTTAGCGTTATAAGTTTTCCTTTAAGTTACGAATATTGTAATTAGACTGCGGAGTTTGTGCGTTTATAGCAGCATTGTCTTCCCTTTCAAAGACAGAGAGAAGACCTCTCAGAATTTCTCACAGACTGAACTTACATATCCATATTTCTGTTGTCGATGTTTCGGCAGCTGCAAATTTATTTCAGAAAGTAGATATTATCACGAAACTTGCAGATAGACGTTACAGATTGCACGTGACCGGTTAAGGAATATAAATGTAAAGAGATATAAATAGAATAAGATAGAAGTTAGTACAGATGTTGCATTACAATAAAATCAAACGAGCACCGAACTTAAATTGTTAAGAACCAAGTACGAGTATGCGTTAGGACTAGAGGTAACAAGGAGTAAAAGCTAATCAAACTGTATCAACTGTATAAACTTTGGACGAGTTGAGAATCGGATTTGGCGGTACTGTGTCTAAAGAAATACCTGAGTTGCGGAACGCTGAGAGGCCGGAGCAAACTTTTCACCACCGGAGGAACTTCGCTGGCTTTAGGTAAGGCAGGGCTGCTGACGCAAAGCGCGGCGCTGGTCAGCTGTGAGACTAGCGAGAAATTTCGGTCTGGTCCTGACGTTGTGCGAAATACTTTCCTAATTTTCGACTTGAGGCCGGTAGAGGGTGGCGAGAGTGGCGTCGTTGGGATGGGCATCACCTACACCGATACAACTTGTCACAGCGAGTCCTCGACTTACGTGGATTCATTGACACGCGGATTCATAGAAGCGAATCAGAGAAATTGACGTCGTTTGGTCCATTCATAAAAAAGTTACTCTGATTTAAAGTGTGTTGAATCTGTTATGCTCATTACTGTACGTACCTTTCCTTGCAACACCTTCGCCGCCAATTCGGGCTCGCTGCCCCACCTGCAGGAGGTCGATCTTTCCAAGAGCCGATGCCTGGCGAACCTCTCGATCACTTCAGCGCAGACGTACCTGCCGCAGAATCTGGCCCATTGCTCCGCCCTTAGTCCTCTTCCGTGGTCTCTCAGTGTCGGATTCGCACCTAGACAGACAGATTCCCCAAATCGAAAGAATTTCCTCGCAAAATAATACAAATTCTCCAAGTGAATCGTAAAAAACAGAAGTTAAATGCTTCACGAAGAACCGCGAAGTTGCTCCTCGCAAAAATCTTCGTTCTAAATCGAAACTGCAACTCTCACCGGCAAACAGCAGAATCTTCGCGCATTTGACTCGTCCTTGAAGCGCGGCCTTCATGAGCGGCGTGAAGCCGGAAGCATTCCTGGCGTCCACCTCGATGTCCGGACATCTCTGCAGCAGGATGTTCAAGCACTCAGCTTGGCCTGGATCGGGAACGGGAAATCGTTTAGATCGGGAACGATCGCGCGCGTCCTTCGGACGAGTTCGAGTGGCCGCTTATTTCAGGTAACGTAACGCGCGTTGGGGATCGTGTTGTTTTGGCTTGAAACGTTCGTGGACGCGCGTCACCGCGGCGCGGACCACGCGTCTTTCGAGTACCCAAGTACGCCGGCTATTTTCGGCGATAGTGACGCGCTCGAATCCTTACGCTTACTTACGGCATCGCGGCCGCGCGCGCGTGAAATTTCGACGTTACGTTCGCTCACGCCTGCCACGAGCACTCGATGATATTATTCGCGGACGCGGCGAGAAACCGCGAGAAGCGCGCCGTGTTTACAGAATTTATGCGTAGCACGTGGCCGCACTTTTTCGCGAGGAGAGAGTGATAGAGCGATAGGAACGAACGTTTGCGGAGGCGGTGATCCTTCTCGAAAGACGTAACTGAAACACCGGAGCGTTTTCACTTTCGCAACCGAAGTGACGCGTTCCGCGAACGTTTATCAGCCGATCCCCTTTCTTTCCGACCCGCGAATAAATCGTGGCCCGCGAGTAACGCAAACGATGCTCGACAAAGACGCGGTACGCGGTAACGGGATTTGCGTAAAACGCGTTATCCTTGTTCTTTTTTCGCCTCCTCCAAAGTATAATGCAACCGCTTACCCGCTTGCGCCGTGAAATGCAGCGGCGTGTTGCCCTCGTTGTCGGGAACATTCGGGTCCACCCCCTCGAACGTCAAAGCTAGCTCCAGCATCGCCGACGCACCGTTCCCGGCCATGTAGCTTATGGCGGTCTGGTATTGCAAACAAACAACCTGAATGATGGATCGCTCGAAACGAATTACGTAAACCGCGTTTCCAAAGGTACGAGTCATTCGCTGGACCACGTCAACCGTCGAATAACGCGCTTCTCACTCGCGTTTTTGCGCCGGAAAAACCTCCGCGGAAGAAACCCGGCCGGTCGTGGAAAGATTCGTTCCAGCGCCGTGCCACGACCGCGACTGGCTCGCATTGTTTGCTTTAGAAAGTTGCACAATACGCTCAGCCGCGTTATAGATCAATTTATTTAAGTGGTTACTGACGTTGACGCTGTCGTTCAGACGCCATTACCTCGTCCGCACCGCTATAACGTAAGTACGCGCGTCAGACCCGCAATTGCGTCCGCGGATAGAGGATCGTTCGATTCCTTTCGGGCTTTAACGACTCGTTTATGCCGTGGGCCGCTCCCGTGAAAATGGACGCGAGTAGAATCGATGCTAACTTTCATCCCCTTTCCCCGAGTCGGTACCAATCTGCAACGAGTTGGCAGGGACATACAGGCTCGCCGAAAGCACCGATTACCGTCGATGTTTATAGTCAGCCAGCTCATTAACGGCAGACAAAATCTACCTAATTCCCGGCTCGACCGAATCGGAGACCGTGACCCGGAATGCTTCGAGCAGAGGCTCTCAATTTCTTCGCTGAGGTCCGTGCCGGGATATTCATGGCTGATCGATCGGATAATGGAACGTCATAATTTCACTTGGACATGCAAAAAATTCTGAAAATAATTAATCCCTCCTATCCCTTGTTACAGATGTTTTTACTCCTTCGAGATCGAGGTTAATCCGCTTAGTAGATCGAAATAGCTGACTGAATTTTGGAAATCTCGATCTCGAAGAGCGGCTGTCGCTGTGACAACCTCGACGGAACAAGCCGCGGAAGATATCGATGTGCTTGTTGCCGTGTAAATTTACACTTTCCGCGGCAGCGGTCATGATCAAGCCGTCACGGAAGGAAGCAAGCGGCCTCTGTTCGTCGGCTCTCGGGAGACTAACTTTAGCACGGAACCGTTTCCTTCTCTCGAGCCGTTTGTTTCTGATCGTCGAAATCTACGTTTCGTCTCGCGGCGCCCAGCGAACGCGGCGAAACAAAATAAATAGTGCTCACCCTGCCGCTGCTGTCAACCACGTTGACGTCCATGTCCCCGAGTCCAAACCTCTGCACCTGCGCTGCAATCCGATTGAGCGCCTCGTCATCTGCATCTCTGGCAGCCCTCAGGAAGGCCGATCGGCGGCCCTCGGAGGATGATTCCCACGACGGCGGCACTTTTCCGACGGTATTGTCGAGCGAGTTGCGATCTGTCCCCAAAACACCATCAAACAGCATTTTCAAAGTAAACTCGAAAAGCACAAATCAAAGTTTGAGCAGCTTGCCGCAACGTTGAATTATATCCCTACTTGGGATAAATGTAACCTACTTTCAAACTGTTTGGCGTTAGATGCCGTTATTTGTGTAACATCCCGTACTAAGTTTACTTCGCGATTAAGTTCTAATTAGCACGCGTAAAATTGTGCTCGATCTAGGTTTTAAAAAAAGTCCGCTACATTTTAAAATCAGAGTCCGAAGAGGAAAACTTTATTTTATCACGGCCGCTTTGGATAATCTCCAACAAATCTTTAAAATCAGGTATATTCTCTACACTTTGGAAAACCAGTCTGGTTACACCCATGGTATGGAACTCAATATTGAAAAATGCCATGTTATGCGGTCTTCCCGTCGCTCTGTACAATTCACATATCCTTACCGTCTCAATGACTGTGTTCTCTCCGCAATAAGTGAGGTAAAGGACTTAGGTATTCATTACTCCTCAACCTTGAATTAATTCCGCCTCAAGAACACTCGGGTTTATACTACGCTTTTCTACAGATTTTCACTCAATACACACAATTAGATTGCTATATATTACCCTTGTCCGTCCCGACTTAGAATTTGCTCCAGTTATATGGTCTCCGAATAGCTTAAATTACGAAATCATACTAGAGAGAGTGCAGCATAAATTTCGTAGGTTTTGTTCTTATAAGATTAATAATCCTATGTCAATCTTTGATCACGATTACTCCACAATATTAAACATAGTCAACCTGGAAACATTGTCTGCTCGCAGAAGAGTATCCGACCAGAGCTTTATTTTTAATTTAATTAATAACCGTATAGATTGTCCCTCTCTCCTTATGCAAATAAATTTTTACGCACCTGAACGTGCTTCGAGATCTCGAGCAGGTTTTCAAACACTTCAATGCAAATCCACATATGAATTAATAAATCCTATAAATCGAATTATTGCGAACTCCAACACTCTATATATATATATAACACTATATATACAACACTATATATATATATATATATATTATAGTAGTATTGATTATTTTAATGGGTCGTTATACACTTTCAAAAAAAATTACGCAGGATTAACTTATAATATCAGTACCTTTATACCAACAGTTTTTTTATGCATGTCCTTTCTTAGTAATTTATGTTAAGTCTTTGTTCTATTGTAAATATTTGTGTAAATGGACCTCGGCCTGTTCATAATAAATAATAATAATAATAAAAACGTTGCCACGGATGTTTCGCAAGTAGCGATTTCGATTTATAGCTATTCAATATCGAGTCTGTTTGCAGACACGTCGAACGCGCGTATAGTTGTCCTCTTGAAGGATTTCCAAAGAAAACAGTGACGCAAAGAGCTGCGCGCTAATCCCGGCATTTCCCGAAACCAGCTGTGTAACTAAGCCGCTGTATTCTTGGAGAATGTAAATGGATAATGAAGATATCGTACCTTGCAGGACACCCTTGTGATAGACCTTGGCCTCGTGAACGGCACCTTTGCCGAATGGTGATCGCCTCTCCTGGAAGCTGGTGTCGGAGCTGAACGAGACCGATTTCTTGACGCGGCTGCCTGTCTTCTTCTTCCGTTCGATCAGCAACGTCTGGCAGCTCGGCGATCGTCCGAGAGGTTGTCGGCTCGAGTGGTGGTCACCTGTGACGCTGCTCAAGATCGAGAAGTATCCCTTCAAGGTCGAGTACTTGCTCGGACTGCCGGTGGTCTCCGAACGATAAAGGTGAGTGCCGGCTTTCCCTTGCTTCGACGAGTCGTCCTTTGCCCCCCACTCTGTCAATCTGCTCACCGAGTGAGTGAGATTCGCCAACAGGCCGGAAGATCGCTTTAGTATACCCTCCTCGGCTGTCCTTCTAGGTTTCTCACGCCCCGTAACACCTGAAGCATCGTTACGCGAAATATTAGGTTGGCCAACAATCCCCGCGGCACTGTTATCTTAGGCCACCGCTTATTTCGACTGCCTCTCCTTCGGCATCGCTTTGATATTCGAAGCGAATACTAATTTTTGGCAGAGAGAGCTTTTTTATTTTAGGAAGATGGAAACTGTCGAAGAAACAAATTTTTCGGAGTATACGGTGAGCGGCCGCTGAAAGATTGAATAACGGCGATTTCGATCCGGAACACCGTGAACGAAGGGGAAATGGAAAAATCCAAGAGAGATTGTACACTCGTTAAATGTTTCACGTAAATCACTTTCATTGAATTTAAACGAACTCGGAATGACGAATAGGTAGTTCGCGATTCCTCGTTACAGCGACACGGAGCGATCGTTCATTTTTAACAGAACTCGTTACCGGACATGAAAAACCCGTCATGCTCGACAATGTAAAATGAGAGACACATTGGCTCAGGCTAGGACATTTATTTTGATCACTAGAAAATCGTTTAAGAATAGAAATAAAATAAAGGCGTGCGTAATATTTTTCAAAAGTAGAACATAGTGATGCCGCTGTGAAGAAATAGCGAGAGAACTTGATCTGAAGTTGAAATAGAAGTGGAAGAGAGTATACGAGTACCTTCGGTGAGATTCAAGGGAACGGAGAACGACTTCCGAATGGCCCGTTGTCCAAGTTTGCCGACGTTGTTCGACTTGAGGACGTCTTCGGGGAGCTGTTTCCTCGAGAACTCTCGCTCGAAAAAGGCGTCGCGGCGCACGGCGGCGCCTCGGGTGCACGCGGATGCGTCGGGGATCGTGTTGTTCCTCTTGTTCGCGATACACGGCGCCGGCGTCTCTCTCGCTGCGCAGTTATTTCGAGCTAGCTCTCCCCTAGAGGCGACGATGCTGTAGTTGTTCACGGTGCAGGTACTGCCCTTTACCGGAGAGTTGCACTTTACTCGCGCCGCCTGGAGACCGTTTACCTGCCAGCCGTCGTCCAGAATCCGCCGGGATTTCTGCTCGAATCACCATACGTGCATGGTAAACCAACATTCCAGCACCGTTTTGCCTTTAACCCCTATGTCAATACCCAACGATGACGTCCCTTGACGTCGCGCTTTGCAGTTTCGACCGATATTTCTACGCCCCGAATTTCAATTAATTTCACAATTATTTAAAAAATTCTGCGTAGAACCATTTTGCTATTTTCTGGGTATCGACACAGGGATTAAACATTAACTGATTGCCCGTTTCTGTACTCGTTTATCCGTTATTTTCACAAGTCGATCCGACCGACGGTGTCAAAGTAACGCAATGGTGAAAAAGTAAACACGACGAGGAGATAAACGATTGTACCTTCCTCGAGGATGAAAAACTGTGGTAAGATGAGGCGAGATTAAAATGAGATTATTCCCGTCGGCTCATGAATAATAAATCGACGCGCTGAACGAACTTTTTCAGGAACAGCGCGTAGAATACGTCGAACTAAATATATGCTTACGAATATGTGCTGAGCTTGTGAAAAATGTATTACAACATTTATTTCGGCACGCTTTGCGCTTTGTTCGAATGTAAAACACTTTCAAATGAATACTTCAGGAAAAGCTAAGCAGCTCGAATCGGTGACTTCGTTTCTTTTCACAAGTTGCTACCTGCCTGTCGTATACACTCAAGATTTACCGTGCTCGCTCTATAGAAAGCGTGTTGTATTTTTTCAACACTAAACCTAGAAATGACCGGTTTCTTGATTAACAATTACTGAAATTCTAGAAATGCCTTCTTGAAGTAATCGTTTTTATTCACTGTTAATACTTGGTAGATTTAGTGTTAAGTACGCTGTCATTTTCTTCCGCACAGATACGAATAATCAATTTGGTTGTTGGTACGGAGAAGAGAAGCGTTGCTCAAAGATGAAGACAGACGAGGGGTATTAACGTTGTAAGGGATGGATTAACATTGTTAAAGCGGGAGGTGTATAACGCGAAGCAAATGCGAGATGGAACAGGGAGGAAGAATGAAATCTATTTCACAGAGAAACGAACGAGCCGCGGAGACACTTACGAGGAGATCGCCGAGCCAAATATCGGAGGAAAGTGGGCGAAAGCGCGGATGAAACGCGACCGTTCCCGCGGAAACTCTCGGAAATCACTGACGCGTCGGTTGTCGGTTTGTCGCGATTCGGTGTCGCCGAATCACGGGGGCACACCGAGTATCGGCTGATGCGAGGTACTCCGGAGTAGGAGAAGTTCCTTGGAGAGCGAGCCGTGCCTTCCGGATCGCCTCGCAAGACGTGCACGCGAGTTCTACCGCATCCGTTTCAACTAAACGCTATTTATATGTCGGTTAAGTCCTCGCGTCGCTCGCTCGGCGGCTAGTCTGCGCGTGTACCTGCGTTATCGAAGTTGGTTCGCGAGCGATACGCGAGAAACAACGCGAGCTACAACGCGAACAATTCGCGAACGCCGCTGCCGGACACCGAGTACCGATCTCTACCCGCTCGAGTCGCCATTACAAGTTTTTTACTCTCTCCGTAATTAACCGTCTCGTCGCACAGTAATGTATGCGATTCCGGCCGAAGCAAATTTATTTTTACTTCTGCTTGTTTATGCTTGTTTTTCACTTGTCATCTACAAGAGCAACCGGGTGAAGATCGATTAAGCATTACGTGATCGGTTTATTCAGCTGTCCTCGAAACTGCTTCTCAATGCATTCTCACAATATTTTAAAAACACGTATCACGGTAGATAGTGTCGAAGAGCATGGCTATGCGTGCTCCGAGAAAAATCGATAACAAAATTACCCCAGCGCAAGTTCCGGTTCAATGAACTTCAGCTGAATCGAAGTACCATAAAAATGAAACATCACGCCAGTTTCTACTGTTCCGCATTATTTCTCTTTTTGTATAGGTGCGTATATATTACGTCCACTGCTGATTCATTGATAATAATCTGGAAATAAGTCGATTTTGTTCGCTCTCGCTCGGTTAGAATTTCAAAGCAACGTGCGTCGCCACGTAAATATTCTCCCGACATTTTCATTTGCCCCTGCTCTAGACACTCCGTCTTCGTTTTCGACTCCTCCTCCTCCGACAGCGCGCCAGTGACGTCCGCAAGCCTCGGAAAAATCGGGAAACCGCGGATCCGTACGTAAAGCAGTTTCTACAGGCGTCGCGTAAATTGATCAAGCGGCGATGACGCGGTCGGATCTCTTGTCAGACATGCAAATACCGAGAACGCCGAGAACCGCTTACTTGCAGAACGTTTCGCTGCACGGAGGAGACCAGCAGACCGTTTCCGAGACCGTACTTGATCCCGCTGCTGGACAGAGCAGATTTTCCCGCGAGCGACTCGCTGGAGTTGGTCAATCTGCTGCTGCGACTCCTCGCCATCGCCGATTCCATCGAGTACTGTGAACACAGTCGATCAATTTTTATTCGACAATTAACATCCTTAGCATCCTATTCCGCGACGATCAGCGAACCTGATATTTTGACCGGAAGCGACTTTTCTTGGCCAAGTTCATTGAAGGAGTTTCAAGAAGCCGGAATTATTTGTGTAAGTCAGAGTTGGGCAAAATGTAATTTCAATTGCAATTACAATTACTTACCAATTACTGTAATTTGAAATTTCAGAAATAAAACTACAATTACACGCAATTATAATTGGTAATTGTAATTGCTTGACGATTCACTGTAATTGCAATTGTGGTCCGCAACCTAACCTAACAATTACTGTAATTGTAATTGAATCTAACAATCACTTCAGTGTAATTGTTCTTTTAAACCACTAATTTTTATCTTTTGGACCAGTTAACCGTTTTCTTATTGCAACTATAGTCCACTTTTGCACATGTAATTGAAGATGTAATTAAATACTCATGTAATTAATTACTGCCCAACTCTGGTGCAGGTTGAGAAATGAATTTTTGCGTTAATGGATGAAGAAGATTGAAAGAGTACTCTCGGCATCAAAAACCTTAATATTTTGATTTCATGGTATCTTTCGAGGATGCTTGCTCTTGGACAATGAGATATGCTTGCAAAACAATTGGTTTCATTTGAGATTTGATAAGTCTGTCTTCGCAACCCTGTGTCTGCGCAGAATCACCTGAAGAAAGAAAGATGAGTGGATTGGCACATACGAATGACTGAGATATGCTTGCAGAACGATTAGTTTCAGTCGAGAGATCGTGATTCTGTCTTCGAACCCCTATATTTAACTCATTGTCGTGAAATATCGAGTTAGTTAATCTATAGTTACTCGAATTAATATTCGGACGGTCTAAAAAAGACGATAACTTTTTAAATATTGTATTGTACGATTTGAACTTCTTTGGAAAGCTAGAGCAATTAGTTTACTACAGGATGTGAAAAGAAATTTTTCGAAAATTGCAGTTCGTTGGAATTGTAGAAAAAATACTAAAAGTTGCATTTTACAACCTTTTTGTTGTATGAAATGAATCTAGATTTATTGTTTGTTTCGGGCAACTATTGTGGACGATGCGGGGGGTCTAGCATTTCAGGTATGAAGAAAATGACAGGATCGTCTAAAAGGAGAGAGATATGCGTGCACTTTGAAGCTTTGGCCAAGAATCGCCGGTTTCCAGCGTCCCACAGGTGGACAGCTGTTAGGGAAAGGCTGACAAGCGACTTATTTCTAGACGACGAACGTTTCGGTATCGCGGCCCGAGCCGTTCCGCTGGCACTTGGGTTCATTTTGTAGGTTTCCGCAGTCGGGATTCCGTGACTTCGATAGGTATTCCCGAATCGGTGCTCGAACCGTTGCGTTGATGCGCTCGTGAACCGAGGTCTCGGTAACCTTTCGCAGAGTCGTCCTTTTGCGCCGGTTCGGCTCGGGCCGATTCCGCATGCTTATTTTGGCGGCGTTACATTTGCCCGAGAGGCTTGTCGTTCTCGGCTCTTCTGGCGTTAAGCCAATATTTTGAATTCTCCGATGCACGGGAATCCATCGATTATGCCGCGCTCGACTCATGCCGTTTATCGATCTTTCAAACTTCTCGCTCGGTGTGTCTCTAGCCCGGAGGATCACGGGATCGCCTGCCGTGCCTCGATCGCGGACTTTTCGTATTTTCCTCGTTGCACGATATTTCACGTGCAACGGAAACAATTAATCCTACGCTAACTGAACTACTGTGTATTTTCAATGCGGAGTACGCTCGGGGAAAGCTGTGTTTCGGCAAATATCTTCCGAAGCTGCGATTGTGTTCGTAAGTGATCGAAAAGCTTTCATGGTCTCGATATCGATGGGGCGTAATTACACAGCGGAGTTTATGCAATTTATCGCAGACCACTCACAGGCGCGGTTTTAAAGAATACACAATGCTTCTGAATAAAGATCCGCAGTCTAGCCACAATCGATTCGGCTAATTTTTGTGAATTAAACATCAAGCCGTGGCAGGTTCGCACTATTTTTAGTACACCGTACATACAACACGTCATTACGGAAACGAGATCGACACAGATACACGCTCGGCGAGAGATTAAAAGTTTGAAATTTTTATATCGGTCAGTAGTAAATTAGACGTTTCTGCGGGCATCTAGGTCATTATGTTAATGGTTCAACCGACTTATCCTGTTAATGCTTTTCACGAGCTCGAAATGTGTCACCTCGCGGATATACGACTGCGAGACGCTGAAAACCGATTAATAGACTGCAGATCTTTGTTTAAAGTAAAAAAGTATGCAACTGCAAGCAACAGAAACTTGTGTTTCTTCTGAAAATACCGATTTGAATCCGTCCAATACCAATTCTCGTCATCAGTGATTAAAACCCGCAGTGCCCATGAACAGATTTTAGCGTAATCGCGATTGCATAATATCTAATTAAATCTTGCGGCTTGCAGCGTAATAGGTGCGCGCACATGAATAAAAACCGATTACGTTGTGCCGAGCGGTTGGTGCGACTGGCAGGCACCATGGACGCGATTGTTAAACATCGAAAGGAAGATCCGTGGTGAGATTGTTATTATTTTCGAACGGAAATCACGTGCGAGCCCTCTCTAAATACACCGGCGACTACATACGCAGTCGAATTCGGTGCAAAATATTTGCAGATTCTTTCCAGTGGGTTGCGCGCCCAGCTGAAAAAAATATGCCGGCTATCTCGAAAGGAGGCAGGATCACCTGGGACCACTATAAATTCCGAGAACGACAAGCCGTCTGCCATTACCGCGTCGCGGAGCCGGGCAACCTTCCGTAAGGGTGTTATTAGGAGGCGTGTTATGAGTCGTACTTTCCAAATACAACGACGGCGATTAATGAAAATTCATAAGGGCGCCCCGGCGCGGCGCGCGAACCGGTGAAGGTCATCGACGCGGGCGACACGCACGCGAGTCCATAAGGAATGTTAATCGTGTCTCGTTGATAATCACGTGCGACGCCCGTGTCATTGACACATTTCAAAGGCGAGATAATAACCTCGGGGAACTCGATGGCTCCATGTCCGACGAGTTTTCTCGCGGCTTCTTTGCTTTCGCAGCGGATCGGTTCCTGCCGTGTACCGACCGGGTTCGGTTTAATTTTAAACGAGGTCGACGTCGGCCCGACCACGATCCGTACATTTGTCGCCTAATATCGTGACCGTGACACTTTAGTGGCTATTCAACGCGTGACGAATCGCGCTTTCCACGAATCCACGGTTCGAACACGACCTGACCAGAACTTTCTCCCACGGAGTTTTCGTTTTTCTTCTTTCTTTTTTCCCCCGAGAAGGAAGACCTGTTATGATACCTGTTTCCATTCCATCTATTGCAAAAGGGACACCGCCGGCACACGGTCTCATGGGTAAATTAGACCTAGAGCTCTGAAGCGTTTTGATCGCGCAACACTATATTCCTCGTTCAAACTTCTGGCAACACACGACAACACATTCTCAAATGTTCACTGTGTAACAGACTGTGAGTCGGGATCTTCCAGTTGCGTATAGAGAAACGGTGGAGCAGGAGCGTACAAAGCATTGCTAGTTCCATCGAGCGATCTTTGGTCCGATCGGCTCGACTAAGGGTTGATTGGATACTGGGCCAAAGTTTAATTCGCACCCTCGCTCTCTCGGAAAGCATCACGAGGGCCGCGCGGCACGCCGCTACCTCCGCGCAGTCGCGGATGTCGGCCAGGTGTTAGAATATTTCTCGAATAACCGAGTAAATGGAAAATGCGACAGCAGATTTTCCTTTTCCGTGCTGTCGCTTTGCGGGAAACGCTACGGAGCAGCGTCACCATGTCTCTCGTGTTCGGGAGTCGATCATCGATATTCCTCCCCGTTCGAGACGTCGAGGAAAGCCCGACTCGACGCGTGTTCGCGAGGTGCGTTCTCCTTCGATATATTTTCGATCTATTTTTGCTCGGTAACACACCGGTCGACCGATGAGACGCGCGCACGTGCTTCGACGCTCCGGTGATTCAAGATCAATTAGAAAATCCGAACTTACTAAAAATAGTGTTCGAAATGACCCGCGTGCCGTGCTCGCCCGCTCCTCCGGAGCAAGCGCTCTGTATTCAGCCCAAACGACAATTTTATTCTACTGTTGGGTGGCAACAATGAATTCAAAAGGTTCTCCAGCCAACGCACAATGAAATCAACTCGTTTGTAAATGACATTTTATTATTCACCATCGAAGATACATGTGTCCACTTTAGATACAGATCCTTACGGCCCCTGTAGATCCTCGGGAACGCACAAGTATGTTTCTCTTTTGGAGTCGGTTCTAAATCAACGCAGGAGGCGATTTTTTTTATGAGTATTAGATTCTATTATCGAATCATTCGAGTCGTTTCTGTGCTGATTTTACCGGGTCCGAAATAAAACTTAATCGCAGTTCTTTGCTCCCCGAAAAAATCGCGACTGTCGTAAAAACCAACTAAATTTACATGTTTACAGGCTTCGTGGAATCCGAGGAAATTAATATCGGCGGTAGTAAAAACGTAAGCCAGTCGAGTGAAACCATGATCCCGTTACTAGCACGTCCGAAAATAATTTAGAAATAAACTGACAAGATGATCGCACTTCGCGATGTAAACAAACGAGCCCATCAAACCCGACAAAAAAGTTCACATGAACTAGACCAATCGGTAAAACGAAGATCGCGCCGCTGATTGGTCTGTGAAAAAATTCCGGACGATCGTAAAAGACAATTAGGACTCTCCGGGCTGTACTAGCACTCGGGGAGATCGCGATCACGCGAACGTTCCATGCTTGTCACCCCGAGTTCCCGCACGGGTCACGGAACTCTTTAAAAACCGCTCTGCAAAAGGAAATGAGGCAATTTCCTTGGCGCGGTAAACGACGCGCGGATCTGCGAGGGCCCCCGCGATCTAGCTTGACGATCTCGCTAACGAACAGGTGCCGCGCCGATCGCGATGCGATCCAGGGAAACGATGGAAGGCCCCGCGGGGCAATTAAAACGTAGTTCAAAGTGTAATGCTATATTTCCGATAACATACAGAGTTTACATCGAGGATGAGCGCTATTTAATGCAACGCCGACACGATAGCGCGCATAAAACTTCTTCCTCGCGCTGGCAGCCCTTTAATTATGAAAAAAATAGCGATATCGTGGCAATGCTGATCGAGTGAAAAATACAATAAACGTGAGAGGTGAATTTCCCCACCACATGTTCTAGGTACGATACTTAGTTTGGCAACAATCAACAACAATTGGGATCAAAGGTCATGCGCCTATTTCGACGTCGAAAGAGTTTCGAATTTGTTTACCTTAATAATTTGCTATCCGTCCAGGCGGTTTACCATTCCGAATCGTTGATCCCCCGGGGGCTACGTAAGAACAATTAACGCGGTTCTTGCGTTCCTCTCGGTCTGCACCTTGAGATGTGTCGCCGATCTACAGAGTAACTTGCGTCTCGCGCGAGGCTGAGAACAGGCGAAAGCTGTGCGCAACGTGCACTTCTTCGTTGTCGGACGTCGCGGAAAGCTTCGCTTTTATTAGCTCGTCGAACGCACGGTACAGAAAGGCGGAACACGTTCCGAAACAAGGTGTCTCAAAGCTTCGGAAACCGTTCGGTAAACTGTCGTCGGCGTCGGTCAAGTTCCCGCCGCCGATTCATTTTGCTGACTCACTCGCACCGGATCGTTTCGCATCGAATCTGACGCAGCTACCAGGCGAATTCACGATACGAGCAACAAAGACGCACACGTACATCATCTGGACTCTATTCAGAAGTCGCTAGAGACGCACATGTGCGTCATCCGGCACCAATGTGTCGATTACAGTGGCGGCAATGGAGCCAACAGGAAACAAAGGGACCGAACTCGCGTCTACGGGTAGAAAGTAGTAATTGGAAGTGTTTGACAACTCGGAACATCGTAGAACAGTGAACGAGGGACCTCGGACACGGTTTACCGAACGATCCTCCTCGAGAAACATCAAGAAATGCATCGTCGATCTTAGGTAAGTGCTTTTAGGGAGCATCGATAACAAACAGACTCCTTCGCGACTCCGTTCCGGTGTCCGCGAAAGCTTATTGAACCCACGAAGCAGGTACCCAAAGCGGCTCCGATTCTACTCGGTGAACCGCGTTGACCAGTTGCTCGAACGCCATCGACAGGTCGGCGTTCACTATCACCTCGTCGAACAGATGCGAGTAGAGAAACTCTATCCTGGCTGCGCTGCGCAGGATCTCCTCAAACTCCTCGTCCTGTGGAACAGCAACAAAATCAACTGGTGTTCAGGAGGTTACCGGGCAGGCGTCGGCAAAGATTGAACAAGAAAAGAGCAAGGTTGTTTTGCGATAACACTTCGATGGATTTAGAGAGGTGTAGCTTCTTCTAGATCGCTCTAGATCCAACGTAGGCCTAGAGTGCCCTCGGGGCTTTGCTTTGGTTCCGTTCGAAGCAAGAGCATCGAAACCACGCCCATTCAGAGCCCTCTACTCGGACAGAGAGCAAAATACTTCGATTATACTGTTACAGAGAGAAGAATTCAAAGTAGAGAAATTGATTGTTGGCATCGAAAAGGAGGATGGTCGACTAAAAAAGTAAAAAAAATTTTAACCAGAGCCAAAGTACTGACCGAAGACTTTAATCTTGGAACTCACGGTGATTTTAATCTGCAAGAGAAACGTTTAGACTCCGCAGAGACGGATTTGTATCCTTTTCTCTGTAATTTGCCCGGAGGCGTTGCTCCCCAGGGCCAAGAGCACCTGTTGCCCACGCCTGCCACCACTGAAAGGATATTTACCGTGAAGCCGCGGGAGTTGCTCTCGTCGAAGGTCGATCTAGCTCTGGCGTCGCTCCTCGTCTCTTTCAGTGTTTCAAACCTCGGCGGTTTGATGTATATCACGTACGGTTTCGTAAGCGGCGTCCGGAGCATCTTCAGTGCATGATAGTGCGGGTTCAAGAGGCACACGTAGCCAGCGTTTATCAGGGAGCTAACGCTCTCGGAACTGGTGCCGTAGAGGTTGCCCTTGTACTCGCCGTACTCTATGAACTTGCTGGCGGCTATCTCCTCCTCCATCTTTTCGCGGCTCACGAAGTGATACTCTTTGCCGTTGATCTCGCCCGGTCTCGGTGGTCTCGAGGTATCTGAAGAGAAACGTGCGAGCGTCACCGGGGGAACATGGCGATCCGGGAAATCGTAGGAGTATGACGTTGGCGTTAGAGATGGGATAAAGTGTGTGCCAAGTAGAGACGATGATAGCTAGCCTGTAAGTACTTGTTCCTGTGTTCGAAATCAACTTGCGTGAAATGTACAGGGTGTTCGGCAACAGGTGGGCAAAAAGTTGAAGAGATGATCGTGTTCGAACTCCTTCGAATTGCAGCGAGACCTTCGATCGTTAATAACTGGAAGAGGAAGTTGAAGTCGCGAAGGATCGTCTCCTCAGTGTTCTCCCGACCGTTGTCAAACACCCCTGTACAAATTCCAAGTACACTCTAGCTTTTGAGTAGCACTCGAAACTGATGAACCGAAGCTCGGATATCGAATTGAATTCCATTTCCTGGTTAGCGGCGCGGCGCGGCTCGAATGAACGATGAAGGAGTCGAGAGAGCATGGAAGGGGTGCGAAGATCGCGGGTGGTCGAACACGGGAGAAGGGTCTCGGGTGACCCGAACTTACAAGGCACGGGCGTCTTGTACTTATCGGGATCGGCGGCCATGAGTCGCCTCTTGAGCTCGTTCCTGCCAACTCCCGGTGGCCCGATCAGAACCACCGGCCGGTATAGACCTGGCCTCGGGTAGAGCTTCGCGACCTCTTCGTAGGTCGGTATTTCTTCCCGGTCGAAATCGTCGTTCTCTGCAGCGTCATACATGATTTTTTTAGTTTTTACTCCCTGCAAGTTGCACTTTGTGGGCGAGGCGTGCAAAGAGGTACTGGGACGGGGGCACAATGAAGGCAAAGGCACTGGAACAGAACACAAGCCTAACCGACGGTTAGGTCGTCAGGCCAACATCCGTTAAGAAGAGCAGCCTGGACCAGCTCCGAGATAGGATCGTCTATCTAGTTGCGATTTTCTTTAGTCAGCATTAACGTTAGAACATTAATGTTAGCTGAACGCGCGTATTACGCATGCCATCGGACGAGCAAAACTCCACTAAAACTACAAATCGATATTTTAAATAGAAATGACAAAGAACGAGATATCGCGCCGATCGTCTCGTACCAACGTTTCCCAAACGTTCTCCTATCGATCCGTAGAGGTTCCGCAAGATACCTCTTTGATGTAGGGTTCATTATTATAATTTCGAGTGCGAAACCTGTACAAGATAGTTGTACAAGCGTCCCCGCATTTTGGAAACGCTGGTAGGATCGTTTTACGTACTTTGTTCCGTTCGAGCGTGAAACCGAGCGACTTACTTATATTGTCGTCATCGGTTTTCTCCCTCTTTTGCCTCTCGAGGATAATCCGTCTCTCCTGAAGAGCTCTACTGGGGATCAAGCCAGCTCTCATATTTCGATCACCCTCGCGTCTCGCCTGCCACCTATTTCGAAACGAATGCAATCGGAACGTGATTCCCGGTGCCATATGCCATGCCGTGTGCGTAAAACAACGAGTCGAGCGATTGGAGTCGTACCAATAAGCGTCATCCTGGCTGACGATGTGAAGAATGTCACCCTTGGTAAAGTCGAGTCCAGCCTCTTTGCAAGGTGTGTGCGGATCGGTCGACGCCTCGTACGAAAAGTGCGCTCGGACTCGGACCTATCGCGCAACCAGAATCATTCTCGTTTCCGTGTTCGTTCCAGGATTCGTTCCCGGACCTCGTCGAACCCAACTGACTCGCACAATTTGTCGAACACCCTTTGAAACAGAATTACTCTCGCGACCCTGCGACTCTCCACACCATGTTTCCTTATTCTGTTTTAAATGTTGTTCGATCAATTATGCGAGCCGCGTCCGACGAGCTCTACGACGGAACATAAACGTACCTTACTCTCCCGAATACCTCCTTTGCTGTCCGCTGGGACTATTTTAAACGTGATCGTACCTTCTGAATTTTGCTGAAAGAGACACGCGAATTTTATCCCCGCAATCCTGCTTTTCCCTCCCATTTATTTGCAATTTACGACTCGACCGTCCATTACACTCCCGGACAAAAAGATGGCGCGATAAATTCCACGAAATTGCTTCAGAATTATTCTTGTGCAACCAGCCCGTGACTGTGTACCCGAGAAATATTGTTAAAAATGTCTTTCTGTCCAGGGGTGTAGAAGACGAAAGGTGAAGGGGACTGTGCGTGACCTACCAGTATCTTGACAACACAGTTTGGAGTCTTCCCTTCGACGCTGATGCCGTTGACCTCGCAAACCTCGTCCCCGACGTGAATGAGGCCGGATCTATCGGCCGCGCCGCCGTGCATTATTCGCGCTATCACGATCTTGCCGGTGACTACGCACGTTTTCATGGTCGCCCCCTATCGTCAATTTTCAAGCTAGTATTTTGATTACGTCGTGAGACACGCGCACGGGCTGGTGCTGGTGGAGCACCTTCGTTTCTCATGAAGAAATGAAATCGAAACGGAACGTGAAACCAAACAGAGAACGAAACAAACTGAACCGCAATCGGGCGCGCGCGCTCTCTTGATCGAAGTCACTGGAAGCTGGCCGCGTCCAATGTGGCGGATACAAACACTGTTCGCTGCTGAAAATCCCTCGGGAGACAAAACAACAAACTTCGGATATTCCTCAAAACTCTTCGCACTCGGGTTGCGCTTTTCTCGGATACCCTACCGGAATCTCGATTATTCACGATGAAAATAACTGAACGAGGTACAAAAGTATTTATTCGGCATGATAAACACGAATGAAAGCGATCTCCGAGTGTTGGCTAGAACTGCGATGTCTCCCTGGGGAGGACAGTTGAGTGCGAAGGGTTTCACTAGAAATTTTGGATGGTTCACCTCGAGAGGGATCTTCGGCACTCGTACGAGGACATGCGGGACAATAACATAGGATACCAATGTAGTTACGATGGAGAAATCGTTTTATTTACAAGCAAAAATCACAAACGGAACAACACAAACTAAGGCGGACTAATGGTGGACGCAGGGTGTGTGAAATCAAGATGGAAGCGAAATGAATAAATTAGTGTGGCAGGGAAGAAAAACAGCGTTACTCTATTTACAGCGCGGTTCGTTCACACTCTATTTTCATTCCACTATGTATAGAGCTGCGTATGTGTGAGTGTGAGTGAGGGTGTGTGTGATCATGTAGATTGGACGGCCGATCGAACCGGAAACGAAAAAGTCGAAACGAACTGAATAGAAAAAATGAGAGATGACACTACAAAAGAATCGTTTACTGCGAGAAATCGATGTGAATACGCGTGAGAACGTGTTACAGGCCTGTGTGGATGTTTCGGCTTGAAGGCGACTTACCAAAATCGGTTCAACGCCGGAGCCACACTTCGAAGCAAGTTTGACGATGAAAGAAACACGTGATTACTTGAGAAGTGTACGGAGCATCGCTCACGCGATACTTCGGGATACGTATTCGATACTACGAGATAATACTGTGTTACGGGGCCACGGCGCGTCTACGTCGGTACAAAGGATTAATCAGGATCAACTCCCATGCAACATCGACGTGATTTTACGCTGTTGCAAGTTTACGGTTACGATTACGCAAGACACGGAGCATTTCGAACAATTCACCGGAACGTATCTCGCTCACAATCGATAACAGGAATCGACGTGTATTTGTCTGGTATCGATAGGAAATGAGATATTCGAAAAGCTCCGCTCTGTATACGCTATCATGTATATCGTTCGTTAGTTACAGCAGGCTATCCTGTTATTAATGCTCTCACTCTCGATCGTGATATATCAAGCTCTCTCTCTTTACCGTGTTAATCGAGCGGAAAAACCTCAAAGACACTCTAACAAAAGTAAGCACCGGACATGTAATGCCTATCTGTGACGTACCAATGGCTCGTTAGACTTGACCAACTGCACGATCTTCACCGTTTCCTCATCCTCGTCCACCTCCAGAGGGATCTCCGGCAAACGGGGG